>WAAD01034490.1:73403-132459 GCA_013389945.1 Fregata magnificens | reverse complement strand
ACGTCAGGCCGCGTGACGTCAGGCCGGCGCGGCCCGGGTTCCCTCGGCTGCAGTGTGGGGAGCGTGGATGTACGTCGTGTTTGCCGCTGCCTCGAGCAGCCCAGCTCGAACGGGGCTTTTCCACGAGCGAACGTGGGGGCGGGTGGGGCCGGGGCTGGTGGGGACAGGGTGTCCGTTTTGTGGAGCTTTGTGCCCGATCGTTTTTAGCTGACAGAGGACAAAAACCTTGTTGTTATCTGCAACCGATCCCGTGTCCTTCCTGAGTTACCCCGTGACACGCGTCGGGCAGCCAAGGGACCGCGTACACGGCGAAACACCACGTCCCGTAAGGCAGCCACGCACGGGCGAGACCTGCTCTGGTCTCCTGTAGATTTGCTCCTTACGTTGGTTTTTGAGCCGTGGGCGCAGCCGCTCGCCTGCGGAGCCTTCGCTGGTGCAGAGGGTGAACCCTCTCCCATCCTCGGAACACCCGTAATGCCTCTCGTCCAGACCACACCGTCTATTTTCACAAACTTCCCAGGAGTTGATGTCTTCAGGGCTCTGCCAAATGCGGCTCCCAGATTTGAAAGAGGGTCAGAGGGGCCTCGTGGGATGGTCACAGCTCCTTTATTTCTGCAAGTCATCAGGCTGCGAGTAGGAAGGTGTGCTCTGTGCAAAAGCAATCCATTTAGATCTATTTAGTGCCCGTTATTAACAATTAGTTTGTTGTAAATGCCAGAATAGGTTTCCACATTGTGTGCCAGAAGTGGCAGTCAATTAGAGCAGTCTGTGGTCTGTCAGGTGTGTCTCGGGTTATTGCTTCACTTTTCTCCAGGTATGGAATGATGTTATGAGCAGTGAATGTAAAGCCATATAACTTGCAACCTCTTGGGCCCCAATTTTGCAGTGCCTTATAAATGTGTGTAATTTCAAGTACTGTCAGTACTTCCATTGACCTCAGTGGGACTACTTATAGCGCTCTAAGTTAAACACACATACGTTTTTTCAGGATAAGAGCCAAAGATGACTCATACAAGTGTACGCATCACGGATTTTTATCTTTCCACCGCTATTTGTTATTACAACTTATGGTTTAATAAAGGTTAAATATGTGGCGCTCAACTTCAGGTTCAGTTGTAAAATAGCCAGTTTCTATTCTGCACATTTCATCTTGCTTGGGCTTAATGCTTTCTTGAAGAATTGTGATGTTGGCACTGTTCGTGCTTTATCCTTTTTGGATCCTTTATCAGCTCCAGCAGCTGTTTTGCATAAGTGTGATGGTTGAAGAATATGGATTTCGCAAATCATTTTATTTTTCCCAGCATTTGGCAGTGACAGATCATTGTCTGCTTAGCAATAATGGCTTTTCCAAAAGCAAAATGTGACAAACAATTTCTAATAAATCAGACCTTGAAGAGTTTAATAGTAAAATTCAATGATCCATCACCAATGTTTTATACATTATGCAAGCCCAGTGCAAATATAGTGGAGAGCATATGCAATTACTGAAGATAATTATCTTATTCTTATGAGGGAAAATGTTGCTGAGTATTTCTTCTGTTAAATAATTGACTGAGGTTCCTAATGTCGTTTTAGGAGGAGTGTCACAGACACTTGGAAATCGAATGATTTGAATTTAATAATTTAAAATGACAGTAACACAGGCAAAGTACAGGAGGTACTGGAATTATTCTCTAATAAATGTAAAACATTACTAGTTGGGAGGTTATTGTTTTGGAAGACTGGAAGTTATTCTATGTCTTTGATCGAATAAGGAAGAGGAGGGTTTGTCTTCGCTGCAGAGCTATCCTCAGTTGTAACTGCATCAAATGCTGTGAAGTCAAGTCCCGATTCAGGCAAAAGCCATTAAGTGCAGTGGCATTTTTAACGGAAGGCACCTAGGTCATGGAGTGATGTATGTTGAAGATCTGTGACCATAGCGCCTCACTTGCTAGCGCAAGCTGTGACAAACTGTCAAATGGCAAACGACGCAATCCAAATGTCAGCGGTCCATGAACTACTAACAATCCACAGCCTGCCTTTAAGAAATCTGCACAAGGTTACCAAAATAAGCAGGTCAGCTGCCAGCAGCCTTCTGAAGGCTCTGAAACACTCTGAAAATACTAGGGGTCTAAAAAAGGAAGGTTAAAACCACTCCTTCAAACAGAATAGTTGTTGATCAGCAGCAACCTTAGTATTGGGTATTTTTTCAGACCTGTGCTGTTGATGTGGCTCGGATGCTCTTCTCCAGAGGCAGCAGGACTCAGTAACACTTTCCCTGAAGGGTAACTGGTGGAAAACAGAAACGAAAGAGGCCTTGGTACTATTTTTAACCGTTTAGCTGTGGGAAAGTAGCTTCTTCAGCACGGTATAATTGAGTTCTCAGCGCTGGTCTCATCTTAAATGAACGGACAAGAGGCATGATAGAAAACAGAGTGGGGCCAATTAAAAAAAAAAAAAAAAGAGGGCAGACGAAGGGATTGCTGTTTGCAGAGAAACAAGTGGAGGGCCTGTTTTCCAGTTTCTCTTGCAGGATTCAGTGGGTCAGTTGGTTAGTCAAGCTTGAAGGAGAGTCGGACACAGCTGTCTTCTTTGCCTTCTTTGTTAAACTGGTTTTGGCAATAGCTGCAACAGAAGTGGGTCAGATAGCACATTTCTCATCACGTGTCAAGTCTGGAATGTGGTTTGACCTTCGACAAATTAACTTTAACCGAAAAAAATTCCTAGTCTGGGTAGTGTGTTATCAGCAAATTTTCCTGTTCTTGAATATGCTTAATTTTTCTCTGTTGAAAAGACAATTAGTACAAATCACCTGTATTTATTTATACGACATTATTTTTCATAAGCGATAGGATTTCTGTCTGCTTTAGGCAGTGTTAACTAGTGGTTCTGGAAGGATGGGAAGTGTCTGCATTATTTATTAAGAAAACTTATTTCTTTGTATTGTGATATTTATGAAATTCAACTCTACCAGCATTTGTTATTGGTAGAAGAAAAGATGATAAATTTGAAGTCACACAATGGGATGAAGTGAGATATTTAAGATAACATTTTGGCTTGTGGCTTCTGTACTTTGTAAATTGTTTTTTAGGGCTCTGGAGCAGTCTAGATGGAAACATAACTTCAGGGAATGCATATTTGATTAGAAATTTTCTTGAATCAGGCTTCCAGGAAAATTGATTACAGATTTTCCGTTATCGGTGCCATCTCATTTTGTTACAAGTTGGTTTTATTCGGCTTTAAAAAAGGAAAATCCTTGTGTGCAAAGAACATAAAATTAAAGGCTGTATCCTGATGTCTTACAATATCTTTTGTGCACATTAATTTGAAGAGTGTGAATTCTGTCCCTAGGCAAAATAATTTTTCAAATTGCTGTGAAATATGAGGCAGCATTTAGGTAGAGAAGATGATAAACAAGATATGACCGCTGAGATGTAGCAGCATAAAGTAAAAGATTTTCAACAGGAGCTTATTCTAAAACAAACAAGAGAAAAAGAGGCAGAGTTAGAAAATAAGCAGCAGCAAGAGAGATTGCAAAAAAGGAAGTATGCTTAGACATCAGTGTCCTGATATTCAGAAAGCGACTTCCAGCATATTTTGTAGTATTTAGACATCTAACACTGATTGTGCCTCTAAAATCAAGTAAGTAGATGTATAAATACAAAAAATCAGATGTGTGTGTGCTTGGGGTTGAAAGGGCTTTGATACTGGTGGGGAGGGAGGCAGAAATTATATCCTCTTTCTTGCTTTTCTTCCTCTATTAAGAAAGCACTTTTTCTCAGTTAACAAATGCAGAATCCACTTTCTGACCCTAAAGATAGTTATACATTTCGAGTAGTCTGAACAATTTGTTCTTTTTTTAAAACCTTTTTTCCCTTAATGATTATTGTTCCTGAGATTATTTATTGGGATGGGAAGATGAACATCTAGAGGACTGAAGGTTGTGCTAATGCCTTCTTACCCTCATTTCATTACTGTGTTCTGAGCAAAGCTCTGATTTGGAACCTCTCAGCTGACAGTTTATATTATGCTAATCGAAATCTGTTTACTGGAAATGAAATTTGAATATGCCGCAAGCTTGCTATCATTAATAAACTTAATTCTTTTTTTTTTTCAGTTGGATTTCCAGTTTCCACTTCTAATATTGATGGTCTTGAAAGTGCATTTGGATCCAAGACATTTTCTACCACTGAACAAATCAAGAGCCTCCTCTCCTATCTCAGAGCAATACAGACAGCTTAATATCATATGACCTCATTTCTCCAATTAAATGAAAAAAGAATTTTCTCTAGCTTTCCATGAAGCTCAGCTATTGCCTGTTAATTTTGACTGTTAGTGCTGATCTTTCAATTGGATTTACGCTGGAAAATGTAGCTTTTAACGGGACAGTTGGTTTGGGGGTTTTCAATACATCACTTCATACAGTGTCTCAAGCTTTAGTAAGTTCTCCAGCACACCATGATATCATAGCCAAAGAGGGGACCAGTATTTTGATTGAATGTAAACTGAACATCAGCCAGTATGACTATATTCTTTGGTATAACTCCAGAGGACACCTGCTTGAACAGAAAGATGAAGGTGAGCTTTCCTGCTGGTTTCTATCCTTCAGTATTCCCCTTTTATACAATATCTGAAAAACCTCTGGGACTTTATTATCATTTTCTCTCGCTATCCTCCCATTTTTACAGTTGGGAGATAAGGAGAGAGCAAGACAAGGCCCTTTGCCCTCTGGCCTGTGGCATGAGGGATCTGGACAGGCTGGATCGATGGGCTGAGGCCAACCGTATGAGGTTTAACAAGGCCAAGTGCCGGGTCCTGCGCTTGGGTCACAACAACCCCGTGCAACGCTACAGGCCTGGGGAAGAGTGGCTGGAGAGCTGCCCGCCAGAAAAGGACCTGGGGTGCTGGTCGACAGCCGGCTGAACATGAGCCGGCAGTGTGCCCAGGTGGCCAAGAAGGCCAACGGCATGCTGGCTCGCATCAGGAATAGTGTGGCCAGCAGGAGTAGGGAAGTGATCGTGCCCCTGTACTCGGCACTGGTGAGGCCGCACCTCGAGTACTGTGTTCAGTTTGGGCCTCTCAGTACAAGAAGGACACTGAGGTGCTGGAGCGTGTCCAGAGAAGGGCAACGAGGCTGGTGAAGGGTCTAGAAAACAAGTCTTATGAGGAGTGGCTGAGGGAACTGGGATTGTTTAGTTTGGAGAAGAGGAGGCTGAGGGGAGACCTTATCGCTCTCTACAACTATCTGAAAGGAGACTGTAGTGAAGCGGGTGTTGGACTCTTTTCCCAAGAAACTAGCGATAGGACGAGAGGGAATGGCCTCAAGTTGCGTCAGGGGACGTTTAGATTGGACATCAGGAAAAATTTCTTTACCGAAAGAGTGGTTAGGCATTGGAACAGGCTGCCCAGAGAGGTGGTGGAGTCGTCAACCCTGGAGGCGTTCAAAAAAGGTGTAGACATGGCACTCCAGGGCCTGGTTTAGGAGTCATGGTGGTGTTAGTTGATGGTTGGACTTGATGATCTTAGAGGTCTTTTCCAACCTTAATGATTCTATGATTCTATGAATTATACCTGAGTTCTTCTGTCCTAGCCCATCCATCCAGCTATCATGCCCCATAGAATAATTTCTTTCAAGAGGCATCGCAGTGCTCAATACAGAAGAAATGAATCTGCATCCTACCAGATACTAACTGATGTTTTTATTTATTATTGCTCTGGTTTGTATTATATTTTTCCAAACACATGAATTAAACACAATTCTCTGCAACTTGTGACCTTTTCCAGCTGGCAATCAGTGCTTTAATTGTGTTACAGGATTTTTTTAAAGCATGGGGGGACTTACTATGTTTATTTTCCGGTTTATGCACCAGTGAGACCGTGGAAACTTAGCGCGATTTGTAATGGCCAGCGATGAAATACATGCTATTAAACCCTTTTGTACAGAGGGAGAATATATTTTCCTAGCCATTGGCTGTTATAGTTCTGTCCCTGTAGTTTTTAATTTTCAAAAAATAATGTCTTTTAGAGATGCATGTGGTTTTCTCTACTCTATTAGTATTAATGAAGGTCATCAAGCTAATTGATAGGATCTTCTCGGTGGCCATCTTTCTGCCTTAAGTATTCAGTAACCTCTTTGTAGTTAAAATGCCATCTGGATATTAGTTCAAAGTAGAGTAATTAGAAGAATGAGTTATGAAAACAGTTTTCCCCCTAAGTTATAAATGCATTGGAAATACTGTATAAAGCTAGCTTCTTTTATAGATTTCTTTTTACATGGGTTTTGTATATCAGCACTGCATGCTCAGCAGAAAACTGTGTCTCGAGAAAATCCTGTGTTCTTTTGCCAGCAGAGCCATTTACAGACTCTGATGTTTTTCATGGGTCGCTTGACTTTTGACTCCAAACGTATGGAAAATTAGGCTTTATAGAGGACAGTCTTTCAACATAGTGTTACACAGTGGGTGAGAAGCACTAGTTAAGAATTAGATTCCCTGTCAGAAAGAGCTAGCCATCCAAAAGCAGACAATAAACTGCAGATGAGAGAAAGCAGTAGAACCAGAGTAGCAAGCGCGTGAAATAATTTACCATTAAGCAGTAAGATTGGTACCTGGTTTATGGCTTTCTGTGTCAGAAACATGAAGAGGAAATTTCCATCCTTGGCATACTGTTTGTGTTATTATGCTAGAAATGGACTGCTTACTTCCAAGCTCTGTCTCCTGTTGATGGAGCGAACGGCATGTGTCTAGTTTACCAAGTGATTTTTGTTTCATTAGCTCAGTTCATTTCTTTTGAATCTCCAGGTGGACGGTGGAGGATTGCTGATAATTCCCTTAACATCACAAAGGTCAACTTTGCTGACCGGGGACGATACACGTGTGCAGCTGTTAATCGTAATGACACCTTGTATTACACAGTCACCCTGAGGGTTATCTTTACCTCAGGAGACATGAGTATCTACTACATGATTGTGTGCCTCGTTGCCTTTGCTATCACCCTCATTTTAAACATAACCCGTCTGTGCATGATGAGCAGTCACCTCCGCAAAACAGAGAAGGCTATCAATGAGTTCTTCAGGACGGAAGGAGCTGAGAAGCTTCAGAAGGCTTTTGAGATAGCCAAGCGTATCCCTATCATTACATCTGCCAAAACGCTGGAGTTGGCCAAAGTCACTCAGTTTAAGACCATGGAGTTTGCTCGGTACATTGAAGAGCTTGCCAGAAGCATTCCTCTTCCACCGCTGATCCTTAACTGCAGGGCATTCATGGAGGAGATCTTTGAAGCTGTGCGAGTTGATGATCCCGATGAAGTTGGTGAGGAGGAAAAACAGACCCAAGCCTGTGGTGCCCAAGCTGCAATATACCCCATCAACCCAGAGATCAAGCGCAGCGATTCACCAGCCGGGGATTCAGACGATGGGTCCATGAATGAGCAAGGTCAAGAGATAGCCGTTCAGGTGTCCATTCACCCGCAGTCAGAAGTGCAGAGCATTGACACTGTTTCTCACGATAGCTGCCAGTTTGCACCTTCTGAGGAAGGCACCTGCTGAGTCCAGCGATACGCAGTTGTGAAAGAAGCACAGGTGACCCTAGGATACTGCGAGAAGGGGGTCTGCAAACAAGCTGCCTCAGTCCCATATGCACAAGAGTTTTCCAAATTGCAAAGTGCCAGAACTGCTACTGAAATCTGTATTTTCTGTCAGTGTTGATCTAACGATTTCAAGTCTGTTAGAGAAGGCCATTTGGAATATTGTGCGGTGGCTTTTCTTTTTAAAACAAGCTTGCTATACTTAAAATATGTACAAAACAGGAATTCTTTGTCCTTGGCTCCTTGGTAGCTTCTGATACTTCTGATCTGTATTAGAAGCAGCCAAGCTGAGCAGTACAACTTGCAATAAGATCTTTTCCTTTGTGAACTCTTTCTTCCTTCACAAAGTGAGCTGGAATTCCTTTGAGTCAGTGTTGTCCTGATGAATTGAGTTGTGTGCTCTTTTCGAATTGCCTCTTGGTGTGTGTAGCCCATCAGAACCATGGTTAGCTTGAACAAATCTGTTTTGTGTTGTGTGCTTCTATGTTGCTATCAAAATGTACTGTACTTAGGAAAAGAATAGTACCAGGATCTGCTGCTGGATTAAATGAATTGTAATTTCAAAGCAGCTTAGAGAACAACCAGGGGGTCTCAGTTTTCCATGCATCTGCAGAAAACTTGCGCGTACTCCGGTGTGTGGAGAGCGAATTGTTGTTACAAAGCTTGTCGCTTAAACTTGGTGCTGATTGCCAAAGCGCCTTACCCTGGTTCTGTCTTACAGAATGGAGCAGTAACAGCACTGCCAGCACTGTCTTTTGACTTTGCTGATTTCACTCACTATAGAAAATCCAAAGTTTTATATTGTATTTGACATTGTTGTGAGAAAAGAATGACAGTAATCGTGTAGTGGCATAATTTAAAAATGAATTCATCTTCAGATCAGGTGTCTCAGGCACTTCTTTCTGAAAAACATTATAATAAAGGAGGTGAAAAGTAGTGACACTCACTTTGCTTTGGCTAGTACTTTCAGAAGGCAGTGGAGGAGAGAGTGGTTAGTGGAGGGGCTGGCTGAGCTGTTTGCCAGCCGCTGTTTACAGGAGTGGAGTCATTCACTGAACGTGCCCTGTCTCATCTGCTGAAGAGGGGTGGCAGATGGGAGAGGTGCAGGTGCTGACATACGTACACACGTAAGTACTTCACCAAGGATCTCCCACATGGCTTCCTCAGCTGTAGAGATCCAGCCTCGAGGAATCAGAGTGCAGGCAAGAATCTAGTTTCTTCTTTCACTCTTTGGTGCTGATTTTTTTTTTCTCCTTAACATTTGTAAGTTGTATCACTTAAATAGCATTTTATATCCTGTTGAGATTTAGTAGATGTAAGGCTTGTAAGCACTCCACAAATTAATTTCTTACAACTACTGGAAGCATATTGCCATATAATTTTAACAACTTGGCAACAGGAGCACCATTTAATTTCCCACAACTCTTTTTTCTTTCCTTATTATTACAGAAGTGTCAGTTGAACAAGTGATTCTGGACGGCTGCTCAGGATTCTTAAGAGGATTTGACATTACATTTACATGAGTAGAGATGGAAAACAAGCAGGCACAGTGGTAATAACAGGGTGGGGCTGTCTGTTGTAATGCATGCTCATAGGAAAGGGTCTGAACAAATTATATTTATTGTATCATAGCAGAGAATGGGAAACCGAAGTCTCTATTACCATTTTAAACTACCTTCTGAGGAAAGTTCTTCATTCAGCCACCAGTAAATGCCGCCTAGTTGGCTTTGGTGTGTCGGATAAGAGCAGTGTTTGTCAGGAAGGAAGAAAATTGCTAGCCTCGGTTATAGTAGCGTTCTCACCAGCTTGGTACCATTTCCAAGACTGCAGCAAATGTTATCTGCTTCAGAGGAATAAATCCTGCTGTAGACACGATAGCTACTGCCCTCAACAATAACTTCTTTTTAGCTTCCATAGTTTGATGGCACTTTATGTCCACGTGAAAAGTTTGTATAGTTTTGTGTAACCTGTCTGGTTTCTTTTCGGACTGATCAGTGTTAAAAGATACTCTTGCGGATAAGCCCCTAGTTCTCTTAGAAGCCCTGCTAAGATGCTGCTGTCTTCACTTCTGTACTACAGTGAGCTCTGCAGGTTTGTTGCACATGCATAAGTGGAGATTTGGGGGTTTGCACCATTTTGGATGTCCTAGTTGAAAGACGAGAAGGCCACAAGAGAGGATGGTATGTTTTAATCTCCTTTGTGCCACAGGGCATCGGGATTGTACCTGCTCCTGCCTTTTTTCCCAATAAACAGCTCTCCTTGCTTCTGTGAAACTGTTGCATTATATGCAGCAGTAGCATCTTGGACATTTTGCCACGAACTACGTATGCAATGTAGAGATGCAGCTACAAAATCAAAGCTCCATTTAATTGCTTCCTAAGAAGCAGTTATGCAATCATGATTGACAGATATCTCATCAGAAGTGGCAGCTTACAGGCAGCAGAATGACACTAGAGGTGTGTCAGATGGGTGTCGGGAGAGCAGTTTCTAGTTTAATTCAATCTGTTCTTTGATTTTTATACTTTATTTACATAGCTCCGAGTTCTTACTAAGCACAGTTACTTGGTGTCTTCGTGTGTCCTGTTGCTGGTGGAGAGGAAAGAATGATCATGCATAAAGGTCCTCAGAAATGCAGTTGCAGTGTCAATTGCTGGATAGTAAAGCTAAGAGTTTTGCTGAATTATTACAGTATTTTGTTCACTAAATTAATTTCATTCCTGGGAAGGAGGCTGTTGTAAGGATTTCAGTAAATCAGGAGAACTTATTAAATGTAGGAACTGATCCTACTCCCACTGAATTCAATTAGAGCAGATCTGAAGCTCTAGTGTATTTTACAAACGATATTACAGGCTTTTTAATGCATTTGAAAGCAAGGATGATGGTGATGTTATACTGTAAGTGTAATATCCAGAGAATGAAACCTGACACTGGTTTCCAAACAACTTGTGAATTATTCTTGTTATCCTGAGTAGATGTGAACACTTAAATTTGTTTGATGTGTCTAATTGAACATTAACATTGAAAGATGATATAAACGTCAGTGTTTTTCTCTTAACCTTTTATAGGCCAAGGAGAGCCTACAGTGGTTTCCTTGCTTTAAACTAAATTCTTTGACAATCACAAGGATATTTTTCTCTTCTTTGTGACTTATTTTTATTTTAAATAATGTTAAATCTACTTGTTATCCAAGAGTACCTAAAACTGACTTTATAGTGGTTATTTGTATTACCTGGATTGTAATGTGTTTAATGTAACCACATAGGATTTCATACTTTCATAAAATGAATTGATAGATTTGCAAAATAAATTAAAAACAAAAGCCTCGTTTTGTTAGAGTTTTCTTTTTTTATCAGTAAGGGGTGATGAGTAGCTGTCTATCTGAGGTTAAATAGCAGCTGTAATCAACTAAGCAGAATGTTAGCCAGCCTGACAAAGGTTGCTGGGATATTCAGTCATCTGATAGACCGTTCCTGCTGTGACGTCTTTGCGTCTGTCATTCTTTAATGTCTCAAAGTCCCCAGCAGCATCTGTAATAATTGTTACCAGCTGCATAAAGAAATGGTTACAGACCTGAAATGGTTTCAGGAAGGCCCATGCGTTCCCCTTGATTTCACTTTTGCAAGGGTGATTGTGAAGTGCAGTGATCTTCAGCCACAAACCTGTATTTTCTGTCCTTAACCTTTTTCACAGGATTGTACTATTCTATGCTGTAATCCCCTCTTTTTTTTTTTAATCCTCCTCGAAACCCATTGTATTTGGACACAACTTAGCTCCTAAAAGGCAACACAGCAAAAATGTGAAGTATCTAAAGCCTTCAAGTGACCAAGTCTGTGTCACTATTTTTCCAGTGAGTTGCTGAGATGGCATAAAGAAATTTCCACTCCTGCACCAAGGGAAGGATGTGGACTGCTCTCACTCTGCATCCCTAGAGCTGGAGGAGATGTAGGTCTGATGTTACCCTTGCTCTTTGCTAGCCAGCAGTTTATTAAATTACATAGGGAGGGAATAACATCCCCTGGAGTGCTGTACTAAGCATACTGAGAGTGGGAAGGAGGGGGGCATCCTACCTCATTTCGGTGACCAGGCTTGGGTTCCTGATGCCTTTCTAATCAATTCAGAGTACTAAACTCTTCCAGGGGATGATCCCAAGCCCCTAAGCGAGGCACTTACCTATCACCACTGGTTACACCGGGAAGCCCTATTTCCCATGTGAGCATCTGATATTGCATGGTAATGGATGTCTTCTGTATGGGCATGTCATGCAGCTCTGGGTGCCAGCTTGGAGCACAGAATAAAAGTGCCCCTAGTTAAGTTTAAACTGCAACCCCCCCCACCCCAAACACCAAAAATCCAGCGTGCTGAGAAACCCTCTATAATATAGTCAGTGGGGTTGTGCAAGTGTGAATGAGAGCAGATTTCACCCACATTGTTTTTTAAGAATAGTCTCTGGTTGCCAGTCTCTGCACAAGGCAGATAATAGAATTAAAGCTGAATCTTGGGGATTTTCCAATGAGAATCAGCTGCTTAAAGGAAGAATTATTGGACCCATACTCCTCAGGCTAGGTCAATGTTCAGTCAGCATCTGCTTTCTATCTCCATGTTACGAGATACGCGTGAATGATAATGGTTCTGTTTCTTGTAACTCCTGTAACCTGACTCTATCCACAGTGAACAAATTCATCTGCATGAATTTAAAGCACTTTTCCATTTGGATAACAACAGATCATTGAAAAGGGAGCTGCATTAAGGATGACTGTACTTTAATTTTAGGTGTGCTCCTTAAAAAATACAATTTTTCTTAATGTTGCAGCACTCTGGTCTTGTGAGTCAAGTCTCCTGCTGGAGACACGCGGTGGAGACACCACCATGTCATTCAACTCAGGCAAGTTACAGCTTTATCAAATTCTATTCAGGCAGGTCATTTCACACCAGCTGGATCTCTCTCCTTTTTTTTTTTTATTGCATAGCAGCTCATTCAGATGTCTCCAGATACTGCCAGCTTTTTTGCATGTGGAAGGGAGAATTACACCATCACTCCAAAAAAAAAATTGTTTTGCTAGATATTCAAATATCAAAAAAGCCCCAAAAGCTGGAAAGTTGTGCTTTATCCCTGGTAAGACAGTGCCTATTCTTTGGTCACGCCTGGCTGCCAATGATCGTAATAATACTGAGCAATTAGGCCTTTCATTTTCATTAGGCTAATTAATTGTTTGCACAGTGCCCTGAATATGGAATCATTTTCCTTTGGAAAGAATAAAAGGATTAGAATGGCTTTATCCCAAGATGCTCAGAATGTATTTTATTTATTTTATGGGAGAAAAATTCTCTCGCACCCCAAATGCAAACCATATACTCGAGTGTTAATGCCTGTGCTGGGACGTTTACAATCGGCAGAGATGCACACAGATTATACATATGTCCATCCATCTGCCTCCACGCTCCATATGGTATCTGGGGTTTCTGCTGCATGTCAATGAGTCCGCAAGGAGGCTGGAGTCATCGTCGCATGTGTGCTGCCAGGTTTGTATGTCAGCTATTGTCAGACGCTGGAAGAGTGATGAACACATCGCCTCGGAGATCGGCTGTCCGCGGCACAGACGTGTGCCGAAGGCAGCACCGCTATAATTATGAGCGCCGTGTTGTGATAGCACTCAGAGGGCAGAGCACTGGGGTGGATAAATGTACTGAAGACTGTCTCACGAGGTTTATACTTTAAGTAAATCAAAGGCAGATGAAACCTGGGCTAGGATTTCATGAAGAAGGGTACCCTGTGGACACAATATTGCAGAGGCTATTGCTAGCTCTGGTTTTTTTATGTTTGTCCTATTCAGCGCCTATTGGTGTTACCATATTATTAAATACATATTTCATATTAAATTGTTCCAAGTGTAATACAAGCTTGCAGAAAGCCATTTCAGTGGAAAGTCAGGGGATGTATTCAGCCTTAAGTTTAAGGGAGAGGCTGCCGTCACACAAACTTCCAGTAAAGTAGTTGGAGATAGCTAACTGGAGTTCCTCTTGCCTTTCCTTCTCTCTGCCTCTGCTCTAAGGCCTGTTATGGGCCATCTGCAAGAGATGAAAGTGAAAATTGTGTCCTGTGCTACTTTCTCTTCCTCTAAAGATCAGGGCACTGAGAACAGCCCTGGGTTAGAAGGGAGTATGAGAAGCCATCCAGAACATGGTCTCAGCCAGAGATGTCCATCACGTCTTAGAAACAGCCACTGGCAGAGACGTCACATCTCCCAGGCAATCTGTTACCCTGCTAAACTATCCTGACCACTGGAAAGATTTCCCTAATATCTGCCCCCAAGCATCTCTAAATTCATCACCCATCTCGTCCTATCCGTGCCTACTGCTGCTCCACCTGCAGCCCAGATCAGGGCCACCCCAAACACGCAGGAAAGGAATCGGGTGGTGACATAAAGCTTGGCCATACTTGGCTTCATGTGCCTGCTGGGTCTGACGAGGTCATTCTGTGTTCAGGCTAAGCCTGCAGAATTTCATTGAAAGTCAAACTCCTTTTGTTTGTTTAATGCCTGGATGTCTGAGTGTTGCTTCTTCGGCTTTGGACATTCCTGCTGTCTAACTGTGCTGGGTCATGCAAATGCCCCTGACATAAGTGCTGGCAGCCAACAGTCCCTGCCCCTATTCATGTCAAATGAGTAAATCCAGTAAGCTGGGTGCAGCATTCTTGCGACAGCTTCATACATATAGGTGGTAGGGGATGGAAAGCAGCCACTGCAAAGAACACAAGCATGTCCCACCATTATCTCAAGACCTTTTCAGCATTTCACTTACTTCCCCTCCTTGGTGCCTTCTCTTCATTTTCCTTCATGGTAAATAGAATCTGAGTATCTTGCCTGGTCAATGGGGGAATCCCAAGTTTTCGTTTTTCTTTCTTTTTTTTCTTTTGTGAGTTTTTCTCAAGCTTAACTCTCCTCGATAATGACTAGGGAAGAAGACAATGGACCAGAACAGACATGAAGGAGTTTAGACAACTGTCCTAAATTAGAGGATGGGTTTGCTTTGGAAATCCTGTGTGCATCACACTCTGTTATAGAGAGTTGGCTTTAACAGCAAATCTCTTGCAGCAGGGTGTCACTTCACTTCCATACATTACTTGAAATGCTTTATTAATTTGATGACCTCACAGGCTCTCAGAAAAAGCCATTTATCAATGTTTTGAGGAAAGAGAACTCCTCTGAGCTAAAGGGACTGTTTTGTTGCTCAGATTTATTGCTTGGCTGACTTAATTCACCATTCTTACATGATGATTTTTAGCTGCTGGGCAGTGGCCCTTTCAACGTTGAAACTAATTAACTACTAGATCTCTTCTTAGTGAGGCTGTTTTCTTACTGTTTGGGGCTTTTTTAATCCACAGAAATAAAGCGAACATGATCCTTGAAACATAGGTTGCATGGATATGGTATCAGCACAGACACAGGACCGTGTTGAATGACTTTGTGTTACAAAGAAAGTAAGGCTGCCGGCTGTCCCTGCTGTCGACGCGACACTATGCAAAGGTAGGATGAGAAAAGAGACAACATCTGAAGACAGAAGAAAGGAGGGACGCCAGAATCATGACAAAGCGAGAGCTCAGAGAATAGCAAGAGAGGTCTCCAATATACAGCTAGGGATCCACAGCCATCAGAGATCTGAGCTATGGACCTTGCTGGCAGGTCAAGGTCAATGGCTATGCAGCTGGGGAGTCCTCGCACCTCTCTCCCCTTCCTTCATCCCTGCCACCGCTGTTACAGCCTGTGCTTCTGAAAGCACCGTGTACTTCATAGCTCAGGTAGATCATAAGGACTGCAGCGCCTGCTGTCAGGACCTTGTCAAAACCTTGCGGGGGAGGAGAAGGAAGGGAAAGGGGGGGTTGCTGGTTGTCAGGACACAGCCAGCTGCAGGAAGGTAAGCTACTGGTTGTTATCTCATCAGGGAATTCTGCTCATCAAAATATTTTCCGGGAAAAGTTTATAACCCTAGGAATATTTCATAGTAATGTCTAAAGAAGGCATAAATGGGTCTAGAAGCTCAAGCGCAGATAAATTCAGTGTCTGTTGTACTCCTCCCTACAGTGTTTTTGTAAAGCACTGCTGCCCTGCTCCTTGCTCTGAGTCTGTAGGTGCGAATGAAATATAAATCACAGCTGTTAACTGAAAGCAGGGAATCCCTCGCTGGCTCCAGCAAGCTCCCCATCTGTCTTTGTTCCTGACAGTTTGATTACCTTTATCATCATCTTTAAATGCAGAGCTGCAAATACCATTAGTGGTCATAAAGAACAGCAATTCTTCCTGACATGCCTCAACCACCGCGTCCTCCTCGACTGGCAGCAAGGAGCACAGGCCAGCTGTCTTTCCCCTGAGAGTTTGAGCTGGGAGTCAGCCCCGGCTATCAGTTCACCTCCATCCGATTGTCTTCTTCCCTGCATTTCATTTCAGATGTCTCCAGGATTTCCAGCCTTCTTCTGAAGCTTCACAGTCTAGTTGCTCATCCCTGGAGCACAGGAGTATAGAGGAGCATCCCTGGGTGTGTGATCAAGGAAATCTTATGTTACTCGACTTGCTCTGAACAAAGGGGAAGTGCAGAGGACCAGCTGCATCTGGGAGAGAAGAGACCTCTGCTTCCCATGGGTGCGGGTGGAGCTCACCTGGCCTTGGCCAGCTAGGGCAGAGCTCAAAAAGGATCATGAGGTTTTCTGTCTGCTAGTTCTTTAGGAGAAGTAAGAGGGCAGTTGGTGAAGGTTTGTCATGGAGTGGGGTTGAATAAGAGAAAACAGAATTTGGTGGTCGGGAGAGTCCAAAATAGTGTCTTGGGATATGTTGTACCCATTAGCTGCCCCAGCTCCCAGCTCCCAGCCAAAGCATGTTTCAGCATCCCCTGGCCTGGAAAGGTGACCTTAGAGTCAGGACAGGACACAGTCAGGGTGTGAGGGGGACAGTGCTGAGGGCTGAGCATGACCCCGAGGATGGGGCCAATGGGACAGACCAATCTCTTCAGTCCCCGACATTTCTCTGTGCACCAGTGAAGCCACCCCTGGACAGAAGCACACATCTAGTCCACGTGTCTTATCATTTGCCAGCCATCCCTGCTGATCTCTCCTTGCCTGTGAGCATCCATGCTTTGCTTCCCATCAAACTGTCCTTGAAGGGACACAGCAAAGTGCAGGGCGTGTCTTTGCTGCTGCTCTCATCTCGGCAGCCCAAGGCTTTCGGTTTGTTTAGCTGAAAGGGAGCCTGGGTCGAGGTTTTTACGTGCCAAGCTGAATCCGAAGAGCAAGAACACGCAGGTGAACTCAGAGCCAGGATTTGGACTGACAGTGACACTGGCAGGAGCGGCCGTACTACGCCGGGGACCAGGGCAACGGGGCTGGAGAAGGGGGACGCTGGTGGTGGATGGGATGGGAAACCGTGGGGTCCCGCTTGTGCAGCCCCAGCTGGTTGTTGGGTGGCAGGGGCACATCACAGCCAGCCACCAGACCCCAAGGCAGGGCCGGGAAGGAGCTCCTTGCCTGGAGCCCCGCACAAGCCCTGAGGCATCTCTGGTACCGCTAGAGGCAGCTCTTGTTTTGAGCATGGAGAAAGCAGCCGGGCGCTCGCAGGCTCAAACTGCAGCCCAGGGACTACGCTGCAGGCAGGAGGGATGGGACTGCTCCTGCCTGCCTGCCCTGAGCGATGGCCCTTCCTCCACTGATGACCCGCAGCACCTCGCCACAATCCACCTGGGGTCCGACAGCCCATTCAGCAGTGGCTTTTCTCCATGGTGGCAAATACAGTGTGTTAGAGCCTGGGTGGGCAAGGGGACCTCCAGCACCGTGCCAGCCAGCCTGAACACAGGCAAGAAGGAGTCGTAGGGGACATGGGAAGCTCAGGGGGCTGAAGCCGGCACCTGGGAGCAGCGATGACCGAGGGAGGAGGCTGGAGTGGGAGCCATGTGGCCCCCCGTCCTGCCCACACCCGGGCCACCACCCTGGAGAGAGCGATTCCCTGCCACTGGCATCCTGCGGCAGGAGGGCAGCAGATAAAAGCCGATGAGGAAAGGATTCGGTTTGTCCTTCTTTCGTTGTAGATTAACAGATCCAGCTCTGACTGAGGGATTTAGTGATTACAGCAACTTAATTGCATGGGGGAAACATTTCCTAGCAATTACTTATGTGTCCAGCGTGACTCGCTGGGTGTTTCCCTTTGCACCATGAACGGCAGTGGCAGCCCTCCTGTGGCACAATGCCCCAGCGCGCGGGGACACAGCTGGCCACAGGGAAGGGCAGTCACAGCCTGGGTGGCACACATGGCTGCACCTGTGCTCCGGCCAGGCCTTCAGGACAAATCCTGCCAGGACGCTGCCTGCAGTTGTGCTCCTGCCTACCGTGTGCCTTGGGGAGTCTTGGAGAGGCTGGATCCACTCGCCCACCCTCCACTTGGCACAGGCAGCATGGGCAGCACAAGCTGCCAGGCAAGTCCTCGGTGGCTGAGGAGGTCCTCGGCAGCCACCCACCCCTCTCTGTCACACCAGGGCTCAGCCTGAGTGATTTCCAGCATTGCTCTTTTCATTTCAGTGCAGCAGGAGAAGAGGCTTACGGTCGCCTTAAAGGAATAAACGATGCATGAAAATATTTGATCAATTAAGCCGAACGATTTGGCAAGTGCAGGTTCCCACTGTACCCATCCTCCTCACAATTGCCTCATTATCCAGCCCTAAATCAAGCTGTCAGAGCTTTTTTTGGCTTGGGGGGGCAGGGAGGGAGGAAGGGAAGAAAAGAGGGAGGGAAGGAGGGAGCTGCTTTCCAGCGTTCACCTCCAAAACAGAAAACCCTCTCCCCAGGCGGGGAGCAGGGCAGTGAGTCAGTGAGAGCATTCCCCCCACCCGCCTTCCCCTGCCACCCCCTCGCCGCTTGCTCACGAGCTGCCTGTGCTGCTGCTCCTCATTAATTTGATTGCGGAGTAGGGAGTGGAGACGTGATGGCAGCAGCTGGAGCAAGGGCTGCGTTAGCCGGCATGGGATGCTGCAGAGGCTGTGGGGCTCCACGCCGGCTCTGCCTGGGACCGGAGTTGCCTTTTCGATGCTGTCCCCAAAGTCTCTGGCTCGGTCACTTGCTGCTGTCCAGGAAGTATTCTGCGAAGGGGACACATGTCTCATCAGTGGAGCAGGAAGGTCTGGAGGTGACCCAGGGAGAATGTCTCCACTCTCCTCGGGTGCCAAAATGAAGAGGGGTCGGATCCTGCTTGCTTCTGTCCACACTGCATGTGACAAGTGTCTGGAGACCCTCCTCCTGCCTTAGCTGGGACAAGGGGGCCCTGGAGCCCCATACCATTGGACACACCTGCGCTGTAGTATCACAGCAGCCTCTTTTCACTAGGAACCTATAAGGGAATTGCACCAAGAGGCTCTTGATATGAGCAGGTCCCACAGGGACTCTGTGTGTGTGCATGAGCCCCAGACACCAGACATGAAGACTTTCACTGTTCATTAGTCAAGAAAGAAGCAAAATCCATCTCTCTGGGAGCCTCAGTGTTTCACAGGCCCTGGAGAAATTGCCTGAGGACCCATTTCTTGCATCCTCAGGACAATGGAGCATCCCTCGCCCTGCATGCAAGGAATCCCCTCCCCGGGTGGGAGGGTCCACCCTCCCTTGGGAAGGGTCTCCTTCACCTTCTGCCCTGCCTCAGCTGTGCCCTGGATGGTGCGCTGGGTCTGTCTGACTTTCCGAACACCAAGTCTGCTAAATGAATTTGAGCCAGACCCATTGATTCACTCTGCTGGGAGAGTGAAACAGCTGCAAACTCATCTGTTCAAGGGAGCAGAGCCAAGCAGCCAGAGCATCGCTGCTACGCTGGCCCCCTCTGCAGCAGAGACAGCCCAAACCAGACCCTTCCACCCAAGAAAACCTTCAACCCAAGAAGAAAAATAGGGGACCTTGCATAAACACAGATCCTTGCATACAAAATAGCTCTGGCTGGAGTTAACCAAAAATGTGTGGTTTCACCTGCCAGCACCACCCCAGCAGGCAGGGCAGGGACGCTGGCTCTGGCAGGCAGGCTGGGACCCCGCTGGTCCCTGGGAGCTGTCACGCTGTTGGGACTGCCAGCAGATCGGCTCGGCACTGGGTAGCTGATGCCGGAGCAACAGCTCGCATGGGTGGCATGTTCAATCTGCATTGTTTAGTTTCCGTGCCTTTTTAACGCTGTCAAAACATGAGACACTCCCGCTGCTTTTGCAGCCTTGCTAATTGGCTGCAAAGTGCAGATTTCTGTTCAAATTGCAGCTAGTTTCGAACTTCGGACTTGCCTTTAAAACCCGATTCCTACAAGGTTTCCCCACCCCTCCTTCCAAACACAGCTCTGCTCTGTCTCACAGAGCTGCCAAGCAGCAGAAGCAGCAACCCGCTCCTGCAGCCCTCCTTGGAGGACCGAGGGCAGGTCGCACACTTTGCAGGGATCCCATAAGGGCTTTTCTGCTCCTCTGCTGGTTGCCCTGGGCTCTCCCAGCCTCTGCGACCTCTGGAAGTAGAGGACTGGAGAGCCCATGCCAACCCGTCACCTGGAGCCTGCAAGTGAGACCCTCCCTGGGGAGCATGTCTTGGGCTGAAGCTCCAGCAGATGCTGCGGTGTCTCCAGCCCTTCCTGCACCATCCTCGTGGCTCTCCCTCTCCCTACTCCGGCGGCTGTTTATTCCCCCCAACAAGCCTCTTTTTGATCGCATAGGTGCGGGATAACGCCATGCATTGGGTGCCGAGTGAAGCACCTGCATGAGTCACAGCAATAACTGCGCTCTCTGCCTGTCCTCCACCCACGCCCCAGCTCAGTCACCTCTGCAGTTTGGGTTTTTTCAGTCTGTTTTCCAGCTCTGCCAAAGCTGGTAACAGTTTGAGCTGCACTGTGGGGCTGGAGCCTTCCTGATGGCACATGCCTGGCAGGCTCTGGTTTTCCTTAGGTGAGGCCAAATGTGAGCTCTGGAAAAGCCCAACTGAATCCAGCGGCAGCTGGAGAAGCGCTGGCAAGCTGGGACATCTCCAGGCTCAAACTGCAATCTCCTCCAGGGAGACTGGGAAAATCACATTACAAGACTGGCCCAGGCCCAGGCCCTCGGCAGAAGCGATGCAAGAAGGAACGGGGGAGCTGGGCAAAACTCCCTGACCCCTCTCTCGTCACCCCCCAGCCTGTGCTAATGAAAACCGGGGTGATGTCCACGTGTGCAATGCCAGGGGGGACTTGTAAGTTGAAGGCCAGCAGGGAGGACGAGCCCACGGGGATGGCACCTGCACTAACACACACACACAGAGCCATGAAGCGCTTGCCAAGACCCTGTTGCTCGGGAAAACAGCCTGAGGCTCACAAGGAGCTACTTGCCAGAGCAGAAAAGGTTTATCTCCAGCACATCCTTCACTCAACAGATGTGTTTCAGGTCCTGCTAAGCTGTAAAGAGACTGGCCAAGAATCCCTGATGGGTGCAGATGGGCTCAGCTCCATTAGCCATCATTAACTAGCCAAAATGCACTGACCACCGTGAGCCACAAAACCAACCTGCTGCTGGGCAGGAGGCACAGCCGGAGGCGGCTGCGGCTGGATCCAGCGCTGGAGGCTGCTGGGCACACGGGAGGAGAAGCTGGACTTGCATGAAAAATCATGGTGAAAGCACACTCGATGGGAGTAGTTGGAGCAACAATTTGGGGTTTCTACATTACTTGATAATTTCAAATCACAGATGGAAATATCCAAAAGAAGCATCTCGTAAATCACACGGTTTGTGGTTTTTCCCTTTTTCCCTGCTGCGTTATGACGGAAAATTGCAGCCAGTGTTTCCAAAAGCCATGAAATACCTTGCAGGCCCTGGCAAGTTCACAGCCAGCTGAAGCAAACTCCACTCCAGCTTGCAGCTTGCCTTCGAAAAGGTCAACAAACCCAACAGCTGCATTTTGCTGAGTGTAATTTGCACCTTTCCCCCAGCTCATCTGGCTGCTCTCATGCCTTTCGCATCAGCATTGATTCAGTGTTGTTCTCATGCCAGCCTTGCACCCCTTGAACATGACTGCAACCAGGGGATTTCTGATAGGAAACATGGAAAAGGGAGCTGTGAGAGAAACAAAAAGCAATTTTTTTTAGTATGATTCTCCAATTAAAAGAGAAAAGATGGGAACTTTGCTAAAAGTTACTGTGTTGTAGCCAGCAAGAGAAGATGCTTACGCCCAGAAGACCTCCTCTGCTGCTGGCTCCCTCCGTGGCCGGGCGAAAGCATGGCGAGCACTGCGGCTAAGACACCTCATAGCACTCGGTGCCGCAGCTCTGCCTTCAAAACCACACTCTCTGCCTGTGCTCAGTCTCAGCAGCGCAGCAGTAAATTGTTACTGTCCTTTCCCTGATGCTGCCCCGGCTGCCCTTGCACCCCCCTTGTGCCCGGGCACTGCCCCAGTTTACCCGCAGGGCTCGGGGCGTGCATCGTGCCATTGACTGGGAGCAGCAGCATCTTCATGCTGCAGCCCAGGATACGCTTGGGTTCGGGATGTGCCCCCTGATTACCCTGGAGCTATGCTAATGGGTTTCTATTTTAATTACACGGAAGTCTAAACATGTTGCAGGGTCTGGGTAATTCTGCACTGCACAGAAGAAAGCCTGTTCATCACCCAACAGCTTATTTTTTTGCATAATAAAGGTGAAGTGACACCAGGGAGATGTGTCTTTTACAGTCCAACGTCAGCTGCCTGCAGGTCCGGAGAGCCGTGAGCGGAAGGGGAGAGGGAGGGAAGGCAGGCAAAATAAACAGATAAATCCCTGGAACATATGGTTTGTGCTCGGTATCTTTACGCATGAGGCACCCCACTTAATAAAAGTTTAGGATGGAAAAGCCAAATAAAATTGATAATCTACCCAGGGAGGGTGATTCAGATGAAGTAAGCACATTACAAGGGGGTGACTGATTTACAGTTTTCTTCTATTTGCAGTTTTATGACTATTACAGTTATTCTTGTGAATATTATTCATTACCATGCTATTATTCCCAGAAGCAAAAATCAAAGGTTTATCAGCCGACACCGGCAAGCATGAAATATTGCCCCAATGTGCAGCTCTACACTGGAATCAAAGCCTCAAACCAACCGAGGAGGCAGGAGCCAAGCACTCGCCTCTCCCCATCCCCAGGTCCCCTCCCAGGATGCGGGCAGGGGCAGGCAGCTCAAAGCCAGCAGCATCTCCCAGCTGGGCAGGGAGGAGGCGATGAACCATACAGGCATCTGCACGACTGGGATCTCATCTTCCAAAAGATGACAGACACAGGAGTAGGAAAGCAAGGCTGGCTCGGTTATTTGGAAAAAAGTAATACAGGCCTGTGTGCCAGCGGGCAGCCCTGGGTTGGGCGCAGGCAGGGGAGAGCTATAGGAGCCAGGTACCAAAGGGGGCTCAGGCACGCTGCCTCTACCAGGGCCACAGCATGCTCCCAGGCGCGAGTTTGGGCACAGCATCTCGCTGCGCTGTGAGGTGCCAGTGGGGCAGGGTGATGGGCTCGAAACCAAGAGACCGTGACCTGGAGCCAGAACGAATGAGTTCAGGGGAGGGTTTTATTTTGACTAACAGCTATAGCAGGCAGAAATGGACTAAAACAGGGTTTTATCCGTCCTAGCAAGCAATGAAGGGAGGACTGAAATGTACTTGAGGTTGCTGCTTGGTGGATACCTGATCCTATGCCCATGTTTAACACAAAAGCCATCATTCCTATGGTGAGGTTTCTCCAGCAGCAGCGGAAGCCCAGCTCCAGCCAGCCGCTGGTGCAGCCCTCCCCAGCTGCCTCCTGCGGGCTTTCAGGCTTTGTCACTCCTGCAGGCGAGCCTCAGCTGTGAAAAACAAGACAAATCTCTTCCAACCTCCCTTTGCTCCTCTTTCCAACAACCTTTTGTCTGAAGAGCCACCCTTTGCTTTCCCATTTGGCTCCATGATGGATCCTCATTCCAAAGGCTTCTTTGCAGCACCCCAGATACTCCTGCCATCCTGCTCCAACGCCAATAGATATCAGCTCTTAATTAAAAAAAATACTCCAGAAGCTAATGGCAAAGAGAGCCCTGCACAGTACAGAGACCCTGCAATAATCCCCTGTGAATGTGGAGAGGAGAGGAGAGGAGAGGAGAGGAGAGGAGATGGAGCCCAAGATCAGCACTTCTGGGCCAGACCAAGGGCCGCTTCAACCCAGCATCCAGGCGCTGGTCCTGGCCAAGAGTGCGTGTGATGAAGAGAGCAGAAGTAATTAGGCAGACTTGAGGGACACTTCCCTGGCATCCACCCATCTGGGTCCCAGAGTTTGTCTCAGTGTTTAATAGCTCTTGATGGATTTTTTTCTTCCTAGAATTTGTCTAATCACTTTCTGAAGCCTTGCAAAGTTTTGGCATTCACAGTATCTTCTGGTAATAAGTCTCCAGCTGAAGGGTACACTGCGGGAGGAGGTTTGTGTGCTTTCAAAGACTTGGTCCGTGGTGCTGGGATCTAAGTAAGTCACATAGGAGGATGGGAAACACGAACGCAGAGGCAAAGAGTTTGCTCCTCATCACTACAAAGTGTCACAGTGGGAACAGAGTCTCCTAAGTCTGAATTGCTTAAAAGGAAATAAAACTGTCACTAGCTGCGTTGTCAGAGTCTGTCCTCAGCCCTCTGCTCTCTCTGGGGCCCTAGAAATGGCACATCCCAGAGCAGCTGAAAACAAGCCACCAGGATGAGCCACAATTGCTGCTTAACAGCTTTAGATCAGGAAAAAAACCCAAACCCCATACTTAAACAAATGTGCCCATTGCAGCGGAGCGAGCTGAGCCTCTGCCAGTGTTCAAAGTGAAGCACGTCAAGTGCTCTGTTGAGAAGGGGCGGTTTGGTAGAGCCAAGAGCTGCAATAGAGAGATGTGACCGAACTAGCAAAGGCTCAGCCTAATGACAGCCCTTCAGACCGGCAGTGCCAGCTCGGGCCACTCATCCCTGTCCCACCACTGTGGCCAGGCGCCAGGCTAGGGCTGTCCTTGGCTTCCCCAGCACCACCGGCACAACGGCTTCCAGCCAGCGTTTCGTGCAGCAAGCAGCTCCAGCTGGACATGCGCAAAATAAATCCCATTAAGCTGCAAACAGCATGAAGTAAAGGCAAATCAGCTGCAGCAATAACCATGTAGTTTCCCTGCCAGAGGCTGGGGACAGGGTGCAGTGGGGCCCCAAAAGTGCCCAGCAAGGACACAGCTCCAGACTCAGCTAATGACACATGTGTGGCCGAGAGACTTTAGCATCACAGTTAATTGTGATGAGCAATAAAATTCCAGCTGGGGATGAAGGTCCCAGTGCCTGCCAATTAGTCCTGGCATCCTGAAGACAGTCTGTAATGGGATTATTGAACCAGTCCTATTATGCACTAAAGGGTTCGGGGAACCTCGCCACTGTGCCGCTGCTGAGCTGATGAGAGCGATGTGCACACCAGCACACGCTGGGAAGGGCTGTGTGGGGAGCTGGGATGGGAACCAGACACCCACCCACCCTTCCCACAAAAAATAAGCACTTTTCTCACTCCCTGGCTAAAGCACTCCTCATGCCAAAGGTGTTTGAGTCGACGAGCAAGTGGTAAAGCTGGACAGTGACCAAGATTTTGCTGTTTAAGATAAAAATGGATTAGTTTTCTCTCTTGAAAGACAAACCCAGAGAAGCTGCATCAACCCCCAGCTGACAATATTTAAAAGGCACTGCTGATGCAAGAAGCTGTTTGCTTGGCCATCTTACTATAATGGCAGGTATTTGTGATTCAGAGCTTTTTCCTGGGCAGCCCTGATGAGATTTCATGTTTATAACACCGCAATTAAGGGCGGGAGGATGGGCTCAGCCTGCCAAAGGAGCCACTGCTCTCTCTGGCTCATGGGTGACATTTGGAGCTGGCAGGTTCACCATGGCAGACGATGGATGGAGCATCCTGCAGACTCCTCATCTCAGCAGCTGCCGAAAATACGTGACCCTCTGGCTCTGTTTGCTGCAAATGTTGCTGGAGGGATCTCTCTTTGATTGGGGAGAGACCAAACCTGCTATTTAGATGACAGCAACACTGGCAAACCCTGGCCACAGAAAGGTGCAGACATTTGTGTTGTGGGTGCTGCACTTTCTCCTCTCCCGTGTCTCCCAGGAGGGTGCCCATGGCAGTCAGCAGCTCAAAGGCAGGGATCATGCCTGGGTGTGTGCTGGCGCCACAGCCCATGCGGTGCCATCCTGGCCCCTTCCTGGAGCTCTGAAGCCACTAATCACCCTCAAGAGCTGAGGTCCCCCAAATTGTCACACAGTGCCCATGGTCCCTGTCCCCCTTGGTGCCCATCGCTCACTGCTTTCGGCTGCACAGCCAAAAAGTGGCTTCATTTATCTCAATATATATTTATTTATCTCAGTAAAGTAATTTTGTGTTGAGATAGGTCATCTCCTGCTCATGGCTCACTCCAAAATTTCTCCTCTCTCTCTGGCACAAGGACCTGGCCATCAAAGGGCTCTCCTGACTCCATGATGGAGGGAGCTGGGAGCTTTCTGCTGGGGCTCCAGCCCCTATGGTCATCCCCGTCCCCCCTCGGCAGTGCTGCTCCTGCAGGACTCGGGGCAGGAGCCCAGGCAAGCCGGGGATGGTGCCTGTCCCAGGGGAGGACCGCAGCCACCGCAGGTTCACAGGCGGATGACAGAATTGAATCCGACACCATTTATTAGGCAATAAAGGGGCAGACTAAGCGGAAAACAAGTGAGGTGGGAGAGGATGGCTTCTGGGCTGTGTCTGCAGGAAGCGTTAGCAGGATGTGGTTTACGGGCATGAAAAGCCAGCTGATTATTAGGGCAACATGTAGTGCCCGTGGCTGCAGGAGAGGTAATGCTGCTGCTTTTTGCCCTGCTCAGTGCAGCGCAGAGCCAGGACTCATCCAGCCATGCCCAAGGGCTGCAGCAACGTGGCGGAGCACAGCCATCACAGCCGAGGCTGTGCCCCAGTCCAGGGAAAGGTCAGCAAAGGTCCTGCTGCCAGAGCCAGGCTGCTCTGCCCGCTCTGGGCTGCAGCCAGTTGCTCCTGGCAAAGCATTAAGAGGTCTGAATTTTATCTCCAATCCATAAGGAGCTTTGCTTTTCCACGTGGCAGCCTGGTGTGAGGTGCCTCAAGGTGGGGATTCATTTCACCTTTATTACCCTAGGCAGATGCCCCCAGGCTCCTGGGAAGGCTCAGCCAAGATGATGTGCACATCTCGGAGTCCAGGGAGGTGCAGGGAAATGCCCTGGGAGCCGCCTGTGACCCACGACCTGCCCTGCTGTCCCCATGAGGCCAAGAGACACTGACAGCCCACAGCCACGCTCCAAACTGACTCTGAATCTATAATTTCCAGTGCATTAGTTTCTACTCATTATTGATCACCTTGTAACACAATAAGACTGTGCTGCGTTCCACCAGCCATGAATTACGAGCCCATCAATATTTGGCCGCAGTAAATGATGTGCCCTTAGGAGCCACAGTCCCCTCATGGTGTGGAGAGGAGAGGAGAGGAGAGGGCTCCCTGCGCTCCCAGTCTGCATGCTGCTACCCGGGGCAGCAGCCATTGGGTTGCAAATCCTAGTGTGGCCATTGAAAGTACTTACCTGCTCCTAACAGAGCATAATGTGCTAATCAGAGAGCTAATCACTATAGCAAATTCTGCTATAGGTAGAGCACAGCTCTTTGCTCCTGCGCTCCCGAGGTATTTGGGAGCCAGAGAAGAGAGGAAGACCAGGGGATATCAGTAGTTTATGTTTTTAAAGACTTTAGGGTCAGTAGCCAGGATTTATCCTGAGTTAGAGGTGAGCGCCAGTGCAGCGTGTTCAGTTTGCCCAGGGCCGATTTCCCACTGGTGGGATCCAGCCCGACCTGCCAGAGCCACTTCTCAGCCCACGTTTGTGTCCCAGCACCTCGTCCCATGCCAGCATCACCCCAGCTGCACGAGTGCCTGCTGGGAGACCCTGAGCTCTGTGTAGAAGAGGACTAAAAAGCACACAAAAACCTCCAGAGCACCTTTTGAAGATTGGTGCCGTGACCTCCTCCCAAGGACATGTTTGAGTTATTTAAGCTGCAAATTGTCCTGAAGTCCCCAAGGCAGGAGAAGGCTCCAGCCAGGCAGAGGCAGGAGCAGGAGTTTTGCTGGGAGCAGCGGCTGCAGGGCAGGTGTGTGACGAGCTATGAGCAAGTGCCAGGTTTGTCACAATGAGCATCCACATAAAACCCACTGCTCAATTATCCCATGGGTGAAACAGGGGCTTATGACATTTGGGAGCACCCCCCAGACCTCCATTGGCACCGGGCAGCTGCCTCCAGCCCTGCTTACCCACCCCAGTGCCCTGCAGGGTCTCCCCAGTAGCCTCAGCAGCCTTCTCACCCACTGCCTAATGAAACATGCAGGCAGCAAAGGGAGAGGGGGGAGGCTTGGTGCTGGAGGGTCCCCCAAAAGCAAACAGTACTTTGATTTATTAAAAAATAGATGCTCAAGGGCTCAGCTCACACTCGGGACTCGAGTACAAGAGCCACACACATGCTGCAAGTGAGTGGGTGCCCACAGCCGGGGAACATGCCATCAGGGCAGCCTTTGTGGGTACTGGAGGTAGGAGAAATATCAGAGGGGATTTGCTCCTCGTGTTGTAGGGCAGGAGGTGGGCGGCAGCACAAACCATGCCCCTCGACCACGTGTCGTGTGATTAGGCACATTAACAAGCAGAGCGGCCGTGGCATCAGCTGCTTTGGAGATGCTGAGAGGGAGGGAGCATTGATCTCTTCCCTGCCAACAGTTTCTGTGACCAGCGGCAGCAATTAGAGCATCCCTGAGGAGGACACGAAACCACTGCAGCTGCAGAGCACTAACGACAGCAGCAGAGGTGAGATGGGAGGACTCGGTCCAAGTTGTGCCAGTGATGTTGCACACTCACAGCTTCACGCATCTGAAGTGTGCTGGGGAGCAGCGTACGCCGAGAGCTCCAGGGCTGTCACTTGTGTCCCACAGCACCACAATGGCTCCTTACCCCAAGGAGAGCACACCAGGGTGTCCCCAACCTGCTAACGGGGTCCCCGTGCCAGGGAGAGGGAGGGAGAGCTGGTGGCCTCGCCTGGGCCAGGCAGGAGAGGAGTTGAGGTTGGGCTCAGGACAAGGGCAAGATCGAATTGCTCAAGCAGGCTTTGAGCAGCAGCACTTTCCCCCATTGAATTCCCCCTCATTTGGCTTTGTCTTTCATCTTACCCCTTTTCCTACCCTGAAGGACTTTCTGCACACAGCAGGGAGCTCTCCCCAAAGCCCTCGCCTTGAAATATTGTGTTATTGATCTTCCTGGCATGTCAAGATACCACCTCCCTGCCAATCCCTGCTAATTGCGAGATAAACCTGGATTTGAAGGGGGATGGCGCATGATGTTTGAGTGCATGAGGGAGCGAAGGGATGCCAAACATGGACAGCCAGAACAGGGACACCCAGTGAGACAAGGGGCTTGTGGTGAGGTCCTCAGAAAGTCTTGGGAATTGCAATGTTCCGTACACAGACCCATTGATTTGAGAGGGGTGATGGGTTTCTTTATGTTACAAGAGCTGACATGCCTTCACATGACCTGCCACAAGCTGAGACATGAGGGAGCGGACAAGGAGGGCTGGCTCTCCTCACTCTGGGAAAAGCACACCCCTGTAACGCTGCTCCTGGCAGAGCTCACACCCAGCTCAGCGGCTGGTCCATCACCAGGCAAAACTGCTCTTGCCTGGAGCAACTCCTCAGCTCTCGACACCTGGGCTTACCCTCCAAGACAGCAGAAATCCCCCAGCATGGGACACTGTGCTGATGGCACGGCCACACGCACCAGCTTCCTACAGGTTATATTAATAATTTTTGTTGTAGGTAATTTTTGTTGTTATGAGCTGCAGACTCAGAAATGCTAGTTTCTTGCCTTCATCAAAAACCACAGCAGCTCTACATATGCATGAAAAACCCAGCACACACGATTTATCTCAAACCACTTGAACCTATTCTGGTATATTATCTGCCAGCATCCACCCTGGGAGACATTACATGGCGTGTCTCTGTGTGGAGCCCCACTCTGTCAGAGACTCAGTGTTTTAGATCATGTTTCCTCAATAAGACATAAGCTGTTGGAAAAAAAAAGAGCAAACACACCGCAAAAATGACAGGGAGCCTGTGAGCACATATGGAGAAAAGGCAAAGCAAGTTTTGGGTTTCCCATCCACGGTCTCTTGAGTGTCCTATTAAATCTGCAAACCGACCAGAGGCAGAATGATTCAAAGCCCAGCTGTTTCACAGCCGTGCAGCGGGAATTGCTCTCGGCCCCACGCTGCAGTTTGTCAAACAACATTTTCGTCTTTAGAAGCTCTTAATTAGCCCCTTCGTCGTTCGCCAAAACCCTCTTTAGTTTTGCAGCCTGCATGTTGGGATGGGGCGATCCTGGGGGCAGGATCCCAGTATCCTGGATGATGCTACCCTATTCCCACAGGACCATTCCAGTTTCCCCTATAACCTCTATGGAAATACACAGCAGCACTTCCCTCCAGCCCCCCAATAATTTTTCCAAGTCATTTATTTCTAAGAAACTTAGAAACAGGCTTAAAACTCTCCTTTTTGGCTCCATTTCTCTAAAGCACTGATGCTAAAAACAAATGGCAACGGCCTCAAACCTCTGGGCAGAGGCTCCTCCTTGGGGGTGACCCCCTCCCTAGCCCAGCTGTTCCTCGGGGCTGTGATGCTGCTGCCCCAAAAGAGCGTGGGGCACCCACAGATCTCGGGGGGGCTCAGAGGGTGTTGCATCGTGCCCGCAGCCCATGCCAGCCTGTGCAAGAGTGGGGACGGTGATGTCCCCTTTCCACTAACCTCCAGCTGGGGACGGAAAGCACAGGGACGAAGCAGGACCTAAAGCATCGTGGGGCTCCTAAGCAACTCAGAGGAGGAGCAGCCAAACAGCGCTCCCTTTATTGATTTATTTATAGAGTATGAGTTACTAATGCAAGACCTGTTGTTTGAACTGGTTTCTTCTCGCCGTGCCAAGAGAGAAGCTCTGCTTTGCCTGGGTGTGTGTGCATGTGTGTGTGGAGGCATGTACAGAGTGCTAATCCCTGCCTGGTCCCCTCCTCACTCCATCTGTTCCTTTGGATGATTCGCTTTGACTTCCCAACTTCCTCTTCCCCTTTCCCCACCCTGAGCAGGGAACGGCTGGCAATTAAAATATTAGCAGGGGGGAAACGTTTCATAATGAACATGATTATTCCTTAGTCCAAGGAATTTTAATTAGCTGAAAATACAGAAGAACAAGTTTTGCAGGTCAGACCCTGCAGCCTGGTGGTGAGACCTCACTGGCTGCCTTCTCCTGCCCACATCGTGCCTTGGATGGTCCGTTATTGCTCCGTCAGAGCTTGTGCCTCCAGCTTTTCCTGCAGCTTTATTATTATTTTTATATATTATTTATTTATATATTATATATTATTTTTATTTTTACATCTTTACAGGCTTTACAGCAGGGTATTTTTTGTGATTTTTTTTTTCTCTTGGCTTTGGTTTTTGCTCAGTAGCATAATGAGACTATGGGCAGCTCTGGGTTTTCTGTTGCAGCTTTTCTTAGCAAGATCTCACTTTTGTCACTACCCTTGCTGGCCTTTCTCTCTGGCTTTGGTGGTCCCCAAGAGACACAGCCCACATTAGTCTCCAGCTGGTGTTCGAGCAACCCAAGCAGGCATCACACAGGAGGTGTTGTAGCTAAATAAAAGTTTCAAGAACAGCAGGGTTTTAAAAGTCTTCTGAGATATTTCTACTGTCATTCAGGCAAAGCCCTGCTTACGGGCGACAACGGCAAAAAGCATCCTCGGTTGGAAGGCTAAGGACTAAGACAGCAGTCTTGAACAACTGGCCGGGGACTGAGAAAGCAGCTGAGAGGTGCAGCCAAGCCAGGCACAGCCACTTGGCAGGCAGCGTGCAGGCAAGGTCGACGCCGTATAGGATGGGGCTGCTTTGCCCAACCTCCTCGTGGGCTTTCCTGAGCTCTGCTCTCTCCAGTGCCACTTCTTGCACCAACATCCCCCTCCTTGCCACTCAAAAAAAATAAAGAAAGGAGGAATTTCTAGAGGATCCAACTGCCTCGGCGTAGAAAGCCTTGCCCATAGCAGGAGGTCTCCTCCTCTCCTCCCTGCAGCAGCTAGGGCATGGCAGGGCTGAATCTGCCTCCGGCAGGATGAGAAATTGCTCACTGGGCGGTGTAAATATTTCAGCAGCGTTATCTCCCACATTTAAATGCCCTGTCCACTCCCGTGGACTCACCACTAATTCCCCAGGGTCCTGTGCAGAAGCAAAACAGATGCAAAACAACGCAGCCGAATTGTCACCAGTCTTCAAGGAAAAGTAAAAGAAAAGGTGAGTTTGTTCATGCTTTACATTCTCCTAAAGCCCAGCCGAGCTGTGAATCGCTCAGCTATGCACGGGGCTGGGGCCAAGCTGGGGCAAACGAAAGCAAACACAAGCCAGGATGAAGCGACCGGGTGAGTGGCACTTTGCTCTGAAGCCAGCCCCAGAGGCACGGCTGAGGTCGTGCATTCAGAACCTTGATCTTTGCATCACCAGAGAGCTGGACCTTTGGGGAGATTATAGACCCAGGTCTCTGGGGACAGTCACCATGGACTCTCGTGGCCATCTGTCATCAGAAGCTGTCTGGGCTGGCAGCAGGGCAAAGCATCACCCATGTGCTGACCTCCAGGGCTTCCCAGCGGCCAACGGGCTGTTAGAAACCACTGTAGAGACACACATGGCCTTAGTGGGCTGGAGACACTTGCCCACAGCCCCTGGGCAAGGGAAAAACAAAAGGGCTCAGCCTGGAACAGAGGATGTTGAGAGGAGATGCTGGGATGTGCATCCCAGCTCCAAGGACAGGGTAGATGGAAGGGATTAAGAGCCGGGAAGACAAATATTGATCAGAAATGTCATTGGTAGAGCTGGTCCTGCCCCAGAGCTGAGAGGGGTGATCTCTAGTGATCCCTTCCTATGAAATCTGCCTGTGGAAGATAAAAATAACAATACTCATCTGAGATTCACTGGCAACACATAACCTACATCAACTAGGCATTATCACTGCATTAGCAAAGTCTCCCTCCCCAGCATTGCAACCAGCCAGGCCGGCAAGACATTATCCCATTATATTTGGGAACAAGATCAGAAATCTTGTATGGTTTCCCTGCAAGGGACAAAGCAAATAGGGCTCGTTTCTTTGGAAGAGCCACAATAAATGTCATAGGAGGAGGGGGCCGGGCTTTGCCAGCACTGGGCGATGCAGGGTGGCAGCGAGGGATGCTGATGGAGTGCGGCTGAGGCCATCTCCTCCCCACGCTGGGCATCTGCAGGAGACAGCTGCTGCAGGACCAGAGCCAGGCTGGGCTGGTGCAATGCAACCCAAACCCAATCTGTTAAGCAGGGAGAAATTATATCAGCAAAATGACATTTCCAGCTTTAGCAGACAAACTGTACTCAATGGGAGGAGTTAGCAGAGAGATGAGATGCTCAAAGGGGTGCTTGCTATCAGCAATCAAAAAAAAGGGGGCAATTAAAAGAAAAAGGGGCAAGGATGTGGGATAAAAGCAGAGCTGCAGACACTGGTAAAAGAAATCTTTGGCGGAGGCACAGCTCAGCATTCATCTTTCCCAAACTGCTGGTGGACTAAGGCTAACCCGGGCATCTCTATCCTTCATCCCACAGAAGACTGATAGCAGCTCCAGGAGGAACAATGCCTGTCCTCAGCAGGGGTCAAAATAATAATAAAAAAAAGGAGGCAGAAAGCAAAGGAAGCCCAGGAGAGGAAGGTGAATTTAAAACCAGGGAGGAATTTCCCAGGAGACCAGTTTGCTGGCTGAAAATGCCACTCTCATAAAAATGAAAATTTTTCCTTTGGGAAAATTTCAAGATTGATGAAAAATTATGAGTTTCCTCTGGGAGAAAGGGTGGGAGAACCGGAGATATTCACCTAGGCCCATTTCTGCCTTCAGGGAGAAAACAAAATTAATGGGCACCGGTTGAGCAGTCACATGTCGAGCTGAGAAACCCCACTGAGCTCTCCTAAAGCTTTTTCCACACGCTCTGAATATCTCGTCCATGAAAAAACAAATCTGATATTACATTTTGCCCCAATTCAGGTCAAAAAGTGGCTTCAAAACCACATTCTCGAGCATGGGATGAGATTTTCCAGCTGGCAGTGGCTACCTTGCATCAGCAAAACCTGTGCTCTCTGCGGCATGCCCTGCCCAGCCTGCCCCAGTGTCACCAGTTTAATTAGCTGCCACTCCCAGTGCCTGCAGCTCAGCTTAACCTCATGCAAATAAACCCCGCTGTGCTGGCCAAGCTGGAATCCTGCTTACACCAGGGAGAAATCAGTGCCTTTCTCCCCAATTTTTTCCCCAAGACTTCATGCCTGGCAGAAATTAAAACTCAGAAGATGGTCCCAGGTGGATTCACACCTGCCTCAGCCACTCATTCTTGTCTTTTATCTAAGGAGGAAAATAGGGAAAAAGGGACCTATGAGAAATGAATCCTCCACTGAGCCTTGATGAGCGGCTTTCCAGGCTGCCAGTGTCTGTCTGGGAGTGGGATTAACACCCATCGAGGGCGCTCATGGAGGTGAAGAACATCCTCACCAGATACAGGAGGGTGCAGAGAGGGGCCGGGAGGTCCATGTTCAGGTAGAAAACACAAAGACGGGCTGGGAAAACTGGGCTTTAGGCTCAAAAAGAGCAGGTTGTAACAAAGTGATAATGGGAAAAGTGATGGCAAGGAAGGGAGGTGTCAGTTTTTCATCCTCTGTTGGTTAGGACAAGGTGTGATGGACTGAAACAGCAGCAAGAACATTTGGGGTTAGACATCAAGGAAACCCTTTAAGGACAGCAATGAAACGTGGGGTGGGTTGGTCGGGGAGAAGACAGACATGCTGTCACAGTGAAGAACAGACCAGATGCGCGTCTGTCTGGAGGGATGCAGGCAGAGCTGGTCCTGCCTGGACGCAGGGCCCTGGGCTAGACAAATTGCTGAGGCTTCTGCTGCTCCATTTCCCCCTGGTCCAGCCCAGGGCCTGATCCTGCCTGACTCCCCAGGGGCATCAGTTTACAGCCATTTTTTGTCGCTTTAGCACTGGTTTTCCCAAACAATAGCAGCACCCACGGAAGGCTTGGGCACCCAGGTGGGACCCCGTGGAGGGAACTGGATTTACTGAGCTGCAAGGTGAACCTGTGCATCCCTGTGTGAGCCAAGAGGGCTGGCAGCACGCACGGCTGGATGCAGCGAGTGGGGACAAGGACATTCACTTGCAAATTTTGCATGGGCTCGGACAGCAGAGGGGACTTCAAAAATACCTCGGAGAGGTTTGTTGAAGCATGTTTTTTCTTGCTCGACTCCATCAGCCAGATTGGGAATCTGCAACTGGTATCTTAAAGCACTAAAGTGATCACTTTTGCTTTGGATACATGATCAGGAACTTCTCCAAAAGGATAGTAGAAGACGGCCGGGATATTTTCTCCCAAGAAGAGGAGCAGCGCCAATGGGCAGGACTGCATCTACCAGGCTGACCTGCATTTCTCTGCATCCCGCAGCTGTGTTCTGCTCCTTCCCCCATGGCTCAGCCACCAGGTAAACTTGCCCCGTCCATGCCAAAACCACCTCCCCAAAGCAATGAGCAGCAGTGCACTCAGGGACAGGGTTTCATCTCGCTCTCAGGGTAGAAGAGGGGAGCGGGAGGGATGCGCAGGAGGGGGTAACCCTGCCACTACAGAGTTTACCAGCCTTTTATGGTGCCTGATTTTTGTCATCTGCAAAGCTATCAGCTGAAAACGTCAAATTAGTGCTGTTAGTCCACTGCATGGCTCTTATCTGTGTCTCTCAGGATGGAAGACACTTCAAGATGATTATTGTTCCCCACTGCTCCTGAAATGAAATCGGCCCTCCTGGAGCGCTAAAAGGGAACCGAGAAATTGTTTGCCTGAATTTGCATGAAAAGCCTTGGAGATGTAATGAAAGGGGGTGACAGGCCCAGTGTCACTTTCTGCCAGCTAAATGATGGAAGAAAAATTTTCCTTTGTGTTTCTGCTTCATTTTAGGGCCTCGATTTCCTCTTCTGCCCCTTTCCGCAACCTGCCCCTGAGCTCCCGAGCCCTGCACATCCGCCCGCCCCATTACTGCCATGGGGGCTGCCTGCTTTGGAGACTGGGTAATATTTTGCTACCTGAGGAAGGATGGTCTGTCCCTCACGGAGATGTGGACCTATTCCCAGCACCACAACAGTGTCTGCGTGCCCAGGGACTGGCTCTCCCACCTTCACCCCAGGGGCTAAGTGGGGTCCCCCCTGCTCTGGGACACCTTGTCCTGCTGTAGCTTTTCCCCAGTTTAGGAACTCATGTACACTGGAAAGGGGTGTAGTGACACAAATTCAAATCCCAGCCACTCCATCACTGCAGCTTGATATTTTCCTTTTGATCCACTCACTTGGCTGCGAGTAAGCAAGGCTAACGCGGTCTCATGGGACAGACGGATGGCTGTGCGCTTACCAGGCTCCTCCTGATTGCCATGGGATTGTCAACCCAAACCTGCAACACCCTGTATGGGGCAGGAGCTTAATGACGGGGCTTTGCTGGTGTAACACCCACAGCATCAAGGCAGGCACTGCTGGGGTTTGGCTGGGGAGAGGTTCCTTACCAGGCTAACTTTGCAACATTTCGGCAGCCAGCTCCTGCAGTGCCCCAATGGGACTCCAAATCAAGTCCTGCTTCACCCAAGCGTGCTTGTATGTGTGTGTGTGCGTGCTTCCCCGTGCTGGGCAGCAGGCAAGCTGTGCACGCGGCTGGCTCGGGCCGAGCTGCAGCTAGCTTCCAGCAGTGAATTTGCTCACAAGTCATATTTTGTGAAATTGCTAATTTCCACCGACCTTGTGGTGTTTGCTGCCTTCCTCCAGCGCCAGTTATCCCCGGCTCACAGCTTTCATTCGGAAAGGGAGCACCCTTCTGTATTTCCCACTTGCAGAGAAGGCCTGGAAATCACGATGTAAACAAGCCTGAAAGCTCAGAAACCCAAAGGCAAATGCTGAGATCACAGAAAATGTGATTAAAACATAGAAACTCATGATCTGTTTGGTTTGGGTCTGAGAGAGGAGACAAGATGCTCTACCTCACTTTGTCAGGGCAGTGCTGGGCCATCTCCTCCCTGGCAATTGTGGATGCTGCTTTTGGAGAGTCCAGCCCCATCAGCTCCCCTGTTCCCAATAAACTTCATCCCACACGGGTCTTCCCTCTTCTGCCTCCCCAAAGGGCTGCTCAAGCACCAGCACAAGCACTCTGCACAGGTGCAAACACCTCCAGCTGGAGGTACAGGGACCTTAATCCACTTTGTTTCTCTTGTAATACATACACAAGGAAACGTTGCAGAGGCAGAATCAGCTTCTGCTGGGATCGTTTCCTCAGTCTCGACTTTTATCCCTAAGCTGATTCCTGCAGTTGTCCTTGCGCGGCATCTTCTGCTGCCAATTACCCAGAGCAGGGCTCACAGATCGCAGCCCATCTAATAAGAAAAGGCTGTTCCCCCGTGCTGACACCGGTGATGAAGGGCAAGGGGAGGGAGAGCAAAAGGGCTGGTGAGCTGTGCAAGCACCCACTGTGTCAGAGAGGGAGGTTCAAAGCGGCAATAACTCGTTGCCTGGAGATTTCTTCCCCTCTCATCATCAGGGGGAGGCAGATATAAGCCCCTGCTCAGCAGATGGGTGGAAATGGCCGTTTCAAAGATGGAGACTCCAGCAGTAATCCCCAAAACCGGCCCCGGGGCAATGCTGGGGGCACAGGCGCTTCATGAGCAATTAGCTCCAGCTCGCCGGGTCAGTCCCATGGAACCTGCTCCCTCGCCACATCGCCACGACCTCAAAACTCACTTTCTTCTAGATTGGTAAATCGGTCCCAGCTGTGCCCAGCCCCAGGGCCACTGGAGCTGCTGTCACCTGGCTGAACCGAGCAGACATCCTCAGGTTCTCATGGCAATGCCTCTGAGCCCTAGAAACCCAAATTTTGGGGCACTGTTGTTTAATTAGCACAGTGGGAGATGGAGTTGGGAGATCAGCCCAGGTAACGAGTGCAGGTGGGCAGTGATGCGCATGTGATGCTCTGCCTGTTGCAATTCATTTTCTCGGCTTTAATGGCAGGCTCAGGAGAAGGCAGGAGAGCCAGCCGCTGACAGTATGGCACACACAGGATGCAAACCTGCCCTGCCACGGGGCTGTGTTCAGAGTGTTTAATCCCGGCACCTTGCTGGCTGCAGCTTTGCAAGGGACCCAGCCAGGTCTGCCAGCCCACAAATATTCCCATTTCCCCATCACCCTGCCCAGAAGGCTTTTTTGCCTCAACCTCCACATTGGTTTGGGGAGCTCTGGAAGGACTTTAAAGCACAGCCACAGCCCCCCAGCCCCGGGTGGAGTTTTGCAGGGCTGGCCTGTGGATGCATCGTGGCAGCGAGAGGGATGGGTGAGTGCTTGCATTGCAACATGCCGTTCCTGGGGAAGGGATTCCTGTCCACAGCAGGGCTCTGGGTGATAAAACACAATGGAGCAGCCAGCATGTGCTGGGGCATCCCTGTGGGAGGAGAGCCAATAAGGGCTCCCACCATGGGGACTCTGTGGGACATCACCATGTCCATCACTCTCCCACACCCTGACACATCTACCCCAGCCTCAGCAGAGCAGCACCATCCCCTTTCCTAGCTGGACGTCTCCTGGGGGCAACACAGGCAACATCTGCAGCAGACATGAGGTCCTACGGGGTGTTTCCTCCAGGTCTCTGCCTGCTTTTGACTCCATGCAACAGCTTCTGCCTCCCCTCACAGGGACCAGGAGCCCACGGCCCATCTGTGCCAGCAGCATCCCGCCCCGTGCAGGGTCGCAGGCAGGCTGGGGGGCATCTGCACATGGGAGAAAATGCAACCGGAGTCACACGAGTGTCTTTACGCCGCTGCTCAGAGAAACTATGCTGACACATTCTCCCTCCCTCTTCCCTATTTTTCCCACCTCCAGCAGCATGGTGGGTGTTTTCTTGCTGCTTCACCTCCCACAGCCAAGCGAAGGTGGGACGTTGTGTAACGTGCACCCTCAGGAAGGGAAACTGAGTCACGGCGCGGGGGGTCGGGGTCCGTTCCCCCACTTTGCTGAAGGGGGACAAAAGAGGGCAGCGAGCGAGCCCGGCTCAACCAGGGCTATGTGGCCGGAGGAGCCCCCTCTGAACCGGGGCTTGGGCGCAGCGGGGTGCCTCCCTGCAGCAGACCTTGTTGCCATGGCGGGGAATAAACCTGCCTGGAGCGAGAGAGAGGAGAATGTGTAAACATCCACCGCATCCCTGGGAAGGCTCGTATGCTGTGGCTGGCTGCGAGGGGAGAAGATCAGATGGAAAAATGTATGGCTGGGAATTAGGAGGGAGCTTTTGGAGTCAAACAGAGGGACCAAAAAGCCTGGCTACAGAGTCAGAGAAGGAAACGATTAAAGTTCTTGTCGTTCAGTGGTGAAACGAAAGCAGCAATTACAATGGGAAAATGTATATATAGCCAAGTTAATCTAGATAGCGGTTGTTACGTTATGAAAAATGTGAAATGTTAAGAATGCAAAAAGCAAGATGAAAATGCCAGGGAAAAACCATGCCTGGAAGGACTAAGGGCAATAAGAAAGGAGTTTTTTAAATTATCTTTGTATTATTACAGACAAATGCTTAATAGAGATGGCAAAATTGCTAATGATGATACATAACAGGCGGAAACAGACAGCAAATATTTCTGTTTGGTATTTGGAAATGAGCAGCTATATTTGTCTCACATCGGGCTGCTGAAGCGCTTTCTAGTTCATTAATGATGTGGCCTTATTAAATATCATCTGCCAGGAATAAACACTGGAGAAGTGGTAGGCCAGGGTGCCTCAGCTCTGTGCCCTGCCCGAGCCGTGATCATGGGTCCTGGGGCGATGCCCGGAGCCAGGGATGCTGCAGGAAGTAAAGCGGGGGGTAAAGGTCAGTCAGCTCCTGGAGAGCGGATTTGCGATGACCCGGATCAGTGCTGCCTGCTCAGCCTGGCTTTAATCCTAGGCAAAATAAAAAAGAAGCTGATGTAAGATTCAATTAATAAAGAATTAAAGGATAGAAATCTAATTAATGCCAGTCCACATGGTTTATGGAAAACAATGTCTTGTCAAACAAAGCTGGTTCGTTCCATGATGGGTTGATGAGTCAGGTTAGCAGAGGTGACGGCACGCTGCATCAGCACACGTTTTGCGGGGCCCCGGCTCTGAACTGGAGGGCGTCCTGGTCCCCCAAAACTGATGCAAAACCTGTTAGCAAAGGGCACGCAGCCGGGATGAAATATGGGCTACAGGCAGCTCACAGCATCACAGGGACCCTCACCCTGCACAGCCCTGGCTCATCCGGGCTCCTGGCCCCACTGGCAACCTGCAGCTGTGGCATGCACATGGTGAAACGCACAGGGACCACTGCTCTGCCAGCCTGTGAGCTCTTAAGGGTTGGAGTTTCCTGTGTTAACTGTGTTAACTGAGGCAGAAGAAGACCCTTGGTGGCTCGCTCACCCGGCAGGAGGTATGCTTGTTGTCCCCCTTGATGATGTGTGAGCCGAAATGACCTCCACTCAGCTCCTGCTCTTTGCACAGTCAGCCCACCAGCTCATTTCTCCCTTTTTCTTTTTTTCATGATTCCCTTATTGCTTTCACCTTGATTTCTTTTGTCCCCTTTGGTGTAATCAGTAGTTTCTTGGGGTCTGATTTTGGAGGCAAACTAAGTACTGTGGGCGCCTGTCCCAGGGGACGGGGCTGCGTGTTTATCGAGGCCAGAAGGATGCTTCCCCACACTTGCTGGGGTACACAGGAGGATTTTGGGGGCTGGGGTGGAGTGCTCCCTCTCTGCATGTGGAGCTGGTGTGCAAATGGGTGCTGTCTGCAGGGATCAGGGCTGTGAGGCTGGTGGCAGAGGATGTCTGTCCACGAGCAGCCACTCTCCCTGACCCACCAGCACACACACAGCCAAATTACAGACCTCCAGACGAGGCACAGCAAAGGGGACGGGCATCTGTGTCATGTCCAGTAGTGCCATGCACATCTGGTAATCGGCGCAGAAAGTTAATCCTGTAGCTGGGCTGCTCCCTCACCCCCAGCACAACATGAAGGTGCTGGTGGGCACCAGGTGGGCATCGCTCACACACCTCCATGGGCAGGGCGTTTACCAGGGACTGCACATTTCTGGTATGCTGCATATCACTCTGCTTTTGCTCCAGAGAAGAAATTATCCTTACAGGAAAATACAAAGATGTGCTACACCAGCTGGTCCCAATGCAGCTGGTGCCTCACCTTGAGGTGCAGCACCGGAGGGGGACTGTGAGAGCTGTTTGCAGGGCAGTGCAGGCTAGAAAAGTCCCTTTATCAATGGGAAGGGAATGGAGAGAATAGCTTCTGTTCAAGGCACGTGAGCAGAGGAGAAGAGGGAAACATTGTGCAGGTCCCAGCACATGCGGGAGCACCCTGGTGCCATAAGCCCGGCTGGCTGCGAGCCCCTGCAAGGCCCCATCCCCACATGGCTGTCCCTTCCCCGAGGACCATGTGCCCAGGTGGGGAGCACAGAGGTACATCTGGGTTGGTTTCATCTGCGCTCCGAGGCTCAGCCCGTTTCAGCCTCTCTGTGATTCCATGTCCTCATGGCCTCTCCTGACACTGGATCATTTACAATGCCCAGGAGGCAAATACAATGACTCATTATTATTAGTTAATGAAGCATCCAAGCACTAAACCCACAGTCTGCCAAACGGATAAAGAGCTCAGGCTGAATCCGATTTACCACGCATCTCGCTGGCTCCTCTGGCAGTGATAGAGCTGCGGCCCGCTGCAGCCCCCCGGCCCCTTCCCCGCTGCTGTGGATGCAGGCAGCAGCCAGGCACTGGCAAGGAGCAGGGCTGGGAGCATCCATCCCGCTGCCAGAGCTGCCGAGCAGTGCTGGCTGTTCCTGCTGTCACCTCACAGACCAGAGACCACCAGTAAGGCACTGATATTTCCCCTCCTGCAGTGTCATGGGCTAGCAGGGGCAAAGCCCTGACACAGTGCTGGCTTCGAAGCCACTGGCTTCAAAGCCACCAACCTGGGTGACAAAGGACCCCGCTCTGCATTTTGAGCCTGCACCAAGGGAGCCGGGGGGTATATGGGCAGGGGGAGACACAAAGGACATGGCATGTCCTTGGCCAGCAGCATGGGTAACGCAGAATCTCTCAGGCTGCATCTCCCTTCCCAGAAGGATAAATATTTGATAACAAATTACTTTGAAGATAATCCACTTAATCCTTTGCCATGTCTCCAGGTTTCACTGTAATTAAAGAGTGATTAATTTTCTAAAGAAAAACTAAAACCCCATGCCTCTACTCGCCCACTCTCCCCAGGGTGCAAGGGATGGGCTCAGCCCCGTGACAGGGACAGTGGGGTCCTGCCTAGCCCACTGCTGGTGGCCGAGCAAAGCCCAGAAATGGACCCGCACACACCCTGCATGGCTCAAACCACCAAGCTTGGAGCAAGGACATGAAAGCCAGACATGACTTTGGCACCAGGAAGGGCTGGCACAGGCACACAGCCCCCGGGAGCTGCTCACCCAGATGTGTCCCTGAACTGGGAAGGGGCTTTTGACCCCACTTCATCTCCCCTCAAAGTCTTCCCCCAGACCCTCACCTCCCTTAGCCCTTGTCCCCTGCCCAGAGCAGCTGATGTTCTGCAGTTTTAGGGCTGGGATCTGCAGAGCCAGTAGGATGCCCACCCTGTGCTCTTCTGCACCTCCCAAGGGTTGGTGCAGCTCCACACTGGGGGTTTGAGATGCTCAGCCCTTTAAACCCCACCTTCATACAGGCAAAAATGTATTACAGTGATTTTGCTCATGGCAGGGAGCTGCCGGTGCAGAGCAGGCGTGGGCTGGGGAGCGGTGCAGCGGGGAGGTGTGTGGGCTGTGCCCTACTGATGGAGCGGGATCACCTTTCCATTCCCTGAGTGTCAAACCCAGGGTTGACTCAGTTGATCAAAAATAGAGCGTGAGGGGAGGTGTGAAAGCCAGCAAAAAAAGGAAAAAGGGAGAAAAAAGAAAGAAAACCCAACCAACCTGACTAAGGCAATCTGTATCCGCCTCTGCCTCCCCTGAGGTCCCGGAGCCCGGGGAGGGAGGACCTGACTCATGTCGGGGTATTTCAGAGAAGAGCAATACCTCCAGGGAGCCATGCTGACATCTCCCTGAAGGTCCCAGCCATGGCAGCGCTGGCCCCACGGGGCCAGTGGCAGCTCTGACTCAGTGTCACACCTCACAGTGCACCAGGAGGGGAGCCGAGGGGTGGGGATGGGGGTGCTGGCAGCAGGTGATGCCATTGGAAGTGGAGGGCAGGACCCTCCCTCTGCTCCTCACTTCCCAGCATGGCTATCAGGGACTCAGACACTCAAAGACATCACAAGGTGCATCCCTTGTTCCCGGCTGTGTCCCTTGTCCTGGAGCGGTTTGCAGCAAAACCAGATTGGATTTTCTGGCATTTTGCTGGTCGGTTGTTGAGTGGAGTGACCCAGGAAGCCCCAGCTTCCCTATGGACCATCACTGCCCCAGATTCAGGCAGTGTCCCTGGGGCAGCACAGGCTGAGCTTGCCCCAGCCCCAGGTGCGCCCCATGGTCCCGCTGTCCCCAGCCACCAGGGCAGAGCAGAGGAGAGGACAGAGGCAGCCCTGGCTGCTGGCACTTAAATATTCCCCTTCCCTCATGGCGGAGCAGCTTTCCTGGCCAACACTGTGGGGATGGACCTTGCTGCATGCAACTTTGACTCCTGGTCCTGCATGACCAGTGTCACCACCTTGCTGTCCCCAGGGACTTTCCCAGGACCGAGCCAACTGCTTTCCACCCAGGTTTTGAGTCTGGACACACTGAAGATTTCCCAGCTTCAGCACAGGCCAAGAGGAGACAGCCAAGCAGCCAGGGTGGTAAAGCTGCAGCAGGGTTTGATGGGAGCTGCCCCTGCTTGGGGACATCAGAGCACATTGCAGGCATGAAGCCATCACCCTTGGTGCCAGGCAAGCCGAGCTGTCCGTGCCAGCCAGAGGAACGTTAATCTGCTTTGCCCACGTCTAATGAGGATATGAATCCTGGCTAAAATTAACACCATGCCTACACTGCACCAGTCCTGGCAGGGCTTTCCTTATTATCTGTGCCAGGATAGTTGTGTCTTCAGGTCAACCCTGTTAAGAGAAGCTTTGGAGGTCAGGATCATTTGTCATAGAGTAAAACCCCCCTGAGTGCAGAGAGTGTGGGAGAGCAGCAAAGAGCTGCACTTATCAGATAGTTCAGCCCAGATGCAGCTCTAAGGACACAGATGAAGCTGCATTATTCAGAATATCAGGTTTTGCTATTGAATCCCAATAGCCAGCCAGAGCTTTTAAAGCAGCAAGCAGAATGGGCACCTCACTGCAAGTCGGGAAGCTGCCCTGGAGCTGCTTCTGCAGCACGCACGTGTGCACGGGTGTGAAAATTTGTGGAAGAGGGGGAGCCTGTCGGCGAAGGCTGCCAAATTGTCAATGGGAAAAGAGTTACAATGCTGAAGGATCCGTTATTCAACAGAGATGGCAGCTTCATTGCTGGGATGAATCAAAGAGCCACGTCTGCCCGTGGCGAGAGGACTCTCTGCCCGCATGATCGGCAGAGGCTGCGCAGCCGTTGGGGTACGTGGTGCTGAAAGCCATCAACGTGATGCTGTGCTCTAAGAGAAGGGAGTTTTTCCAATGAAATACCACTAGCTTTTCCATCACGAGGTCCAGGGTTTTCATTAAATTATAATGTTAAGGAATACAACTCAGCACATTCCCTGTTTTTCTCTTGCAGGTATTCAGCACGGTGCAGTCTGCAAGGTAAGCGAGTTCTGCTCTGCGTACTTTGCTTTTGCTGTACCCCAGGGTAGCCCTGAGGAAGGGAAGAAACAGTTGCTTTCATAAGCCTTTCTCCCTTCCTCTTTCCTCCTCTTCTTCCCCCCATTGAATTCAGATTCCCAAACAAAACCAGGCAAAGAAATTCCCGCGATGGTCACCGACCGAGCCCACTCCCTTCACCTGGCTGCAGCAAGGAGCTGTATTTTAGGAGCATCCTGCTGGGCTTTCTGCATTTCTCTCTCCTCTTATAGCACCTGAACGAGCCATACTGTGAAAGACCGGGGGAAAAGGGGTTGAAATCACCATCTGCCTTGACCAGCACCTCCAAAAGCCACTCGGCAGCGCAGGAACCCCAAAGGCCCTTCCCTGGCTCCGTGCCCTGACCGGCAGTGGCACGGAGGGGACAGGCTGAGCATCCCCACTGTCCCCTGAGCCCTGGGACGCCCCTGAGGGCTGTGACCACACTGAGGCACGTGGGGGCCCACCCAGGGCAATGCCAGCAGGCAAGTTTTGTATTTATTTCCCTTGAAAACCTCTCCTTAACGGACAGTTAACATTATGCTTAAGTGACGACGAATTATACATTTTATTTAAGAGCAGGCACAAGGAACAGTGTAATTCCCTATAGACTAATGGTGCATTTCTCCTCACAGACAGCCAATTAAATATTTAATCAGCACAATAGCCAGTTAAGTATTGTATATGGGCATAAATACAACCCAATACATTTCCACGCCACATTAAGCTGAAGCTTGTAGACACTTGTCTCCCCAGCATCAGGCATGACAGCTCGGTCAATGCATCCTTCGAAAGCGGATTCTATTTATTTTCTATTGTATTAAGTAGGCATCATTTCTACCCTGTCCCAGCCAAGTATATTAACTCTTCAGCAGCACCATATGAATAATCTGCATCAAATTGTGCATTAGGGGAAGATTGCCGCCTTCCTGTGCAGCAGCTATCTGTGAGCTGACTGCAAATTTCCTCGAATAATTTCTCTTCGGGTCGCATCCTGGAGCTGCAGCAGTGGCTGGAGGGCCATTGCTCTCCGTGCTCCTCGGATACTTTAGAAGAAGTGGAAGATTCAGCAATTAAAGACACAAGTTAGAGAAAAAGGGGAAAGAGAAGAATTCTGCTCCTCCTCATTTAGTGGAGAGGGCTAAGGTTGAAAAGACATTAAAAATTAGGTTTTCAGACAGGGCATCACCACAGGGAGGGAGGGACGGAGCTTACGGCACCCTCCAGGATGCACCGGAGCACTCAGCATGGGCTCTCGGTGAAGGCGCAGCACGGGCTGTGGCTGTGGGCACGAGGCAGGTTTTCTGTGGGCCAGCGGAGCCGGCCCCAAAGAAGGGCAGTGCTGGATCTGTGCGTGCAGAGCTATGCCCAGTGCAGTGTACAGAGAGGGAAACATTCATTCCATTTTCCCACCATCTAGGAGCTGTATTCATTCCACGAGTGTCTTCTTTCGGGCTTGACTTCTATTCAGCTTTCTTTCAGTCTCCACTTCCCAAGTTTTCATCGGCTCAATTATAACTGTAAGAATAAATCGATTTACGGTGCATTGTTGCAAAATGAATCAATAAACCTGAAGCAAACACAAGGCCAAATCCTCAACAACTTGAGCGGGCGGCTTTGTGTCGGCTGCAGCGGGTGCTGCCTCCTGCATCCCCCCTGCGTTTCTCAGGTAAGCGCTGTTTGCAAGCGCAAGGGTCCTTCCCGGTACAGAAAATTAGGCACGATGAATTATTGACAGCTGATTTTCTTTTCTGGCTTCTGAGTGACTTCAGATATGAGTCAAAACCCTCTTCTCAGTTCTGCAAGCCATGGTGATTGGAGCTGGTAAAGTAACGAGAGGAATATGAGCCCCTGCTTGCAGAGATAAGCTACTCTTGGAAAAGGGGTCTTTGCTTGATTTCGAGACAAGCACATAACACACGGCATGCTTCGATACAGCACCTAAACACAGCAGAGACTGAGCAAGAATGGGATGAAGTATTAGACAGCACCTTCCCTGCTCAAGGCATTTCTTGGGCTTTGCAAAGCACCGAGCTAGCAGAACGCAGGCAGGGGGAAGCAGGTGCCAATCTGCCCTGCGCTAGGATGGAGCTCCCAAACACCAGGGCCCATTTAACTACAAGGGCACCAGGATAAATCCTGCAAAATGTCACTGTAAAAAGGCTTTTTGAGGTTTGTGAGCCACCTTTTGGAGAGCTAGAGTCTGTGAAAGGGTGGTGTGTAGGGAAAGATCAAACTATGGGAGGGACACCAGGTTTTGGTTAATTTTATCTATCTTAGAATAGTTTCTATAGAAATCTGTTACATTGCATAAATGTTTTGCAAAAGCGAAGGCTGCGCGGCTCAGTGGAGACCAATGAACAGACTGGGCACCCCAGCACCATCCTGGCCCCTTGACCAGCACTGATGGGCTTGGCCAGGCTGAGCAGGTTCACACCTTCCCAGTGACCTGTGGTGGCCAGTCGGGGCCATGATAACGAGCTTCATGACCTCACAGTGCTTTAATCTAACATGTTATTTCATCCTAGGCCAGGTCATGAGCATGCTTTTGCCAACTACATCACCTCGGCTGAAGCGCAATGAGGATTTAAGCCCCATGAATGCCCTCGGTTATGTGCCTGTTGCCTTAATTACAACCTGAATTTCATCAAAGGTTAATTTGATCCTAGAAATGGGGAGCGACAGAGCTGGGAATCTGCCTCCAAGTATGCCCAGCCACCCCCATCAGCTTCCTACTAATAAATCTCCTCCCATTAGGAAACAACAGGCAAGTGCTAAGGGTGATTTCCACTTTTCTATCTCTGTTGCTCTTAGTTCAACCTCTGCAACAGCTGCCAGGCGCCATAAATCACCTAGCACAATCCTGGAGCTGGGGATCACTGTCTTGTAAAACAAGTATCGTCCAGATTTTGTAGTGCCTGATGCCGGTTACAAACTGTTGGTTGTCAGGTTCTTCCTCCTCTCTTCCATTTATTTCCTGGCCCTGCATCTCTGCTACTCCTTTTCTGCTATATATCTCTTGTTTATTGTTATTTCTTTCCCCCCTTTGTTTTAATAACTCTTTTACTGTGGATTCTTGTAAAAACAGCTGCTCTAGTCAGTAAAAAAAAAATAGAATATCTGGAAACAGATGCCCTGGCATTGCTTCAGCTGTAATCTGCTAGATTTATAATTCCTCTTCGGTTCAATATTGATTCAGAATAAAGCAACTCAAAACACACTGGCAGCTCACAGCTTTTTGTAGTCTTCTTCTATCTTTCTTCTTCTCTGCCATGACATTTGTTTTCTCTTCATCCACACAACTAAAAAAATGTACGGAGGAACAAACCAATGCAAGCTGATGAGAGACACCCAGGTGCCTGCAGAGCAGAGGGTTTATGTCTGGGGAAGCTCAAAGGAATGTTGTCAGGTGCTTTTTTATTGTTTTAATTTCTTTCCTCTTGTCCAGCATTATTTACCTCCTCTTAGCATCCCCCCTTAAGTCACTCCCCTACGTTTCAGGGAGTCATAGAGTCCCTGAGGCTCACATGGAGGTGGTGGCAGCCCGGCAGCCCCGGGCTGGGGCACGGTACCTGCTGTAGGATGCAGTTGTGGCCATCCCCCTTGGGTTCTGGGTGCGGAAGCCCAGGGGCCAGGCACTGCAGCTCCTTCTCAGCCCATCTGCTGCTGAACGGCTGAGCAGGGGTTAGCGAGTGCCTTGACACCGTGTAGAAATGGAAAAGATATAATTTCCCTTTGCTAAAGTGCCTCAAGAGCCCTCAAAGACCCGCAGGAGAAAGTTATTACCACACTTATTTCAGGTCTATTAAAAAAAAGCCCATTTAGGATGCACCTATTAAATATACAGCTTATATCCCCACCAGCAAGCACAGGCACCAGGAGTCCCTGAAGCCTGCCTGTAAGTGGCTCGAGTGCCACACCATCCATCCACCAGCGTACAGATTTCTTCTGACTTACCCCGTGCCGATGAGACTGTACCTAAGTGCAGAGCAGAAGGCTTCTTTGGAGCGTAAAAGAGGAATCTGCTCCTTTGAACATTTTCCCGCACGTCAGATGGTGCCATCTCTCTCTTACATCTCAGTTTCTCTCAGGGCTATTTGGTTTGAATGGTTGGGACTGTTTATGCCTGACTCTTCCCTTCCAAGCCCAGTCCCTCCTTGCTTCCTCCTGACAAAGGCTCTGCCAGCCCCACAAGCTGTGTCTTCCCGGCAGAGCTCTCATTTGGGTACCGTAAATTAGCTTATTGATTTCTTCTTCAGCAGACAAGGTAGTCTGGGCTCTCTTTAGTTTGCAAAACCCCAGGTGGCCACCAGTTATCACACCTCACCCAGATACGGTACCGTCTGTACTCTGCAAGCTCAGCATAGCCCTTTGGGTTCCCCCTCGGGCTCACCCCTGGGTTCTCCCTGCCCCTCTGGCTGCCTTCGCCTCCGAGGAGATGGGACCAGCTCAAGAGCAGCACATGAAGCCCAGCAGCCACACATCTCTGGGCTCACCTAAAGCCAGGCACTAAGAGGCACAAATTCAGGAAGTGGAAGTAAAGGATCAGTCCTACAATAGGGTGAGAAACATCGCTTCTAGCAGAGCTACACTGCTGCAGGGCATTTCATTTGGGGAAACAAGCTCCAGCCCTCCAGCCAACAGCCAGGCTGGCTGTCTCAGTTGGGCAAGAAGTTCACCAATTCCCCGGGCTCTGCCACATGTCAGCCTGGGGCTGGGAAACCCTCAAGTGATCATTTACATCGCTGCACCTGGGACGGTGGAGATGCTCCTAGAGATGCTGTCTGCCCGTGGGCTGGGGTGTCCTGTCCTCCTGCAACACAGGATCCCATGGTGGGGTAGGTGATTTTTCAGGCAGGCAGGAGGGATGGGAAGGCTCACGGTTTTGGCAAGCTCAAAAGCCATCTTTGACATGATGGTCCAACACAGAATATATGCTACCCGGGGGAAAATGTCACAGGCAGGGGTGGCTTTCTGTACCGAGATTCCCTGCGGTCCCAGCCGGATGTCAGACAGAGCCTGCTATAACCAGACAGCCGACGTCTCCCACTCTCTGCCCCGTTTGCAGCCCAGTAGAGCACACGGGCGATCCTGAGAAGCCATCAGAGAACAGCAACAGTGAAATAACTGAGTGCTTCCCCCAAAGCATCTTGGGGGGCAGAGGTGGTTGTGGGTCTGGGGGTGCACCAGTGCATCAGCACATCTTGAACATGTCAGTTGTGTGACGCTGGGAATGCTTCTTGGCTCTGTACTCAGGTTTTAAAAACAGCGGTGGGTTTTGCAGCTTCAGTGTATCACATTTTGTTTGCCATCCCCTCCTTCCCATAGGAACAGCCCCAGGATTGAGCCCATACATGAGGTCTGAGGTCTGCCAGGCTCAGAGCTGGGGGGGGGAGCTGGGGCCTGTCACCTGCCTGAGGTTTGTCACTGCGTCCTTGAAATCTGCTTGTGCAAAATGACTGGGATTTAACAAATTGGCAATCTCCAAGAGGAAAAAAAAAATAACGTTCTGTTGAAGCATTTCCAACCAGCTCTGTGGTCACTGTATTTTTCTTTCAAGAACTGATGCGTTGGCAGAGATGCACACCCCATGTGTGGCCACCGGGGTGGCCCCTCTCTCCCGTGTCTCTCCCTCCTCTCCGACTCATTTTCATCATTATTCCCCGCTGTGATCTGTTGCAGTTGCTCCAGCAGTTAGTTACTCCGACAGTCAGCATTTCCAGGAATGTGCAAGCTGGCAACCTTTCCCACACGGTCCCTGATGCCGGTGGCAGGGACCAGTCCCATCCCAGCCCGGGAAGGGATGGGGTCCCATGGGGAGCGGGGCAGCATGGGGAGGGCTCTCCTGCCCTGGCAGCCGCCGTCCCAGGAGCTGGCAGACCCACCGCCAACCGATCTGGTGTTGTCCTAATTTGATTATTTGTTGGCTGCCTTCAGGGTGCTGGAGGATGATGTATTCAGCCAGGACGCACACATGGGTTAGTGACAGAGATTCACTAGGCTTATTGCATACCCTGTTAGACACAGTTATGAGAGCAAATGGCTCTGGCACAGCTCTCTAGCAAGATTTGCAGTTGTGCTGCTCTTTCTCGGTCTGTCTTTATTTCTGGGAGGGAAGGGGCAGCTGGACATGAGGGTGGCTGGAGAAACAGCCCATGTAAGTCCATAGGATAATCCATGTTGCTGTAATCCCTGCGTGAGGAGCAGGGAAACGTGATTTCGCAGCTGAGACCATCTCTTCTCTGACGCTGGACACATTTACTGTGTGTTCATGAGGTCCTGCTTTGTCGGCAGCAGGTAAAACACCCTCCAGAGGAAGGAAAGGCAGATCTCTCCAGCTCTGCGTCGGCAGGAGTGAGCAGTGCTGGGCTCTGCTGGGAGCTGGCGGGGACCCAGGGCGGCTCTCGAACCTTGATAAATCATAGCAAGTCTCGGACAGCCCAGCAGCAAAGCAAGACACTGCACTCTGAACTCTGGTTCACCCGGTTCCTCCCTTGCTCACTCTCCCGGGCAAACCCACGTGTCAGCTCCAGGCTGAAATCCAGGATTCCCAGAATGGACCTCTTTTTTTTTCAAGTTTCCAACAAATTAAGCAAGCACCAGATCTGCAGCTGGGCATGCTTGGGCACAGCAGACCATGAACGCCTCCCCTTTGCCTGTACCTTGATAATAGGGGGACCCCTGATACCACCACTCGGACCCCAGCCCGCCGTGACAGTGACCACACAGCTCAGGCCAACGGACTTTTGTGGCTGTTATTTCCCCTCTGCTGCCTCCCCATGATACGGGCAAGGCTCAGCCTCAGGTCTCCCTGGGAGGATGAATTTTCCTGACTCCTCTGAAGCTTTTAGGTATGTTTCCCAGGAGGCAGAGTCTGGGGGAACCCCTTGGGAAGTGCTTTGTCTTGCAGTGCTATGTACTGCAAGGTCATGTTTATTAGCACACTCAGAGAAGCTGCCAGGTATCTTTCACCCTGCTGTATCCCCTGGGAATAAGACAGAAACCTCTGTACAGCGCCTTGCTGAATAGGCTTGAGTCTTAACCATGGGGTCCTTTGGGCTGCTGAATTACAAATTAACCACGGGGCTGCTCAATTACGAATGCTCGGCAATAACAACGGCAATGTGATATGACAATCATAGCCCGGAACGTCTCTGGTGTATCGTGTTGGCCCTGCAGACTCACCTTCTAAGCAACACAGGTATGGGACACACAGAGTTTTGCTTCCCAGGTTTCCTCCAAAGGCAGCATCATCCCTCCTCCCTTCCTACCACCACCCCAGCCCAATGCTGGTGCCTCCATGTCCTCCTCCCTGCAGAAGGAGCCTGGGGGGCACAGGCAGATTGCCAGCACTGAGATCTTGTCACAGCAAGTTTTCCTGATGGTCCCAGGTTAATCACCACCTCTCACACATGCAGCCACTTAAGGTTGTTCTTCGCTGCCCCAGGAGACTTGTGACCAGCTGGGCTGCCTCACAGAGCAGGAGGAGAGGGAGGAGGAGGAGGAGGAGAAGGAGAAAGAGAAAGAGAAAGGAGGGATGGACGGACGGACGGACAGACGGACTGCAGCCTGCAGGGGGAGAAGGAAGGATGTTTGGGACCTTCAGGACGAGGGCAGCAGTCTGCAGGCTGAGCTTCAGCTCTCCAAGTGCAAACGTCTGGTCCAAGTGAGTCACTGCAGCATCTTCTGTAGTCAAAGAAGGGAAAAACACCTCCAAAGGACTGTCTGCCTGTTAGAAGCGCCTGTCAGGATGGAGCCTTCTGAAGAGACCACTGCCTCTTCATCGATCTCTGGATAGTCCATGTGTACTTCCATATATTAGAGTTAAAGAATAATGGGATTTTGGTTGAACTACAAGGTTCAGCTGATGGGAGGGGAGCTGTACAATTCCTTACACAATGTCTTTGTGTGTCTCAGAGGCCAGAAGTGTTAGCAGACTCTGAAGCAATCTGTGATATTGATAGAAAGAACCCTGGGGACACTGGGCAGGAGAAACGAAATGTGAGGGTATCCAAACCTCCAGCTTTACGCTATGAGTTTACCTCTAAAAGATAAAAAAGTAGGAAAATAGACCAAGCGGCTGAGCAACTCCATCACTGACAGGAACCACACAGCAGCGTGGAGCTGTGAAGCTCCTTGAAGATGCGGAGGGCAATGTCTTTGAGACACAGCAGAAGTGCTGACCTGACCTGGCACAACTCCTCCCACAGGCCTGAGCAGCAAGCTCCCGGTGGCACAGAGCTCTCAGCTCTCCCAGTGCATCACCATGGGTCAGCACTGCAACACCGGCGGGTGGCTGCCCTCCCAGTCTCATCCTCTTGTCCCATCCCACACCACGTCTGCCTTGCTTTTCTGCTTCTCAAACGTTGTTTTTTCTGCCTTTCTTTTTAGAGACGGAAAATAAAGGACAAAGGACCTGGTTTCCTTCTGACTCTTGAACACAAGAGCCCTTGGAGAGGACCTATTTTAAGAAAGGACAACCTTCCCCCTGCTGGAAAAGCGGCTCAGCAAGGGCAGGCTCAGCACCGTGCCCTCCAGTTGGGCACTTGAGACACCTGCTAGCAGCCACTTCAGCCGCCAAATGCTCATCTGGCAGTGGCAGAAATCAATGTCTGCAAGACGTGCTCCAGCGGGATTCATGGGGAAGGTGGGGAGATCCATGTCCTGGGGAGAAGCCCTCACCACACACGCCCTGCACTGGCTCACTGCTCGGGCAGCAGCAATGCCACTTTCTCTCCGGGGTGGGCTCCCCATGGGCGATGGGCAAGGGCACCTGCTGGGTGGCTTGGATCCCCTCCGAGGCTGAACATCTCACACTTCCAATCCATGGGGCTGAAGAAGCAGGAGGTTCCCATGGGAAGGGCTGCCCAGGCTCCCCTCACTGACAGCAGTCATTTTTTTTCAGTGTGAAAAATCCTGAAGCTGATTTTATGTCAGATGCAGAAGGCAGGGCAGTATCCCGCAGAGGCCATTTGGCACATCTTGCTCCGTGCTTAGCCCAAGGCTTGTGCTCCGGTGACATGTCTCACCTTGGAAAGCCCCGGTGTGTCCCCTCCAGCCCTGCCTGGCAGGTCATTCCCTGCGTTTTTGATCCTCCACTTGGGAAGGTGCTTCTTGACATCTGTTCTGAATTTGATTCTCCTCTATTTACATTTTATAGCCCTTGCTCCTCTCCCCTTGGTGGGGCTGAGTACAGTAACTCGATATTATCTGTATCACGTAAGCTTTTATGCACTTTACTTAAATTTTCTCATAACCAGCTTTATTTTTCCCTTTCTCTTGGCTATCTTCAGCAGTGCTGGGACTATTTTAGTGCTGGCTTAAGCATCTTTATTCTTCTTTCCCCTTTCCATAAGGTTATTTTTTAATGGTGTAAGCAGAGTTTATCACACTTAGCAAATAACCTGTTAAAGGAGAGCTCGAGCACATAAGTGTTCTTGATCCACTGCAGATCCACCCTGAAGAAGACCCCAGACCCAAGCAATGCTCCTCTCATCCCAGAATGCTTCCAGCAAGCTGGCAGAAGAGCAGACCTCTCCTCCAGGTTCGGCTCAGTGATGCACAAACTACTCATGTTCATAGGAAAGTTGCAAACCTCCCTTGAAATCAGCTCTATGTTGCTCTCATATATGCATTGGAGAACCTGCTTTAAGTTCCTCCTTGCTAAAACCATGCGAGCCTGTGGCAAGCACATTTTGAAAGCTGGTACCTGTCCCAAGCAGTAACGGCTGCTACGGGAAACAGTCAGAAAAGTGAGGCTGAAGGCTAAGATGTTCAAAGCTGCTTTAATTATTAGAGCGTGAGCTTCCAAATCCCTTGAGAAGCGCAGAAAATGTTGGCCTCAAAATTCACGGTGTGCTCAGAGAAGTGGGAGCCAGGGAGTTTTGGGGACATCTTGACTGCAGACTGCCTGGCTGGCTCTGCCGGACTTGGAATCAGTCCGATTCATTGCAGCAGCTCTGAATTCAGAGCAGAGGGAGCAGACAAGGCTCATTGCCTATTCCACCCAGAAAGACTGCAACAACAGTTGTGGTTTTAATTTTTTTTTAAATGAGGTTACTTGAGTAGATGGCCAGGAATAGACCCTCTGTCTCTTCATCCCCAAACTGAGTCCTGCTGATAATTAAGTACAAACTATCAGGGCTGCTTTGGGAAAACAGCACTGAAACTAAAGCAGCCTGACGTGGTTTTGTGCAAGGCTTTGCCTGGAGAGTCGGGGTCCTTGCTGAGCACCAAAACCCAGAGCGGAGAGGAGGGACCGTTCAGTCACTGCAAAGTGCAGCAAGGGCTTTTTCTCCTCAACTGCTAATGGTCCTGCCGGTTGGGCATCCTGGCCTAGAGGTGGGCAAGGGATTCACGTTGCTCCTGGGGAAAAGCACGTTCCCATGCAAAGCAAATCTCTGGATATGTTGGTGCAACTGTTCGCAGCGTGGAATGCATGAGGCTCACATCCCTCCTTGCTTCACACTCTGTTCCAGTATTTATCCTCCCAGCAAGCAATCACCGCCTCGTCCTCCAGGACTGTGCTTCAACTTAGACATCAGCAATTTCCCCTACCACAGGCGATCAGTGAAATTACCCACCTGATTTAAGGCCAGGGGAGTTAAGAGAGTGTTACACTCCGGGAAACTCTTCCAACAGTTTGGCTGCTTTTGCACCTCTCCAGGCTGCAGATGGACCTGGCTGCTCCTTCCACTTTGCACCAGGCTGGAGGAGTGACTGCTGGCAACGGCACCGCTTTCCAAGCAAGACCCTGAGCATCCTCCACCAGCATCCAGCTTCAGCCACCTTCTCCTGCTCCACGCTGCTGGGCTCTGTTTGTCCAAAGTAAATGCAGGCAGATTTCCCTGTTGACCACAGGGATTTTGCTTGCTTGGGTGGATCCACTGGGAATATCAGCATTTTTATTTTATTTATTTTTCTGCTAAATGCTGTGCATAGGTCTGTCCTATGCAGATAAACCCCCAGGTCAGTCACACCAGAGATAACTCCCTACCTTGCCTTCCAGCCAGGGGACAAGTATTCATGGATGTTGGTGCTGCCTCTCCATCCCTTGGAGGTATGGGGAGAGGGCTGGATGCCCTCCTGCAGTGCCAGGGCTTGCAATTTCTTTTTAAAAGCCTGTAATCATCCTTACTTCTGTGAGCTATTCAAGCATTTGCATTGTTTCACAGCATCTCAGTGCTGGCTGGAAGCAGCTCCAGGTTTTAGGGGAGCCCAGCAGGATTGCTACGGGGGGCCACACCAGCAGGCACCCCCCTGCTGAGCAGCAGAGGAGGGCTGTGCTCCTGCCAACAGGTGAGCGGGTTCCTGGGCATTGCCCTTTATCAGGAAAGAACAAGGGGGAAAAAAACCCCCAACAAATCAATTCTCTTCACACAAGATTTGAGCTGGAAAGAGAAAAAAATGCTGGGGGAAAAAAAGTCCTGTTGTGACACAGCCATGGCTGAGATTCATTCATTTTTTTTATTTTTTTTTTTCTTTTCGCCTCCTGGTTAAGAACGAGATTTGCAGAAAAGAGAAAGCATCAGCCAGAGTACAAACATCTATCAAAAAACCCACCCAAAGGATAAGTGGAGGAGTTGACTTTCCGTACGGGTGCAGCCATCTGACACAGGGCACAGTGCGGACATGGAGACCTGGACCGGAGTTTCCCACTCTGTCCCCTGTAGTGGCAACATGTACCTGCAGCATCCATGAACCTGAGAAGAAAACTTAACAGGGTCTTGCGTGGTATTTTAGTGCCCATTTCCCTCTTGCTATTAGAGGCAGATATGCCATCCCTCTGGCAGTATTTTCTCCCTCTAACCCATGCCATAGGGCTGGGACAGCAGCTGGGGGCACCGAAAGCCAGGTCTTGTCTCACTCGCGCCCACTTACCAGGAGAGAAGGGATCCCATTCAGCTCTCTTGCAGGGATGCAGAGGACCCACTGCTTTCCATTACCCACCCCTGCAGGAGTCCCAAGGTCAGAATCCAGCCCTTCACATGAGTCCGTCCTTGCCCTGAGGAGCTGCAGCTAGAAAAGACCAGAAGGCAGGAGAGCACTGATTCCCTATGTCTTTGCCATCTCGTTTCCATGCTGTCGTGCCATCTGTGGGCTTTATCCCAGGAACTCCTGTCACGTCCACTCCCGTTAGCATTTTGCAATGCTCTCTTGCCCTCTGCCAGCATCTGCTGACCAAGTCCCCCTGGTCACCCTTGCTCCTCATCCTTCGTCCAAGGCTTCGTCACGCCACTACCCACTTTTGCTGCACTCTGCCCTGCAGCATCTCAACGCACAAGCTGCAAACTGGGCAACCCAGCTCGCTAGCAAAGAGAGCTTCCAACTGGGGATTCAGCTGATATTGATTTATCCTATATTTGTTTTGAAAAGATGCCTTGGGAAGGTACACCATTTCCCTTTCCAGTTAGAGGCTTAACAGCCATAGGCTTTCTTCTTTCTCAGAAACATAAATCCATGTTTATTTCGCATGTACCCAATTAATCCCCAAGGCATTGCATGCAACAGGCCAAAATCAGAGCACCATCTCCACCAAAACACTTCAGGAGAAAGAGGAGAGGGAGAAATACTGGACCTTTAATAGAAGAAACACATCTATTTATTTGGGACCGAGGCGACTCATGGGGTATAAATGATTTCACTTGGCAACACCAACAGGATTCACTCTGTCTTAAAGTGGGAAGGAAAGACCTGGAGCAACCATTTCCAGTGTGACCACCGAGGAGCAGCCAGACTTCAATCCCTACGAGGCTCTTCAGAGGGCTGATTGCTCAGGATGCTCTCATACAAAATACTGATCTACCTGCAGCACCGGCCATATTCTGTTCCCAGTTAAAACTTGTGCAACTCTGCTGAAGTCAATTTATGAGGCAAACATTTAATTTAGCAAGCAGGCTCACAATCCTAAATTTAAACATATGTCAAGCCAGCTAGTAGCTTTGTTTTAATTAACTCTCAAACTTTGTGCCTGTCATTTCTTTATATAAATGAGGATGTTCTGCCAAGGGCAGACTGTAATCCTATGTGCATACCTACGAAACCGCCTGCTATTTCACAACCACTTTTTAAAGAGCTCTCGCAGAGGCAAGGGGATGTGGATGTTATTATAAGGGTCCATATGGCAGTACGATGGCACTGCAGTATTAAATCAGAGGTATTGTAGCTTTCCAGCCTAGATTCTCACAGTACCAGGTAACGTATATGTAGCTTCATTGTTGTACAATTTTAGTGGCTATGCATTATTCAACAGCGGCCAAAGCCTCTGCGCTACTGGAGGTGATTCAGTGATGATAAAGGGAATACGTTTTGCTCTAAAGGCAGGAGCAAAGGGATTTCACGGGTCGGTATCTTTTCCACCCACGGAGGAACAATGGAAACATTAACATTTATAGTAAAGAAATCAGCTGGTGACAAATTCTCATCGATAATTAAAATGGAAGTACAAGCTGCCTTAACATGTAGTTAGACTTAGGAAATGTAACCTGCTCTCTAAATTAAATGCTTTCCTTGATAATTTGGCTCTCGCAGCAGGCACTGAAATCTGCTGGAAGATGCCATCTAGTGGGTTATGGAAGTTTATTTAAGTTTAAATCTACTTGCTGGTGTGGGGCGGGGGTGGCAAGAACTGCAAATACTGGGGCGTGTAATGGTTTTCGTAGACTTTCTGTTGTTGTTGTTCTAGGAAATAAAAATTTCCCTGGGGGCGTTTACATTGGAAGACACCTAATATTTATTTTGCCAGTCCCCCCAGCAGGGCACTGGGCTGTCACAGCTTTGCTACCGACATTAGCCGCGCCGCACGGCTGTTCCGCTGGCAGGGGGGTTTAGGTTGGACATTAGGAAAAGGTTCTTCACCCAGAGGGTGGTGGAGCGCTGGAACAGGCTCCCCAGGGAGGCAGTCATGGCACCGAGCCTGACAATATTCAAGGAGCGTTTGGACAATGCTCTCAAACGCATGGTGTGAATTTTGAGGTTGTCCTATACCGGGTCAGGAGTTGGACTCGACGATCCTTGTGGGTCCCTTCCAACTCAGGAGATTCTATGATTCCTAATCGCGAGGGCTGTTTGCTCGTCATTTAGGAAATGAATCCACTCCTCATTTTTTGGAAAAGCTGTACCGCCGCCGTCGTCGTCTTCTTAAAAACCCCCACCATCCCGTGCCTATGAATTATCTAGTTTACGGTACAGCAGAAGCCGCTTAATCGGTACCCGAATGAACAGCAGTCCTTTTCAAGGGGAGCCATCGCTGGGGAATCGACGTGGAGCCATCCCGCCCGTGGGTAAGGCCGCCCGATGGGCCGAGGGCATCTCCGTCCACGGAGCGCTGCGGCCGGCAGCCTCGTCCCCCACTCGCCGTGCATCCGTGGGGCGACCCGCAGCCCCTCGGGGAGCACCTGCACCCCTTCGGGCTGCTCTGCCCGCTCCCCCCGAGCCCACCCCAGGCCCAGGTAACCCCGGGGGCCCACTCCTTCTCACCGGTTCCCCCCCGCCGGCCTCCCCCGGTGCCGGCCCCGTCCCAACGCGCTCCACGCCTTGCAAAC
>WAAD01034490.1:40614-72804 GCA_013389945.1 Fregata magnificens | reverse complement strand
GAGGGGAGCCTCGGCAGCGACTGGGGCGGGAGAAGCGGCGGCCGCCCCGTTACAGAGGAGGGGGCGAGGGGGAGGAGTGCGGGGGTGGGCTCCCGTGCCTCCGAGGAAGGAGCTGCTTTTCTCTGGCATGTGTCTGGGTTGGAGGGGGAACGCGAGTACTTTCTTGGCAGTTGGCGGATGCAGGGACCGGAGGGTCAGCTTGCCTTTTTTGGCTGAGCTTGGTAAGGGAATAAAGCAAGGTCTTTGCTCCTTGCTCCAAGGAGTAAGGAAGGGGAGCTTGTCCCATCCTTGCAAAGAATAGGGCAGTAATTCTCTCTCCCAAGAGGGCACCTTCTGTGCCATTTCTCTTCACCTGCCTTGGAAAGGTACGGGGAACGAATGTCACCCGTTACCTCTGGGTCCCCGCAGAGCTCAAGGCAAGGGCTAGCAGAAAGTACCAGGTGGAGCTCGAAGATTATGTCTGTGTACTGATCCTCCTTTGGGAAGAGGGGTGTGGATAACTCTTCCTGAGAGAGGCAGAGGGTGCCTGCTGGATACGTGGCCTGATGATACTGCAGCGCGTGACTGCATTCCTTTCTTGTCCCACTGGTGTAGTAGTAAATTTAACAGACAAACCCTCCTGCTTCGTGCGTGACACAGGAAGGCTAGGTCACCCAAGTTAGATGCTTGGAAGCTCAGTTTAGCTGCGTTTACTTTTGGCTACGTAATTGCTTTATCCCCTTCTGGGTTTGGCTTTGTACCATTAAGAATGATTAGGACTTGAAAGCTAGAAATGTCAGTGTGTAACTATCAGTTCAGCTGCCACTCTAAAGGCTCTGCTTGTTCAAAACCACTTAAAACTCTTAGTTGTCTAAATCTTTCCCTCCTTGGAGACTTTGCCGCTATGACTGCACCATAAAGGTGGAGAAACCTGCTGTGGCAATTTCTGCTCTCAGGGAGAGAAGGCTCTCAAAAAGAGGTGTCGTCAAACTGAGGCTGAGCTCTTCCTTCCCAGAAGAAATGTTTTTTTTTTTCAAATTCAAGCATTTAGTGCAAGTCTAGGTATAACCATGATCATATCCTTGTCATGTCCCATGCTGCTAGGGAAAGGGGTCAGCTGTTACCTGCCGTAACACGTAAATTTGTAGCAGATCCTCAAACCTGCACAGAAATCCCTTTAACGTACACAGTGATCGTTATGTGCCTGGAGTTCCTGATGTTACTGCCTTATGTTTGTATTTCTGTTGGATGCAGGGCATTTATTTTGCATGACTGATTAAAATCAAGCCCTGTAGTCTACTGCTCCATAGCTTCACATGGTATGGTGTTATGGCAAAATGAAGACCACTGTAAAATCACATGTCTTCCAGAGGTTATGAGAAAGTTGGTAATTATTTTTAGGAGGCTTCAAAGTTCCTTGTTGGAGGTAGCAGTTAATTCTGGTTAAATCTATAAGGGATGAAAAAATAGCGACAAGCTGGCTTTTTATTTTTGGTCTTCCAAAATTGTCCTTGTACTGTGGGCTTTGGGTAGCTGTAAGCCAGGCAGTTCCTACGGTGCAGTACGTCACTGCTGGTTTCTGTGTATGTTCAGTGTTCTCGGTATTTAGATATCCCGTATTGCTCGTGTTGTACAGAATCTTGACTCCATTTTTCTTTATGTCTGTTTAAAGTATGGCAGCTGTCAGTAAATTGAGGTCTGCTTTTGTTTTGATGGTGTGTTGAGCTCGGCAGGAAACGTCTGTGCAGCTTACAGGAGAATTCGCAATAAAACCTCTCTGCACTTGTGTAAATCAGAGTTACTGTGTTTTAGGCTGAAGGCTTCATCTTCCAGTCTAATTAACATGGAGTTATGGGCTGCAGTGGGTCTGTGAGTCAAGATATGCTTGTGTCATATGCCCATTTTTTTGAAGGACTGGCCCTGAAATGATAGCTCCTGTTACGCTGATCGGAAAAACATACCCTAAAGGACAACTGGCTGTCTTGGTAAAAATAATTTCAGATGAAGCAGAATAAAGACAAACCAAATGTTTGGTTTTTTGGTTGTGGTTTGTTTTTTTTTTTTTTTTTTTTTTTTTTTTTTTTTACTGTTGTCATAGAGTTATCTGCCAGCTGACTGCAGAGAGTTGTTTGGGCATCCTCAGATTCAATGGTTACAGCCTCTCTTCCTTGGTCCTGACAAGCATTCATGGTTTTTGTACTTACTAATCAACTTCCAGCTCCTAAATGAATATGCTTTTTGTCTGCTTGTTCATGAAGCCGTTCAGAAGAGCTGATTTCTTAATACCAAAACTCTAGATGATAGGAGGCCATATCATAAAAAATTATATTCATAGCAGTCAGAAAAGATTTTCTTCTGTTTCTGGCTTTAATTTGCCTTTTTGTGCAGGCTAATCTTTGAATTGAGGACATTTCGGATGTGATACAGAATTGAGCTTTTCAATGAAATCTCTGTCCAGGCTCATTCTTTCTCTTTAAATGGTGTCTGCTGTTTCAGTCAGTAATTTTGTCTTTCAGAGTAACAGCAAAAGGGGGGAAAAAGGTTTTAAGAAACAGCTGAATTAAAGCTATAAAGCAATTCCTAGAACATAGAGTTGTGATGCTAAAATTTTGAAGTTTAAAATCTGCTAGGAGTTTGTTGTCTATCTTGTCCTGCATGTTACCTTCAAAATGGCAATATATCAGTGCAGGCGATTTTGCCTTATTTAATCTTTGTAGTGCCTGAAACAAACGTGTCAGAAAATGAAGCAATCAGAAGCCATGTAAATATATTCTAGGAAAGATTAGGCTAAATGGTTTCTGCAGAAGTGCCTAGGCAGCTAATTGCTTCTGTATTTACATGTTCAGGGGAAAATATTATGGTGGCTGAAAATAATGTATTGCTTTAGTAAGATGGATTAGGTCTGTGTTCTTTCCTTCTGCCTTTGGGTTTGTTCTTCTGCAGCTCTGTTGGGTGCTTCTTGCCCCACAGAGAAGGGATGGCCTTGAGTCATCAAGGTCTTGGCCTCAAGGTCGTGCTGCAAATCTCTTTAGAAAAGCTGATGCATTGAGTTACTCTTCACTACAGCTGTATGCTCAGAAGTGTCCTTTATCCGTGTGTATGTACAGTGGCTCAGCAGATGATATGAACTAGGAAGTCCTTTTTTCATGGTGTGCTTAACAGGTTTGGCTAGTGTCGTGGCTTTAAATGGGGATGATGGTATTGAGGTACTAAAGTGTTTCTGCTGACAGCAAAAGTATTAGCTTAGTAACTGCTTCATCAATGTACTTTTTCTGCTCACCAGTATGTGTATATCAGTATGCTCATGTAATGCAGATTGACTTTTCTGTCTTTTAATCTTTTTCTTTTTTCTTACCAAGTATTCGATAGGTAAAAAAAAAATGATCTGTAGGTGTGGGGGTAGGAAAAAGCAAGAGAAGTACAGGTATTCCTTTTGTCTCTTGAATCTCTGCTGTCTGCCTCAGAGGCTGCTGGGCATCCTCAGCTGAAATGTTCAACTGATGTGTAGTCCTGCAGTACATAAAACACAGCTGAGTTAGTTTGTGGGCTAGTGGTTTATGCTTGGGCTAATGGAAGTCATTTACGTGACTTCTAATGCTCTGCAGAGATACTACTCTGTAGCTGTCTGGTCAGGCTGGATCTGCACTCTGCATGATACCTGCTGTTATGGGAATGTGTCATTTGAACTCAGAGAGATACTAAGCTTGAACATCTCTTTCTTTGAATTGCTGGCTAAAAGCATTGTAGCAAATTAGCTGCCTTTCATTGCATGCATTTTTATCTGATATGATGCATGCTTTATGGAGTCACCCTGTAGCTTCTTGTAGTAGTAATTTGTGCTCTATAAATTCACTCACGAGCATGATGGAAGTATATAAATCACATAGGTGATTGTGTGGTGCCCTCTGCTGCCAGCCAGCTGGAAGTTGGATGTACCTGCCTGGTGGTAGGCTGTGAATGAGAAACCAACTGCAAACTTGTGATTGAAAAATGGTTTGCGAGAATGGTCCTCTTGGAAAGTTTGGGGTCGTTAAGCTTAATTGCACTAAAGGTAAAGTTTAAGTTTTGATGAAAATGTAGCCCTAATGATGAGCTGAGTGGGGAGCGATGCTGTGCTGCCTTCCAGACTGCTGCTGCTGCTCGTATCCTCCTCAGAAGAGGAAGATGATCGGCTTTGCCATTCTGACCTGGGGGCAGCTATGAAGCTGTCAAGGATTGTCAGCATCATGTTGTGGCTGGCAAAAGCTAATAAGGAAGAGGGTGGTTTAGCAGACTGTGCGAGGAGAAGGGCTTGGGAAAAGTGAGAGGAAAACCTTTCTGCTCTCTGCCAGCCAGAGGTAAATAGAAAAACAGACTTACCGTACTTCCTAGGCAGATTTCTTTGGCTGTCAGACTGGTTGTGCCCTATACCTTGCTACTGCTGTTGAACTCTGGGGCTTGGCTCCTTGCAGACCCCTTGGAGGCTGCTGTGTTGGCAATTGTGTTTGCTAATCAGTCATCAGCTGATATAAAAGCAAACTTTGAAAAGCTTATTTTGGTAAGTATAGTGTAAAACAATTGGTATCTGAGGACTGAAGTGCAAGTGCTAGAGCTGAACAAGCCTGTTTTAATGTAAGAGTGACTGATTTCCAGTATGGGCTACTCTAAATTTGATCACTTCAGTGCATTTGTGAAATGACCAGGTTTTCCTGGGCTAGATAAGTGTGGACCTCACTTCTGGTTAGCAAAGGGAGCTGGAGTGAACATGAAGTGGCTAAACCATCTCACAGTGTGGTAAAATGGTGAAATTTGTGAAGTGCAAAGTAAAATTTGGAAAAGATGTTCATTAAGAAGCTGGAGCTTTCAGGGGTCGTCACTCAGTGTCTCATTATTCCTTCTGGTGATCTCTGCTGTAACGGCGGTACAGAGCTGAATGAACAAATGGGCTGTATTCTAGGTCTCTTATGCTGTGTGAAAATAAAAGGTTTATTATACTTGCTGTTCTCTAGGAGAGGTTATCTCTATTGTGGAGCAGGTACTCCTGTTATTGGACAAGTGGTTCTGTGTTTTGCCATTCAGACGTGCTCTGTATGCAGTTCTTAATAGCTACAATGATTACCTTTCTGCACGGAAGGAAGACTTCAGCAGGAGAACTTTTTAGCGCCTGGCATCTGGACTACTTTTTAGGTCATCAATGAAAACCATAATCATACAGTGATCTCCAGAGCTGTGTGTTTTTCCTGTATGAATATGGATCAAATCGTGAGAGACAGCAAGATTTAAGAGCAACTATAGTTATCAATTTCCTGGCAGATAACCGCCATGCATTTGACTAAGTAGACTGATAAACTAATGGGAAGTTTCTTACCACCAGTGAGGAGTGTTGGTGAAATTGGGCAGAACGATGTTATCAACCAGACTTTCAGTTATATAGTATCATGTTCCACTCACTGTTTAAATACAGTTAGAGGCATCATTATAAAAAGATAAAGAACTGCAGTTAACCTTCCTGTCACTCTTGTATTTGCTTCCCTGTGGACCCAACTGTAACCTTATTTACATTGGGTAAGAACAGATCCTGTCAAACTTTGAGGAAATTGTTATCCAGGTGTAAAAGCAATCTGCATGCTGCTCCTGTTTATTTGCAACCTTTTCCTATACCAGGCGACCCAGGCAGGTAGCCTTCAGCTTCCTTCTGGGAAGTAAAGAGCTGATGGGGTGCGTTAGGAGTTTGTAGGAGGCATTCCACTGCGTGCTTGAAATATCACTAGGAAAAAAAAAATTGTGCTGCAGAAATTCATTTTGATCTGATATGAAAGCAGGCATTTCAACCTGCTAGCTTGGTATCATGTTGACTTTAGCAGAGCTGTCGCTGGTATTCTTTTATGGAGTGCACCTTAACTGGAGTGCACTGTGCTGAGTTTCATGGTACTTCAGGATGGTGTAAATGCTTATGTAAACAAAGCTGCTGTGATATTTACCATCAGAGGACTCTCTCTCTCTCTAGTGTCCATCATGTTTCATGTTTTCCATCCTGTTACCTCTGTAGAGTAACCTCTAAGTTATGCCACTTTAAATAGTTTGATAGTAGCATGAATAATGCATGCTACTGTGTAGACACAGGGAGAGAGGTGGCTTCAATGACTTTGTGCTTATGAAATCTTTTAATAGTAATGGGTACTCTCAAGTTAAGTGACCTGAGTGCTGTGTAGATTTTCTTTTGGATCACCTTTACTGGAAAACTGGAAAGGAATTTTTCCGTAGCTGAATGGATTAAAAACTGGCTGTTCTGAGGGGATATACTGTGATGGCAACCGGACATTAATGATTATTTAAATAATCATTCATTTAAATATTATATAAATGTTACTTAAATCGCACTGAAGTAGATTGGGTTGAAGCTGAATAGTTACTTTTTGTTAACTTTGTATCTGTTTGTTCCTATCCTGGAACGAGCTCGGGAACAGCCTTTCTACCCTACGTTTGCAATTTGTCTTAACCTGAGCCAATGTCCCTGGACAGAACGGTTCCGGTCAATCCTAGGGCAGCTTGGCCACCCGTGTATTCCTTCTAGATACAGCTTGGCCGGGCAGTCTTCTGCTTCTAGAGAGAAGTATAAAAGGCACTCTAACTTGACTTCAGGTCCCAGATTGTTTGCAAAACCGATAGCTGTCGGTAGGGATTTTTAGCAGTTAACAGAAAGTGTGAATCTGCTTCTCAGATTTCACAGACTCCTGAACAAATTCTGATGCTCGAGTCGCTTTCAAGAACATAACAGCATGATGCTTTATTTCCAAATCCGGGGATAATAGCCCCCCCCTTTCTAATTTTAAATTTTTATGTTCTGTTTTTGGACTGCCTTTTGTCTTGTTTGCAATGAATAAACTTTCAAATTCTCTGTTATCTCTTTAAGAGTCTACTTGTGGTTTTACCTTCAGATCTGGCATGCTGCTCATGCCTCCTTACAACCCAGTATTACTGGTCCTGCTTTATTCAACATGAAGCACAACCTCCCAGTGGTAACGGTATCTGTTCTTTCAGTGTAACTGACACTCGTGGTGGTATTTCCTGCATTTTGTTTTACACCAGCTAGATGATGGATAGGTAACAAGGATGGGAGTGTTTATCTATACAGCTTTGTTAAGAATATAAGTAGTACCGGATATCAAATTATGGCTGACTTGTCAGACTATGCCTCTCTTGTTAGATTTAAAGGGTCTGGCAAACGATTGGGGAAAGCTACAGACAAGGAAATCAATATGTAGCACAATAAGTTGCCAGGCAGCCCCTCCTTTTCAAATGCCTGGGTAGAAGAGTAACTTCTACGGTGCTTGAAATCTGCTGGCAGCTCTGCATCCAAAGTCCTGTGCACCCCCTAAAGTAAAAGAAGTATGTCACTTGACATGTCTCGTTATTGTTCATAAACTTGATAAAGCTTTAAATCGCAGCTTCAAAGAAGGGAGGTCTACCATTTCTTGGTTCTTAAGTTTGCTTTTCTGTCTAAATAATTAGCTCTCTTCTCTGCCCTTTTGCAGTTCCTCCATTTTCTCTAATCTTAGCTCCAGGGCTAAGAGAGAGCTCTCTAGAGCATATATCTATAATTAAGGCTTTTTAACCACAGTTGCAGTGGAGTATAAGCAGTGTTCCAGTGTTGCTGATACCCAGGGAAGGAACTTGCTTCAGTAGAAAAGCTGTTGATGTTGTTATAACTGAACTCTCTGCTATGCCAGTCATGGAGTTCCCTCTGATACTGCTTCATGCCTTCCCCCTTTCTAAGGTTGATGACCATTAATGGCATATCTTCTGTGGGTCACAAGAATAATAATACTGTGTTTATTCTGCCTCTTACTTTCTTGGAAACACAGGCTGCCAGCTATTTTGAGTAGTGTCCCTCATGAGTATATTCAGAAAGCTTGAGGAAATGTCATTGTCCTGGTTTTGGCTGGGATAGAGTTAATTTTCTTCCTAGTAGCTGGTATAGTGCTGTGTTTTGGATTTAGGATGAGAATAATGTTGATAACACACTGATGTTTTAGTTGTTGCTAAGTAGTGCTAGTCAAGGACTTTTCAGCTTCCCATGCTCTGCCAGGTGCACAAGAAGCTGGGAGGGGACACAGCCAGGACAGCTGACCCAAACTGGCCAGAGGAATATTCCATGCCATATGACATCATGCTCAGTATATAAACTGTGGGGATTTGGCCGGGGGGCAGTGGTCGCTGCTTGGGGACTCGCTGGGCATCGGTTGGCAGGTGCTGAGTGGTTGCATCACTTGTTTTTCCTGGGTTTTTGTTTCTCTCCCTCTTGTTGTTTTCCTTTTCATTACAATTTTTGTTACTGTTGTTGTTATTTTATTTTAATTATTAAACTGTTCTTATCTCAACCCATGAGTTTTCTTACTTTTGCTCTTCAGATTGTCTCCCCCATCCCACTGGCGGGGGGCAGGGTCAGCAAGCAGCTCTGAGGTGCTCGGTTGCCGACTGGGGCTGAACCACAGCAGTCCATTTTGGCGCCCAACGTGGTGCACGAACGGTTTGAGATCATAACAGATTAACCAGAGCTTATTAAGGAATTTATATCTGTTAACAGTTGCGAGTCGCGATATTGATTCTTCTGTTCTCGATATTAGTTTATCTGATCTGCTCCATGCTCTTTTTTTTTTTTTCCTGTACATGTTAAAGATTGGTGTTGGTTTTTGCAGTTTGCTGTGCTCTGCAGTGATTAGTGATATTTTGCCTGGCAGATTTGTTTTTAAAACACTGGCCTTGAGCTTTACCTGGTATTTAAGCTTTGTACTGAAGCCATTACTGTACTTCGGGTACCACCTCACAGAGACAATTAGGAATTATACTTCTTCCTCTGAGAGGTTTTTTGTGGAGGAAATACAGAATGGCACCTTCACTACCTTCTTCTATGACGTTTCCTCCTTCATTACAATAACTTTTCAGTATCTTGAACATCCTTGGATAGTTGAGATACTTCTATTGGTATTTCTTGGGAATATTGTTTCGGTTTTGTCTAAGGTTAATAAGCAATTTAAGAATATTGTCCAGAGATCTGCCCCAAGGCTGGATAGTTATGAGTGGCAGGGTATGTGGGATAGCATGGTCAAATGCCTAGGATGGTGGGCACCTCCACTGTTTTGGAACTTCACCCCTGAACAAGTGCAGAATCCTGAAAAATTAGTAGAATTTTTGGAAAATGTACGTTGCCACCTTGGCAATTCTAGGGAGATACAAATCACTGCAATGTGCTGGGGCCTGGCCCATGCCTACCGAGCCCTGTTCAACACTATTCAGAACCCTCTAAGGGGAAGAGGAGGTCTCTGGATCTGACGACAGAACGACAGGCACTGCGGCTACTCCAACCCTTGCTACAGGCACTGCGGCTACTCCAACGCCCATGACAGGCACTGCGGCTGAACCAGGGAACCAACCTGTGCTGGCATCCGTTGCTCCTATACACAAGAAGAAATCTTGGAAGTGAAAGTCAGCTTGTTTAGAAAGGGATGATGAAAAAGCAAGGCCATCATGGGGAGAAGAGGAAGAACTCATAAATGAGATGGAAACCACTGGATCCCTATCCTTGAGTGAGCTGTGAGATATGCGAAAAGATTTCAGTCATCATCCAGGCAAGCACATTGTCATCTGGTTGCTCTGATGCTGGGATAACGGGGCCAGTAGCCTGGAATTAGAGGGTAAGGAAGCCAAACAGCTGGGATCCCTTTCTAGGGAAGGGGGCATTGACAAAGCGTTTGGAAAAGGGGCACAAGCCCTCAGCCTCTGGATGTGACTACTGTCAGCTTGTTTCTAAGGTCTGACTTCTTTGGGTCTTACTGGAACTCTGTCCAGGCATCTGAACTAAAACACAGCTTTCATTAACTGTACTGATGATTGGTGGCGTTCAACAGACTTCCCTCTTTTGGAGGTCATGATATAAACACATGAACGTGTTGCCACAACCGAGTCAGGGATGAAATTCCTCACTTAGTCTAGGTGCTCTTGGAGGTCTTACAACTACAGTGGACAAGAGCACACTTAGAGGCAATTACTGAACGATGATGGATTAAAATTTGCACCCTACAAGACTTGGTTTATGTTACTATATCCTTTGCTTTTCTGTATTACTGAGTCAAACTGAAATGATAAGCGGTTTAAACATATTAACAATTTAAAATGGAAACCTTATTTTAAGTGAGTTGATGTAACTCCTGTGGGTATTATGACTCTTTCCTTGGCCAGAAATAGAAAGCAAAGGAAGGGGAGGCTGATGGAGTCAGTGAAGACTTGACTGCATAGTGCCGCCCAGTCTGGTGGAGAAGTTCACTCTTAATGTTTATTCAGTGACTATGTCTTCCAGTCTCAACTCCTTATTAATTTTTCAGCTGTGATACTTTTTTTCTTCCCAGTTAACACAACAAGTAGCAGAAAGCAACTTCTAAAAACTGTCTTTCAAAATAGCGAATGCTGGCATCCTTCCCTGTTAAGCGTAGCATTGCCTCTGCAGTGAGGTAACTCATTTCAGTTCAAAGTGTCTCCCCTCAACACTAATATATATTTCTCGCATGTATGTCATGTGTAGCTGATGTTGCAGTGACCTGACATGTTTGCCTGATGCAGCTTTCAAATAGAGAACATGCCCTGTTCTGTGTGGTTGCGGTTCACAAGGTGACTGCTGAAGTTAAACTTCCAAAAGGCATTGCAGAGTATTTTTTTAAATGCACAGAAACTGCAGCTGTTTACTGAAATAATGACCAACCAAGGGGTTAAATTTCAAACAAATGTTGAAGGGTGTTTTTCCAAGTACAAATATTTAAACTTGTGTCTTAAACTTGGATGTCTGTAAATGAACTCTCCCTTCCTGCTGTAGACCTATTTGGTCATAAAAATAAAGGATTTGCAGAATAACAGTAAATCAGACTGTCTCCTGCAAGAACTTTCTGGATGAATGAAATCTACCTTATTGTTTGACTACTCTCCCTTTCCAAAAATCTGATTAGAATGACGTTTTGTCTTTGTTAGTCAAAGTCTTGTGATGTTTTAGAGCTTTATCAGATCTTATCTGGAAACACTGTCAGCTGTCCCTCCTACATGCAGAACTGCTTTGCTTCTGCCCTCTTGAACAACTGTTTATACAAGATTAAGTTGTTATGAAAAGTTCTGCTCTGCTTGATCTCTAAAGCCTGAAATCCTTTGCTTGCAGTTATGTGTGCAAGCTGAGGTGACTTTTCAAAGGAAAGTCATCCTCTTCTCCGTCTTTGCTTATGATTATTTGGAAGATCTAACATTTAAAACCTCTAGTAGCCAGTCTTGTTTTTTCTCAGTGGAAGATCGCGTAGGCTTGTCTTGGTATAAATTACCTTTTCTTATGTTCAAATTAATTTGGGAAGTTACTTTTACCTAGTTCATGACACTAGTAATAAAACAATTTTTCTCCATGATGGAAAAGAGGTAGGTTTGGTTTTTTTCTTTCTTGAGCTTACCTAACATTTCTCAGCCTTCAGATGAAGTCCAAAGAAGAAATTTTCACAGGGGCTGGTAAGCATGAGCTGTTGCTTAATAAATAAAACAGGTGAAACAGAGTTTGAGTGTTCTTAATGTTTAGACCAAAGTTTTCAATGATGTCTTAGAGTGTGATGTTCCTTTGAAAAATAAGAGTCTTAGTGACTTTGATCTGGGTTATGATACAAAAATAACCACATAACCAGGTCTGGCATCCCATAAGATTTTTTTTTTTGTTTTCTCTTTTTTGATATTATTATTTTTAAAAGAGCGAGCAGCTCCTTCACTTCGCTTATACTGACTTTAATCTTAACTCTGCTTTCTTGAAAGTGGCTCTCTTTAGAGACTGTGCTTTCAGCTCATATAAGTAAAAGCAAAATATATTCCCTCACTAAAGAAAATCAGAGCCCCAAAAGCTAGATAAATACAGACATAACTATGTTGTAAAGGGCTTCAGTTAGGCAGGTAAGTTATTTTCTGTAACATTACAGAAGGTCACTTAAATTTAGCCCAACTGTCAGTTCATGTTAGCCACTAAGTAACAAGATTATTCTGGATCTCAAAAAGAAGTGAACCCTGTGATTATCTTCTGTCTTATTTTCCAGGAGGCCTGTTGCCAGGGTTTAGTGTGTGATAGCCGAGTAATAAGGAATAACCCTTTTTTTCCATTCCTGTGTATGTTGGTTTTGCTGATCCACCAAATACACTCTGGACTGCCACTTCTCTTTGATTCTCAGGCTGCGGCTTACCTTGTCGGAAATATCTAAAACTCCTATTGATGTCTTGCTGTTGCATGCTGCCTAATTTTTTTGTGGCTGTTTTGGAATCTGATTCAAGGTACTAACTTAGCCTGGGGGTATATATGTGTGTGTGTGTGTGTGTGGAAATCTCCCTTCAGAAAACCAGCATCTGTTCCCAGGTCTTGTTAACAGCGGCAAAGAAGTTATATTGGTACAATACAACTGTTTGGAATGAGACTTCTCAGAATTATTTTGCTTGTCTGGTTCTGAAGGCATGGAAGTAAGCTGCAAAAACATCTGCAAAGTATTGGAAGATGTGGGATTTTGATATAGAAACTGGCAGAAGTGTACTCGGGTATATGTACGGAGACCAGAGGACTATCCAAGTTAGCATTGTTGCCATTTTCCTGCTATTGCTGATGATTCTTTGGAAATGTGGTTCTTTCCCCATTCTACCCCAGATTGTTTCTGGTCTTCAGATGCAGGTTGTGTGCTATGTGGATGTGGAAGATTGGAAAAGTCATATCTGCAACGTGCAAGAGTCCTACTTGTGTTGTCCTTGTTTTTTGATTGCTGCAGACTATCTGTGTATGAAAGATAATATGTTTTCTTTCACCATAGTTGCATATTTTCTGCAAATAGGAACTTGGGCCAGCTGATTACAGAAAAGAGTCCTTGGCAAAGCAATTACAAACTAACAAGAAAGTGTCTCGAACCTTAATCTGTGCCAAGACCCTTTTCCTTGCATTTTGGCCAAAGCTGTTAGCATAAAGTAATACTGGTTACCATGGGTGAAAGGCCTAGGCTCTGGAAACAAGTGATGTCTTGTGGCTTTCCAAGTGCTGATATTTTTATAACAAAAGGCTGCTCATAGTAGAAATGCATCTGAGAAGCTGTGAATTGATGCACATGAGCAGAGAGCACTGGCATTGCCGATAAATTAGCTGGGAATTCTTCAGTTGCGTAAAAACTCAAATATTGGCTTAACCTGAAAATGTTAAATGAAATATAAAACTACAGATTTTCTCTCTGGATATTTGAAAACAATAACAAGTCATCTGAAAACTTGTTTTTTAAAATGATTTCTAGAGGGTATGGGTTGTCAAGCCTAATGCAGTGAAGTCTATTTTTATAGTCCTTGAAAACAAAACCTGACAGACCATATTTGCCAGCGCTTATATTGCTCTGGTGACAGTGCTTCTTTTTAAAGCATGCCAGAGGAAATGCTCTGTGCCGGAGCGTATGTCAGTGATTAGTGGGACCAGTGCTGCAGGATGAAGTGGGAGAAATATGGTTGTGTGTAGAAAAAGCTGAATGGACAGAACATGAGAAATGTAGTGGTTTATGGATTGGTTTTACAGTAGGAATGGAAAATAGTTATTTTTAGGGTTATCTGTATGTAACTGACATGCTGTCTTCCGAATCAGTTGAGGTTTAACTGAGAGGACAACTGCTGCCTTTCTCTGTATGTTTCCCTTAATTTCTTCTTCATTTAGAAAACTGCTTGCCCTTTGAATCTGTCACTGTTTATATAATGCAGGTATTTGCATGCTTTGTTTATGCCGGAGTGAACTGAAAGCCCTAGGAAGTGAGACACTTTGGTATCCAACTCTTTTTGTGGATTTAGGCCTAAGTGGATTTAAGGGCTAGGGCAGAGTGTGATGCTCAGAAACGAGCCTGAGGTCCTCAGACCTCCAGACCTGACATCCTGGGTCCAGAGTTCTCGCCAATCAAGCCCCTGGGGTGCATGCTCACATTTTGCTTCTGAGTAGCTCTTGTTACTCCTCCTCCTCCCTGAAGCCCAGCTGCCATCCTTAGCATTGACCGCCTCTTGTCAAGGACACTGAGTTCAGAGCACAGCTCTCGGACTTGAGTTCTGTACAAACCACGTGGGACTCAGGGTACTTGCATTCGAAGCCATGGGGTGGAGAGGAGGACAGTGCCCTACTACCCTTCCACAAGGATTGTTGGTGTCTCTTACTCAAGAGTTGCAGTGCAGTAGCTACAGCCCTCAATCAACTTTGCCTCCCTGCTTTGACCATGCAAAATAAAAAATAACCCCGGCTCTGTGTTTGAGAGGAACAGCTCGGGCATCAAAGCATGCAAACAGGTATGAGTGTTTGATTCTTATGTGATATAGAGGCCACCTTGTACGTAAGGGCCAAGTAACTAAGACCTGGAGAAATAAGAGGTCAAAAGCCTGTCTTACCCAGCTGTTTTGAATTTGATCCTGAAGGTGCCTACAGACCTTACTCAAGGACACAGACCCCACTGGGGGAATCGCAAAGCTGGAAGTTGAGCTGCAAGATACACAGCATTGTGATATCAAAGTTTCTTGTGGATTTAGCCCTCTACATCATAGATGTAGTCATTACTCAAGTGTTGCAAAAGATGTTCTCCTGCCATACCCTGTTCTTCATATCTTGACAGTTATGTTGGAGTACGCCCAAAATTTTTCTATTTAGTATAAATGGGAGCAAAATGAAAATGCCCCGCTCCCTTTATCACAGCTGATGTCTGTATTTGAACTTTGCCAGTATTTGTTCAAGAAAACTGCTTGTTTTCCCCTCTGAAATCTTTTTGTCAGAGCAGCTCAATGCAACTTGGGTTAAGGGAAGTTGCAAGAGGTTAGAGAATCCCTGAAAACTAGAAAAAGAATGTATTAAACTGCTGCGTAGCATTACCCTGCTAGTATCAAAATTAGGCTGCTACTTTTTGTTGAGTGGACATTTGGCTATTAATATTTAAAGAAATAATGCAAGGAGCCAAGTTATTTCCAATTAAATCCAAGTTATGAAATAATTGTCTTGAGCTCACTACAGCTGTGTCTTACCTGTCTTACTCTTTTTTGTGTAGAATATTTCCTCACATTTAAGAGTTTTTAAAGCTATTTCAGGTCTGGTTTTTTCTAGCCTGTAAAGTTCTTGCTTTTGAGTAACTCTTGGGATAATTAGAAAAATGTAATTAAATTCTTTGGGCCCTTTAGGGAAAAGTGTTGGCTTCATGAGGATTGATTTGTATTTCTGTAGCATGCAGGAGGCCCAGTCAGAAATCTGCAAGGAGAAAGTAAAACACCCAAAGGAAGACTGCTTCCCATAAAGTAACATTAACTGAAAATATATTTATTTTCCTTCCCTAAAGTTGCTCTATAGAAAATGCCTTAAAAATTAGATTGTTTGCTGGTAATTGTACCAAAAAGCCAGCTTCTCAGCAGTGCAATAATTTGGTTTTATACTGTGTCACAAGTACTGCACAGCTTTCTGAAAGGGACAGCTGGATTTGCACGGGTGACTGGATCCAGTGTTTAAAGATCTTGGGCATTTTGGACTGAGTTGGACCTGTTGGACCGAGTTGGAGCGAGTCCAGAGGAGGGCCACGAAGATGACCAGAGGGCTGGAGCACCTCTCCTGTGAAGACAGGCTGAGAGAGTTGGGGTTGTTCAGCCTGGAGAAGAGAAGGCTCTGGGGAGACCTGATAGCAGCCTTCCAGTACCCAAAGGGGGCCTACAAGAAAGCTGGAGAGGGACTTTTTACGAGGGCATGTAACGATAGGACAAGGGGTAATGGCTTTAAACTGAAAGAGTGTAGATTTAGATTAGATATAAGGAATAAATTCTTCACTACGAGGGTGGTGAGGCACTGGAACAGGGTGCCCAGAGAAGTTGGGGATGCCCCATCCCTGGAATTGTTCAAGGCCAGGTTGGATGGGGCACTGAGCAACCTGATCTAGTGGAAGGTGTCCTTGCCCACGGCAGGGGGGTGGAAACTAGATGATCTTTAAGGTCCCTTCCAACCCAAACCATTCCCTGACTCATGATTTTCAGTCTTCTGATGTGTGGTGTCTCTCTAGGTTTTGTAATTGCTTCATATTTGAGTCTGCTGGCTCAGGCATGAGATTTCTGGATCTAGTTTCTTCTTCCTTAGCTTGTCAGAGCTGTGAAAGGATCTGACTCTGAAACCTTGATTATTTTTAATCTCTTTTTAATTCCTTACAACTGTAAAAGGTCTAAACATTTAAGAGGAGCACCGGCTTACCTCATTTGTGAGTCACACCTTCACAATACCAGGATGTCTTCGGCAAAATGTTTTCAAGCTTATTGAAGTTGGATCCATTAGTAACGGGTTCACGTGGGCTTTTGGCTGTATCTGCAGGTACAGTCTCCTTTTTTAGCAGAAATATGCATACAAGTGGCTCTTTGAAAGACTGCTATTTCTGGGTAGCAAAGGAAAGGCAATGGCTCTGACTGGAAGATCAGCAGTGAGGCACAGTGTTCATCCTTCCTCTTCTGGTGGAAGCTTATCGAAAACTATCTGTGTGTCCTGCTCATGAAGTGTCGTGATGCACTGTTAGGTAGAGTTGTGCATACACTCCAGCAATCTCCTCTGTTTAGGAGGTGGAAAAGAATACCAAAGAAAACTTTCTTCCATCCTATTTATAAACTTTGTCAGCTTAACATGAATGAGTTTGGGCATGTGTTCAGTGCTGCTGGATTATGCAGTTAGGATTCTGTTCTGGCTTCCTAAACAAGAACAATGTGTAACACATCACCATTCAGTGTGTGTGTGTGTAATCTATTCTTGGTTCTGTGTTGTGTACAGTCAGCAAAAATGGTCAGGAATTAAATAAAGAGGAGATCAGTTCATGCACCTGGATCTTGTTTGACATCAAAGGATACAAAGCTTCTAAAGCCTCTGAAAACTCTCAGCGGCTCCTCAAAAGAGGAAGCTGGTTGGCAGAGCAGACCCTGAAAGCTGCTTGGTTATAGAGTACTCTTAAAATTTAATGAAATATAATCCAGCATTTTAATTGCATGTCTGGGCTTATGAATTTAATGTTGACTTTAGCAATTCTGCTTAGTACCTAATGGGGCTAAACTTTTTGTGTAACAATGAATCTCCTCCAAAAGATCTTAATCTTAAGAAATACTAATACTTGAAAAAGCAGGGAGGGAGAGGCAGCAGTTGCAAAGATATCCCCTGGTTTCTTGAAGCTCCTCAAGTTTTAAGTGTCTTTTGTGGTTCAGAGCAATCTTGGCTTTAGCCTACATTATGAAAATTTCCTCCTTACTAGTCTGCAGAATGACTTGGACAACCTACAGCAAGTATGCAAGAGATTACTGTGATCTGCAGCCAAAATGGTGGAAGCATTAAACAATGCCTTTTTAGCAAAGGAGTTGCACAACAGCTTTCCAAAGGGATTTATCGTAGCTCAGCCAGTAGCCACAAATGCTGGCTTGTGTCCCTGGAATGCTGAATGTTTGACAAGTGGCACAGTTTGCAGCAGGAGTTAGTCAAGGGCTGGTTTAGGTATCTCCTTGCCACGTAATGCTGTACCATCACTTCAGTCAGTCCTGTGATATTACAGGTTTTTGCTTCTTTGCTGTTGGCCTCTGCTTACCAGCTCTGCCTTTGAGAGGTGACAATAAGAGAACACAAGGAATGCTGCTGAGCCTTTTATCCTCTGACTGCATACAAGATCTTCATAATTCATCTGTTTGGGGTGGAACAGGTAGGCAGGGAAGGTTGTGTTATTCCTTGGATAGTCGACCTGTTACAGGTTTTTCTGCTTTACACCTTTGGTGTATAGCTGTGTGCCCAGTCTGAAATGGGATGCTACTTTAGTGATTCTTGCTCTTCATGGTGGTTTACAATCAAGCCCAACATAGGCCAGTAAGAGAACTGATGTAGTTCTTGCCAATTGCATATTCACTGACCACAGGTGAGTCACTAACTGCACCCCTTTCTAACTGCATAGGATGATGTGGGAATGAGACTGAATGTGCTTCTCTGCAGCGGTGGACTTCAAGGAGAAGAGGAAGTAAACATCCATTTCTTCACCTTGTCCTCACACAACATCCTATCCCAAACCCAACTGGCAGAATGGGCTGCATTGGGCAAAACACTTGGCACTCCAGGAAGGCTGGTGGTTTTGTAGTACCAGACAGCTGGCATCCCATGGATCCGACACAGTGCTTGACATAACTATTAATCTATGTTAATGGGATTGCCTGAGTGGCCTTAATTTTTCATTGTGGAGTCAGCAAGGTGGATGCTTCAAGTCCGTGGGACTGAATATGCGCTCCCAAGGCACCACCCAGCTCGAAGGTGGGAACTGCGTTCTGGCGCAGCAGGTTAATGTGCAGCTGGCGCAGGAAGTGCTTGCACTAAAGCAGCAGTCTTGGAGGTGATGGATTGCATATCCTCTCTTGCTTTCATGTGTCAGAATAGCTCTGGCTTCTCTAGTGGTCTACAGCTTGAGATTGAAAGAAAATGTCTATCATGTAAACACTTTTTTTTTGTGTATGTACAACAGAAACTGTAAATGTTAAGGTGTTTTGGTATCTTGCCGTGTAATGTACCATCTAGAAACAGAGTGGCATCAGTTGGATGGGCAGCTTTCAGAAAGAGAGAAAGGTGTCTCTGCTGTGGCTTTTGCTGCTCTGTCTTTGAGTTTCTATTGCTAGAAGGAGACCTCCTGTACTTCAGAAACGTTATAGTTGAAAGAAGTTACGAAACAGCACCCCAGCTGGGTATAATCTTCTCAAAGTAATCTCTTGGGAACTGCACGTACTTGATAGACATTTCAAGGCATAAGCCTTCTCTGAAAAGCAAAGTTAAGTTCATTGGCATCCAGACAAAGACCTTTTGGCCATCTGGACTTGACTTAGATGTTGCCTGCTCCTTGCTTGTGGGTGAGGAAGTGCTGTCTGAGCTGTGGATATAAGGTGCTATGCAATGTATTTTAGTAGCACTTAAGCTCCCTTGACCTAATTCGCTTGGTTTTTTACTGGAGCACTGATTAGCAGTGGCTTGCTAGTGTAAAAGTAAGCAGCAGTTAATTCTTGTAAGTCAAGTCCTGTATGACTGCAATTTGGGTAATGCCATCTTTTTGGAAAAAACGTGGCAAATGCCTTGAATGAATGTGATAAAGGATAGGCAGGGGTGATCCTGGTGCCAAATACTGACATGACAGGCAAATTGTGTGTTAAGACTTGAACGGCGCTGACTACTTCTGACTGCTGCTTTCCTTTTCCAAGTCACGACTGATCTCAGCTCTTAGCCAGAGCAAGCTTCCTTGGAGGCCTTAACACATTCCACAGGATTCCAGATTGTTCTGAAAATACTTTCTAAATGCTGTCTTAATTAAAGATTTCTTTAAGTCAGAATTAAGTTATTAAAATGTTCCAGGCATTTTCTAGAAGTCTTTGAAAGCTGACTGTACATTCCTTTCAAAGTTGATCTGCTGCCTGTTAAGGGTTACAAAGTAATATTGTGCTGCTTGTGGGTTACAGCTAAGTTCAAGTAAATGTATGAGGTTTGTTTTTTTTCTTTTTGCACAGCAGTTTTCCTTTTTATGAACTGACGCTACCATTGAGTCACTCTTTAGGGTTTTGCAGTTGTGTAGTTGTGGTCCTTTAGCAGTAATGGAAAAAAATGTGTAGTGTTCCTGGAAGGGCATTTCCAAAATTCCTGGGTATGTCAGACTAGATAGTGCTGCATAAGACAATAGACTAAAATGCTTTTGTTTTGTTTCGCAGAACCTGTGACTGCTTCTAAAATACCGGGTGATCATACATGATAGCATTTGTACTTTACAGAAAAAATTGCATTGTGTGGAGTTGTTGGCAGCTCACACACCTGTGGTGCTGCAAGTATTTAATATGCTGCTTAGGTGATTTGAAGATAACAAGTGCTTAAGAGATGTGCCTTTAAAGACAAGTTGCACTGTCCTGGGTCTGTCCCTGCCAAGATCTGTGAGAAGAGGTGGCTGTCTGCCATTAAAATAGTGATTACAGCCTCAAACCTAAACTGTGTCGTGACTTTTTTAGATATGCATACCAACATGGTTTGAGTGCTTCTATTGGACTTGTGGTGTCATTTTGGGTTTTTAATTAGGGTTTTAGGATTTTAAAGGCACGCTCCAACTAGCTGTATTCTGTGTATCTAACTGAAAAGGCTGTGTATTGGAGGAAAGTGAATTTCTGTAACAGTAAAGCAAAGTTCTTAGCTTAAAAGATGTGTTTGTAGTAGAGCTCTGGGTCTGCTCTCTTTCCAAATCCATGTTCTGCATAGATTATATTCTTCCTTTTTTTTACAGGTAGTTCAGAGGAGCTAGTGGCTTCAGTAGAGTTGTCACCTTTTCCTGGTGAGTTGCAGTTAACTTTTGCAGAAGATGATATTCAATCTCCCCTTACTCAACCAGCATTAGGAAAACTTGGCTGCTGGTTCGAAGATGAAGTCAGTGCAGAGGTGTCTTTCTGAGCTTGCAGTTGGCCTTTCACATTTTGCTGCTCAGTTCTGTAAAGTTGCAAAAGGTTTAAAAAGATAAAATCGGAACCTTGTCAGTTTATGTTGCTTCTGCTGGGACCCATGAGCAGCTGTGAAACTGCTTATCAAGTTGATGTTCAGATTCTGACTGGAAATTGCAAGAGCATGTCAGTCTAGAACTTGGCCCGAAAACAAACACATGGTTATAGAGAACCCTGTTGTCATGTACGTAATCCCAAAATTTTTTACAATAAGTGAAATGTTAATTGTTTTCTATTTGCTTTGCAATCTTCTGATGTATTAAAAGCTGTGTAGTTGTCTATCCTTATTAAAGATTCTGCAGTGGGATGGATGACTGTCTCCATATTTGCTGTGCAATTACTGTTAAGTAACAGGAAAGCCTGCTAAGTGGTCGGTCAGCAAAAGCATTACTGGGAAACTACATAGCTATTGAGCACTTAAAAGCCGAAGACTAATTTTGAAGTGTTTTGTGTTCTGAAAGAAGGATGGGAGGCAGTTCTTACAAACTTTGCGCTTAGATCAGAGACTAAGCAGTGAAGGCAATAAGTGAGTGCATTAATCTATGGGGTTGAGAAAAACATTTCTTTCCAAAGAAGACAAAGTATGACAAGGCTTTTTATCTCCCTTAAGTTTCCCAGAAGATGTGAACCCAAAATATGTTGCGCTCAGCCTCTTCTATCACTGTACTAGATAATTTCTTTGTAAAACATCTTACCCAGAGGTCAGTTTTCTAGCACAAGCCTTGTTCCTCTGTTCCTGCTCTGTTCTTGAAAGCATTTTTCAGATTTGCCTTGTTTGAGAGAGGTGCTTCCTCCAGAGCAGCATGGGTAAAAAGAGGTTTAGAGCTGCTTGCATTAAAAAGACATGGCAATAACATAATTGTGTGGCAGTTGCTTCTCTCTGACCCACAAAACAACATATATTGGGAAGGTGCAGTTGGGGAAGGTTTACATAGTTTTTGGACCACTTCACTGCAATCTGGAGCACAAGTTAATGTGTTTATTCAGGGGATTTCCACTTGCAGTACATCATTCTCCCAGTTCTCTCACTCTGGATCTGGACAGTGGACTGTCCTGAGGGGTGTGGGGCTCTTTGCTCATAGACCATGAGGTTGTGCTGAATGTTTGCTATTTGTTTTGAGTTGGACATGCTTGCCTACCTGTTGGGCAAGTTGTTCTAGTTGGTTTCAACCTTTGCATACAGGAATGCCTGTTTGGGCCATTGGAACAGCTGAAATAGCTGGTTTTCCAGAATGTTTTGCTTGAATTGTCTCTAAAGCCAAAGCCATGGAAGGCTTTTTAATACAGTAATTTGGCAGGAGCAAATGCAAAGTTAGGCAAAGCATGTTGAGCTGGTAGCAATTGAGGGCTTGTATAGAAGCACTCCGTAAAGGAAGGGAGAGGCTTTCTAGAATGCCCTATCAGCAGCTGGTTGCATGCACAGCAGTAGAACTTTGCCTATGTTGTATTGTTGGGAGTGAGTCCACAGCCCTGTAAGTCTCTGCTATACCTGTGATGCAAGTTGCTGTGCTTTTCAGCCTCAGTGTTTGTGTACCTTATATCGGTGCTGATTTATATAGCCCAAGAACCTTTGGAGCAGGAAAACACTATCACCTTATTTGAATGGCTTTCACTCACAGGGAATGGAAGACCTGGGTCAAAATTGAGTTTCTGACTAGATTAAAATCCCTGCTCTCATTCACTTCACTTGAAGCAGTAAGCCACTGTTTATTTGAGATGGGGTTTAAATTTAAAACCACAATGTAAATTACTCAGGAAGGGATGTCATTTTGTGTACCCATAATAGTGATAACCTTGATAAAACAATTGCAGGAAACTTATTTCTGGGGGAGAAGTGAAGGGAGCTATTCTGGGCATGGCACTTTTATGATAACTTCTGGAGCTTGCACCTCTTACCAGAAAGATTTTGGGTTTTTGACTGGTACAATCAAAACCAGCTGGATGTGGGAATTTGAAGGGGTTTTTTTGAAAAGCATTTTTTAAAAAGCCCAAGTCCAATTAGTAGAATTCAATTCATAGGAGTTTAAAAATTAATGGTAAGTTACCTTATAAAATATAGATCACTTGAGACTAAACTAAGAGCAGGCATATGGTTTTGATTTTTTTTTTTTTTCCCCTTCAAACACTGGCATGGTACTGAGGCCAGACAACTTTATTTTCCTGATGCATTATAACCAGCTGCAGATGTTTTAGACATTATCGCTTCTAAATGGGCTTTGACAAATGTCTCCTGGAAGCCAGCAACTTTAAATATTACATGCAGTGTATTCTGAGGAAATGTTGAAAAGAAAGTTTTAGGAATTAAACATTCAGTGTCTGAATCAAGAAAATTTACTTTCTGCCCTTGTCAGGGGATTTGCTAGCTGTAAACATTCTTTTGAGAGACATGCGCAGATGTTAGTCAGGACACATACAGAGACTAGAACAAATACTGTCCTGGATGGTTTTGCATGGTATGTTATTTACTGGCCCTCTATTGCTAATGCTGGAAGGTGGACACTTGCTTGAAAGGGTACTTCAGCATTAAGGCAAAAAAATTGAAGCATATATTTGAACATATGGAAACGTGTTTTGTGCACCAGGGACAATGGCGTGGCCCTCTACTACAGAAACCTTTGTGATATTTCAATTACTCTGTTCAGGATTAAAGTAAAGGACTTTATTTAAAGATCTCTCCCTGCTTTTTTCTTTGCTGCATAGCTTTGAATTTTGCCCAGAAGGGCATCTTCATATGTATATGGGGTACAAAACGTTGCTTGTATGTTCAAATGTATGGCTTTGGGGTGGAGAGGGACTACATGATTATTGACATGGGAATTGCATCAAGTGTCCTTGACTTCAAAAATTCAGACAGCTTGATTCATCGCTACATAAACCATTCACTCATTTTTTCCATACCCTGAGAGAGGTTGGGAAAATATCTGTGCTTTGCTATAGACACCTCATTAAAATGTGATTCAGTATGCAGCACCCCGAGTTCTCAGTCTGGTCAATGCAGGAGGAGAGAAAGGAGGCATCCTGAGAGGATGGGCTGAATGCCTAAAGGCTGAATGCTCAAAACTAGGTAGTGGAAATACCCCCTTAGGCAGGGATCTGCCAAACAGGCAATATATCTGATAAGGATTGTTTATATGTTAGCAGTTCATCAAGTAATGGTGGTCCTAATTGTTTGAAATTGTTGGGGGTTTTGCCAAAAATCTTTATAGAGAGTTTTAAAGGGAAATGGGGATTGCTTAAGTGTTATCAGCAGCTTTTTGTGCAGGATTTTTTTGGTAAAAAGGTATTTCAGAACAAGGTATGTACCTTTGTATATAAAGGTTAACGATGCATCTAATTTGTATCACACAGGGTAACCAAAGGCAATCTCCTTGCCCGTCTGTGTTACCCCTAAAGAGCCTTTCTCCAGCTTTGGGCCAGTTTAAATATAAGCCAGCTTGTGCTCATTGAAATCCCTAGAGTCTGCCTGGCACTGGGGAGCAATTCCAAGAGAAGATTAGGGATGGCAAGCATCAATGGGTAACTACTTGAGCAGGGACCTGCCTGCTTTGCTTGGAGGGACATGGCACACTGCCCTGCAGCGGGGAGCCAAATAAAGCAAATGCAAGTCTAATGATTTGGATTTTGCTACTTCACATTAGTGTTCAAAACTGCTTAGATATAATCCTCCTAGCAAATCTCTCCATGCTTTGAGATGGCAAACATTCACTGCTGCACACTGATTTTTAAGTATGAACTGGTTATACTGAATTCTTGTGCAGCTGAACAAAGGCTCTCACTGATGCCTGGCAAAGAGGAGAAGTTTTCATGTTTGACTCTGTTTGTACAGGAGCATAAAATGGTTCTTTGTATCGATGGGCTATAACAAATGAAACATTCAGCCAAAGGTTTGGTTTTGATACTTCCCAGTTGTGTAGTGACTCTGGAAAATGTATATATCAAACGCTTGGGGCGGGGGGGGCAGAATTCTGCTAAGTTGCTGTAGAGCTACTGGTTGCATGTGTTTAGTTGGACATGTTTTCTCGTCTTACAAATGTCTTGTGACCTTTGGAGGAAGGGGCAGGCAACTCAGGAGGACTATAAGGATGTCGTGAGGTTATGCAGGGAGAAAATTAGAAGGGCCAAAGCCCAGTTAGAACTTAATCTGGCTACTGCTGTAAAAGACAATAAAAAAATGTTTCTATAAATATGTTAACAACCAAAAGAGGGCTAAGGAGAATCTCCATCCTTTATTGGATGCAGGGGGAAACATAGTGACAAAGGATGAGGAAAAGGCTGAGGTACTTAATGCCTTCTTTGCCTCAGTCTTTGATAGTAAGACCAGTTGTTCTCTGGGTACCCAGCCCCCTGAGCTGGAAGACAGGAACGGGGAGCAGAATGAAGCCTCCATAATCCAAGGGGAAATGGTTAGCGACCTGCTACACCACTTAGACATGCACAAGTCTATGAGGCTGGATGGGATCCACCCAAGAGTACTGAGGGAGCTGGCAGAAGTGCTCACCAAGCCACTTTGCATCATTTACCAGCAGTCCTGGCTAACCGGGGAGGTCCTGGTTGACTGGAGGTTAGCAAATGTGATGCCCATCTACAAGAAGGGCCAGAAGGAGGATCTGGGAAACTACAGGCCTGTCAGTCTGACCTTGGTGCCAGGGAAGGTTATGGAGCAGATCATCCTGAGTGCTATCACACAGCATGTACAGGACACCCAGGTGATCAGGTCCAGTCAGCATGTGTTTATGAAAGGCAGGTCCTGCTTGACTAACCTGATCTCCTTCTATGACAAGGTGACCTGCTCAGTGGATGAGGGAAAGGCTGTGGATGTTGTCTACCTGGACTTTAGTAAAGCCTTTGACACTGTCTCCCACAGCATTCTCCTGGAGAAACTGGCTGCCCATGGCATAGACGGATGTACTCTTCTCTGGGTAAAAATCTGGCTGGATGGCTGAGCCCAAAGAGTTGTGGTGAATGGAGTTAAATCCAGTTGGCAGCCAGTCACAAGTGGTGTTCCCCAGGGCTCAGTATTGGGACCAGTTCTGTTTAATATCTTTATCAATCATTTGGACGAGGGGATCGAGTGCGCTCTCAGTAACTTTGCAGATGACACCAAGTTGGGTGGGAGTGTTAATCTGCTTGAGAGTAGGAAGGCTCTACAGAGGGATCTGGATAGGCTGGATCGATGGGCCGAGGCCAACTGTATGGGATTCAACAAGGCCAAGTGCTGGATCCTGCACTTGGGTCACAACAACCCCGTGCAACGCTACAGGCTTGGGGAAGAGTGGCTGGAGAGCTGCCCGGCAGAAAAGGACCTGGGGTGCTGGTCGACAGCCAGCTGAACATGAGCCAGCAGTGTGCCCAGGTGGCCAAGAAGGCCAACGGCATCCTGGCTTGTATCAGGAATAGTGTGGCCATCAGGAGTAGGGAAGTGATCGTGCCCCTGTACTCGGCACTGGTGAGGCCGCACCTCGAGTACTGTGTTCAGTTTGGGCCCCTCAGTACAAGAAGGACACTGAGGTGCTGGAGCGTGTCCAGAGAAGGGCAACGAAGCTGGTGAAGGGTCTAGAAAACAAGTCTTATGAGAGCGGCTGAGGGAACTGTGGTTGTTTAATCTGGAGAAGAGGAGGCTGAGGGGAGACCTTATTGCTCTCTACAGCTGCCTGAAAGGAGGTTGTAGCGGGGTGGGTGTCGGTCTCTTTTCCCAAGTAAAAAGCAATAAGACAAGAGGAAATGGCCTCAAGTTGCGCCAGGGGAGGTTTAGACTGGGTATTAGGAAAAATTTCTTCACCAAAAGGGTTGTCAGGGATTGGAACAGGCTGCCCAGGGAAGTGGTTGAGGCACCATCCCTGGGGGTATTTAAAAGACGTGTAGATTTGGTGCTTGGGGACATGGTTTAGTGGTGGACTTGGCAGTGCTAGGTTAACGGTTGGACTTGATGATCTTAAAGGTCTTTTGCAACCTAAACAATTCTATGATTCTAAATTATTATCAAGAACGTTTACATTGAAGGTTGCTGTTCATAATATGAATCTTCTCTTAGTGGTTGCTCACCTGAGCCACAAAGAAATTTTTTCCCCAGTCACCTGGGATGTTTCCACTACCTCTAGAGCTTGCTCTGGTTTCCTGCTATTACTTCATCAGAAAAATCTCAAAGATAGTATGTGCCCCTCAGCTGCAGCCATCTTAATGTACTGAGGCTCAGAAGTCTCTTCTCTGTACTGTATGTACTGTATGGAGCCCAAAGTCCTCGCATTTCTGATTAGAAGACAAGCCACAGTTCATTTTCCAAGACATCAATTAAAAGCCTGCAGTATTTTTATGCAGCACATGGAAGATTGATCTGAATATTTTGAAATCTGTAGTAGCTATGAACTTTGGCTTGCATCTTCTTGTAAGGAAAAGAAAATGATCCTACCTTTAATGGAAACTAGCAGAAAATTGGCTTCTATTTAACTTTAAGGAATTTGGGGTGGTTTCTCCTCCCTGTGGTCTAAGTGAAATATCTTGGCTTGTCCAAAACAACTGCTGCTTTTTGAAAATGCTTTTAAAGGAATTTTGGAGGTTAAAGTATTTGATTTTCCCACATCACCACCATGTACTATAGTTTCTTCATATTTTCCCTTCTTGGATGAAATGTTTAGCTTACTGTAGTGAGAGCTGCTACATAAATTGTTCCAGACAGTCAGAATAGTTCTTACTGAGGATGGAGGATTAAGTGGTGAAGGCTTTTAACTACATGAGCATTGGGGGGTTTTTTTGCATGCAGTGATCTTTCTGAAGCTTGTAAAGAAGATAACTTAAATAGAAGGGTGTTGCTGTGGAGTCGTTGTGTAATTGGGATCCTCTTTGGCTGTCACTGAGATTAAAATGTTAGTATGGAGTTGATGCAGTTCTGAAAACTAAAGCGAGTGCCTGGTTTAAGTTTATATAGGGAAGGTGTTTTAAATTGCAGCAACCAATTAGATTCAGCTGTCTGGAAATGTTAAAACTAGGTGTACTAAGCAGCCAAAAATGTGTTGAATTTCCCACCTACTAATAGGCATTTATTGATTCCTTTAAGGCTGGCACTGAGGTTTCCCTTCCTTTTTTACATAAGTGGCTTTCTACTTTGAAAGGTTTTCAACCTCTTTGGTTCAATAAGCCTGAAAGTTGGGGGAAAGTGGAGACTGATACGTGTTCCTGTATGAGGTATTATGAAAGTGTGAATTTGACCTTGTGAGTGGTAGAGATAGCAGGAAGAATAGTAAATTAATTGCCTGAATATGCTCTCCTGCCTGATGAATAACGATCCAGTAACCAAACAGTCTGTGTTAAGGAGGGCTTTGACACAAGTTGTCTCAGTGATAGAGGCGATTTGATGATCTTGCCCCCATTTTGCAGCTCACTTCCCCCTCTGTTGTGCTGGTACAGCTCTGGATGGGGACCTACTGTGAACTAGATCAATGAGACGAGCTGGATTTGAAACAAGAAAAAAGCCTTTTAACCGAGCTTTTCTTCCAAAGATGATGAGTATAGAATAGCAGTGTAATTCAGTGAACTGGTTTTGCTGAGCTGTGTAGAGGAAAGAGACTGTTGGTCTCACCTGCTCAAAGAATTTGCAAGGATTTACTTCGGACCGTGGACAAAAGTGTCAGGGTTTATCAGTCTAAGATTAGTTTTACTTGAAAGTACATAGCAGCCTTGATTTTGCTTGTTTTGTTATGTGAATTGGAAAGTAATTCCACTAAATTGCATGTAGTAAGAATCTTATTTTTTTACTTTTGGCAGGATTGACATCTCATCGTTACAGTAAGTGTTATGGTCCTTCCTCCTCCTAACGTAATTTGTGAAAATCCAGTTCTACGTAGGCTGCTTCTGAGCAGCTGTCCTAAATGGGATTACTGAAACGTTGACATTTATCTGAGCTTTTTACTTTTGTAATTCGTAATAGCCAACTGCTCTGGTTTATGCTTTTTGGCATGGTGAATGTGTTCTGCCTCTTTGCACAGTGGTAAATTTATGGAAATACATAAATATTTCCTAGTCTGGGAGCATCATATTGACACTTAAATCTTGAAGTCTCATTGCTTGTAACTTCAAGTTTCGAGAGATGTTCTTAGAAGTAAAAAGGACTAGTTCACTTAACGTGTAGCCCCTAGAGTATTTTATAACATGAGGCATGGGAAAATAGGTCTAGTTGAAGGCACCTATGAAGTGATACTGAGAGAGAAGTAAAAGCTTGAGGAGGGGTGAAAGTATTTCATTGCTGTGTATGCATGTTGAAGTGAATTTAGATGCATCTGAAAGACCACTCTATTGCTATGCAATACCAAGGCTGACTTTTAGTATGTGTTACATATGAATTATGAAGTGATCTGAGTCCATATTCAGTGTGCATCTCTTAATAGCCTAAAATTATTCAAAGTTGAGTTGTTTCCTAGCATTAAATGCCTGGCATATTTATGATTCTCTTGCCTTTCTAGCAAAGGTGGTAACTTTCACATGTAGCATTTTACTTGCATTTTATGTTGCCTTAAAATATGTAGCTTGTCTCCCAGCAGTCTTGCATGTGCCGACATTCAAAACTAGAACTGTATGTATTTAATGGATTAATGTGATTGAGGCTAACATTCTTGGGCAAAAAAAACTTGCCATGTAGCATCATGTTCCATGGGGAGAGATTGCTCACAGGTTTAGGTGTGGCTGACTTTGGATTGGGCTAAATAATCTGCCTACTTTTTGCTGCTCGTTTTGGTAAACAGCGTGGTGGGTTTTTTCCCTGAAGCTTGACAACCAGCCTTCCTCTCGCGGTTCCACTTTTACTTAAAAAGCCATCTTTCTTACCACAGCCTTTACCTTCCATGCATCTTGTCCCTAAGAGTAGCACTACAGAGATTTATGTTTTCCACAACAGGTTAGTTGATTAAATGTTATCACAAATTACAGCTACTTGAAGAAGTTGCTGTTGTCTTTAATTTTACAGTGTCATGTTGCTCTGTTTCAGGTACATGCCAAAACTCTCCATCTCCTTTTTATAGAGGTCATTATATGTGGCTCACCTGTAAACGTGTCATCCCCTTATGTCCTCTGCTTTATGGAGGGAAGAACAGATGTTGCTACCTATGGAAAGATGCTTCAGGCACTTGCTGCAGGAGATGGGCACCAGGCTGTCAAAAGCAATCTTTATGGGCAGGCTGGTCTTTCACAAGGAGATGTGTTTACAGAGCATGAAATTAACATTTTTGCACAGAGGCAAATAATTGCTTACAACAGAGGCTTTAGTAGCAGATTTGAAGCTTGAATGATTATTAGTAAGGTCAGATGGAGCACATAGTGATGTCCACCTCCTGAGCAAAGTCATTCAGAACTTTTTAGCCGTTCATTTATGCTGAAAGGTTTTAAGATGTTGTAACATTCATGCCTTGAGCTTGTCACTTTTGATAAGAACTTGTAATAGACTGTGTTGCTATAACTGTATATGTGGTATGGTTCCTTCAAAATCATTCTTGAATGGAAAAACTATTTTTTGACTTGCAGAAAGAGGGGAGGAACTCCTCATTCCTGTTATCTTAGTCTTGAATTATTATCTATTAGTACTCTGGCAGGGTTTTTTAAGAGACTTTGCAGGAAGTGTCTGTGAAACAGGCCTTTGTTGTGAACAAAAGGGATCTCTGAAAGCTTTCTGTGGTCAGGAGATGGGTCTAAAGGGCCGATAGGTCTTGGGTAGCATTGGCTGTCCTAAGCTGCTCTGGTTAATGCTCTCACTCGCCAGGTCAGGGCTTTTTCTTGAGCAGTGATGAAAAACTGTTTCCAAAGAATGGATATTGGCAAAATTAATCAGATTGATTCTTCATTTGACACAGATCAAGTCTTGAACTTCAGTCTTCTATGGCAATAAGACCAGTTCATCATCACTAATTGCATCTCTTCATTCCCAGTTTCCTCAGCCTGCTTACTCCCTCAAGGTGACTTCTCCACTCAACAGATGTGCATGTCTGACAGAACGTTTAAAAACCGCTGAGCTTGAAGTAGATGAACTTTGTGTAAAAGAAATTCTGTTCCATTGCAATTAACCACGTCACAGAATTTAGTAAGTCTGAATAATGTTAAGTGTAAGTGTCCAGTCAAACTTCAAAGCAGTTCCTCTCTGCACACCACACCACAGTTGTAAATGGTGCTTAAGGCTTGGAGCGTTCCATTTTCAAAATGGCCATGCTTCTTCAGGAAGAGGAAAAATAAAAATGTAAACAACATCACAAAGGCTGTTTTGAAAACCTTTTTAAAATCGTGCAAGTTACACCCGTGATCTTCCCATTGTTTTCTGTAGGACATCATTCTTCAGAGGCAGTGAGACTTCTTGCTTTGTTCACATTGTGCTGAACGGCCGTAACCATAACCCCTTTCAGTAGAGTTATCCTTGTCTGTACTGAAAGCTCGTGAATGTGGCTCTTGAAAGGAACATCCAAGCATCACCTGAATACTCCCCAGAACAACTATCCGCACGTTCTGGGAACACCTGAAATCTAGGATACAGAATATGTCTCACTCCCTGCTCCCATTAAAAGAAGACTTTAAAGTAGTTTAAGCTACTTCTATACAAGACTGAACAGAGATTCATCTTCAAAATTCCTCCAAAGAGGTGAAATGGAGCTCAGTGTTTCGGCGCACTTTGTGTAAGCTATGCAATAGCTCTGTTTTGTCGGCACTGTTTTTACCATGAGGTGTTACACCATAAATTTTCAGAGGACACGAGAGAGATCGTGCATACAATGAATTACTCAGATGCTCTGTAACAAGGCCTGCTAAGAGCCCACCCTCTTTGAAATAGTCCTAGAAGCGTGAACTTCTTTTTTTGCCTGTTTTATATGACTTGGTAGAACAAACACCTAAGCAAATGTGAGGAGTTTGTATCAGTCATTCTCTGCTGTATCTTATGTACAACGATGTGTTTTCTTTATTGATTTTTCTTTTTTTGTCCATGCTTAAACAGTATTGTTTCAATATGAAGTGAGACTCATAAAAATACTAGATATAACATGTTCAAGTCAAATTGGGTACTTTATTCTGGTACAACAAGCTACAAAATCTCTATTTCAGAGAATGTCCTGCTATACAGTAATTTTTCTCAGTCCCATGGAGCTTCATTATAGTGAGGTCAGACTATGCGCCATAGAGAAGAGAATTTATATTTTATCATAGGGCTAACTCTGTGCTCTTGTAATGACCCTGAAGGACAGTAAATGCTCCAAATAATTCAGTTTCTTTGGAATATAGTTCTACTGTGCTATAGGAGCTAGAGTAGATCTAGGAAAATAGAAAATGTTGTGGTATATTTTAATGTGATTCCTACTGGATGCTTGTAAGACGGTTCAGCTGCCATAGCCCTCGCTTATTTTAAGCTTTCAGAAAGCGGACAGTGAAGATTTTTGGAATTCAATGTTTACAGTGTACTCTCAAGGGAGAGACCTCCCTTAAGACCCTTGTGGTTGTATTGGGTTTGCGTGGCAATGTTTTGGTAGCGGGGGGGCTGCAGGGGTGGCTTCAGTGAGAAGCTGCTAGAAGCTTCCCCTATGTCCGATAGAGCCAATGCCAGCCGGCTCCAAGACAGACCCACCGCTGGCCAAGGCTGAGCCCATCAGCGATGGTGGTGGCACCTCTGGGATAACATATTTAAGAAGGGGGAACAAAAAAAAAAAAAACCTGCACAACTGCAGC
>WAAD01034490.1:1938-40235 GCA_013389945.1 Fregata magnificens | reverse complement strand
AGCTAATTTCCCCAAGTCGAGTCTGTTTTGCCTGTGATGGTAATTGGTGAGTGATCTCCCCCTGTCCTTATCTTGACCCATGAGCCTTTCATTATATTTTGGCTCCCCTGTCCAGCTGAAGAGGGGAGTGACAGAGCGGCTTTGGTGGGCACCTGGCGTCCAACCAGGGTCAACCCACCACAGTGGTAAAATGAGACTCCTCAAAGTCTAATTGCCTCTTGGTCCAAGATGGAACATATTAATTTCTCATGTAGTTAAAAGGCTATTCCATAATTTCATGTGTTGTGCTTTTAATTTCATGTCTTTCCATTTTCTTTTTTGCAGCAGTGTGGAAAAGTGTGAGGACTACTTGTAATACTTGCCCTTCCTTTCTACCCAGTCATCTCTACCCTAGTCAGCACCCATTATTTTGCATTTCTGTGTGTGATGTTTCTGTAAATATCTCAGGATGAAACTTGCTTTTTTTCTAACAGTAGGACACATATTCATACAGTCTGTGATCTGTTGTCACCCGGAAATGATGATAAAACAGCTGCTGAACAGCTGCCTAAGAAGTCACTCAATCTTGCATTTGTACAGTTAATGCCTTCTTTACTCACCCTTTGAATTGTATCCCAAATTTTTTGATGTGTTGTTCTGTTGTTAGGACCACTTTTGAATTTTAATCCTGTTCTCCACTTAGCTGGCAACATCAGCAGATTTAGCAAGCATGCTTTTCATTCCAGTATTGAAATCGATAGATCATTTTACAGGATCTGGAAAGATTCTGGCAAAGATCATTTTGACACGACCTGAATGTTTGCATTAAAATGTGTAGGTTTTGATTAGATTTGGGTGAATTCCAGTTTGGATATTAACGATAACAAGACCCAGTATACTCAGGTTTGAGTCACTGAGTGGAGTGATGAATCTCTTCTTTCTCCTGTCTGCCCCGTTGTTACCTGTCCCAGAAAGAGGCTGCTTGTTTCTTAGTTTTTAATCCTGACATTGCTGTAGTTAGTAGCAGTTTGTCACTCTTAAGGTGATGGCCAAAAGTGCTTTGTCACCTTTTAGGCATGTACAATGTTTTGGTATCCACATCCCCAGCCCTGCTTTTCCTCAGTTCCCCAGAAGTGTTTGTCGTCTTTCAGTTATTAGAAACCTCATCCGTGTTCCACAGGCACTCAGAAATAATGGCCCTAAGACTGTCAACCAGCTTCTTCCCTGACCCACCCAATTTATCTTGCCAAGTTTCTTTTTCTTCCCTGTTGTACCCTAACTAGGCTTAGTGTGCCCTCTTGCTACACTGGCCCAATGAACAATCAGGTAGTTTCTTGCCGTATTACAACTTGCAGCTGCCCGTGTCAAGTGGTGATCACTACTAGAGAGCATCTCTAGGAGGGACCAATGTACCTACACAGGATCTAGCCTCTAGATTCAGCAGTCCAGTGTAGATTATTTGATCCTTTCCTGGCGTGGGTCAGCCTTATCTCAGCTCAGGGTGGAGGCATGGCCAATTAAAAGCTTTGAGATGGCATAAAGACGTGTGATGTTCACAATTTCATGCAGTATTTGAAAGGGGTGGAGGCAGACCTCTTGAGCAGCTTGCTTAGGAGAGAAGTACTAAACCTGGGAAGTGTGATCAGATGGCACATACAGTACGGACAAGTACCGCAGGGAGTTCTGCCAGTGCTTTCCTTGTGGAGAGGTGGGTGGTGGCGAAAGGGTGGTAGACGCTCTCTTGCTGGGTACATGTACTTGGCACTTCAGCTTTTAACTGGCGAGAACTCTCTATCAGTTATTGTAAACACAATTTATTTTTAGGGTGCCCAGAACTTTCTGTGGGATAACCTTCCCCATATGGTTCATGGTGGGGTTTTAGTCCTTCATCGTGTGATGTGCATGTTCTGCAAGTGACCTTTGCAACTCATCACTGGTGGCTTGGTTTTCTAGAAGAGGTTGAAGACTGAAGTTGGGATTTTTGTGCTTGGCTTTTTGTTCCTGGTGGAATAATGCAGCTTGTGCCTGGTCTCAAGGAGTGGCTCATGATTCCTGATGAGAACAACTGCTTACAGGAACACCAGTGGTACAAGAGTCTCCTACAGCTATTTCCCAGCTGCTCTGCACTGCAGTGTGCAACAGGACTCCTCACCGTCGTGGGCAGTAATTCTGTGTGCTGCCTTCTGTACAAGGAGAATCTGGAGATGCAAACAAAGCACAAATACATCAAATGAACTGACAGCATAAATCAGAGGTAGCATGGCTCAAATGTTTTTGACTAACTGGGGTAATAGCAGTAAGTCTGATTCTGAGAGGAGTGTGATTAATCCTGGCATAGATCTGTGCACTTGCTATTGTTGTGTGCAATGTACTAGTTGTCTGAGCAGCAGTTAAATAACATCTTGGGAAGAAGAGGAGTGTTAAATGTTGCTTTTTAGTGCTGATGTTTTCAGTTTAACATAACACTGTCAAGAAGCATCAAGTCTGCCAGGAAGTTGGTAGAGAATTTACTTTAAAATCCTTAAAATAGCTAAGAGGAAAATAGTGGTATTCTATTGCTGAAAACCAGAAAAATGTGGTTTTGCTGCATTGCTGCTAACAAAAAGCTGTGCTGAGACTGATGCTAACAGTGTGAACCAGGAAGCAAAGCAGAAGGTAGGCTCCTTCAGAGCAGCATCTGAAGTAATAGTAAATGTTTAATTGAAAACAATGATTTTTTTTTTCTTTTTCTTTTTTTGTTACCTAAACCAAAGCTGTCAGGGTGATTGTTACAGGTACTGTTGGTTGCCCAGTGACGGGAAGGCAAGCAAGCAGTGTCGGCACTGAAGGTACGGAGTGAAGAGTGGGGAAAATAAAATAGAAAAATGCTTGTGATTCTCTTTGCTTTATTGGAGTTAGCGGGACCTGTTTTGTTCAAGTGATATTTAATTATTACGTGAGCATGGTATTGTTCCTGGTAGCAGGAGATAATTGGGGGGAAAGTGCTCTCTGAAAATACCTATAAGTGTCTTGATGTCTTAAGTTCTCCCTAGAATCCTTTTGGCCTGGGTCTTTATTCAGCAGGGGAGGTGCGGGGGGGTCCTGTGTCACTCGGCCACATTTCCAGGAACAGTTTATTGTTAAACTGCAACTGCGATCTGCTGAACAAGACAAGCTGGTGCAGCATGTCTGGGGATTATTTCCTGTACTAGCAGGTGAATGCCGCTGGTAGATGATTTGATGTTCTCTGGGTTTGGGTCTGACTTTTCAGCACATAATGTTGTCATTCTCGGTCAGATTGTGCCTCCTTTCAAATTTCCATGAAGAAAGGTAAATATCTGATCTATGCTGTCAGCTGTTCCAAAGACTGCTGCAGCTCTGCTTATGGATACCTTACAGTGCTCTGCCTGCTTTTCCAGGCAAAACCCAGATCACTTCTGTTTACTATTATGAACTATAACTGTTGGCAAGCTTTCAAACTGCCTTGCTCCTTCCTACCTCAGAAAACACGTTATAATGCAGTCTCTTGTTTTACTTGTACCTTTCTCTATTACAAAGTGCAAGGCATCCTGGTAGTATAATTTGCACACTGGGAAGTCCCAAAATTGAGTGGTTTTCTCTTGATTTGTCAGTCTTATAGAAAATATTTAGACTTCTTCCTTTGGATGTCTAGCCTACAGACTACCCCTGTAGGTTTTGTCCTGTCCTCATTTCAAAGATTGTTGGAGCATTAGCAGCCATCTCCTATTTTACACCAGCTTATACCAGGAATTATACCAGGGTTTCCCAAGGACCCGGTGCCCATCCGGGTAGATTCCATTTTATGAAAGATGCAAATTGTCGTAGTTCTTTCATCATTCAAGTAGTTACAACTGCTGTAATTTTTTTTGTAAACTGAACAAAGTCAAATTTGCAGTCACAGGTTTGCCAGGTCCACCTACGTGCAGCACGAAGCTTAGCTGTAATCTCGTATTGGTTGCCTGAGTGCTGTGAATTTCACTTCTGTGTAATATTTCTGTGTTGAGGATATATGGGATGTTCATTGTGGTGTATCTTTAATGAGATTTCTGAATTTCTGGTAGTATGATATCTGGTGCAATTCTCTGCTAGTATTCAAAGTATTTGGAAGTTGTGTTCAGCTGAGCCATCCTTGACTGGCTTAACGTTCCTATAATCTGATCAAGAGTTTATAGCTTGAGTACAGGGAATTCATGGAAATGATGGAATTAATAGGTTTTGTATCCTGCATTTTTATTAAATCTTAATACAGATTATTCAAGTGTTTCTGCATATGCAGCATAATCTGTAAATCTAACTTGTAAGTCAGATTTCGGAAACAGTGCTCCGGAGTATGTCCTTGTGGGAAACCACTACAGCTTGTGTGCAGTTTGCTCCTGTTAAATGGAGCGTGGATATATGCAGACATCTGGAGGGTTCTGCTTCAAATGTCGCGTTTCTCAAATTGATCTCCAAACCAGCTTGTTCACTCTTCTTTCTGTGAATATAAGGTTTGTTCTATTGAAGACAGCTTCAGATAGCTCTAAATGCTGTGGAAAACAATGTACATCTCTGGATTTCATCCTCGTAACTTCTGCTGGGAGCTGCGGTCAAAAAACAGCTCTTGGACACATGATAAAATGCTACATGTATGTTGGTTCCTTGGGAGAGCTCACCTAGTTTTAAGTTTTCAGAAAGCAGGTAAAGCAGAAAGGGAAGGTGAGAGGGGTGGGAAGTCTTTAATCTCATTTCATCTCAGTCATCTCAGAGATGACTTTTGTCTACATCATCATACTTCACGTATTTGCTGTCAAAGCCCCTCCCGGCTGTCGTACCTCAGGCAGGGTGAGTAACGGGTTGTGCCTCCCATCTCAACTGGAGGGTAGCTGAGGGAGTGACATCTTGTTTGGGAATTTTATAATGTGTTGCTGTGTGTTAAAGCAAGGTCAAAGAAATGTGCTTATTGCTTGAGGGGGAAAATGAGGAGGTTTCTAATGTAACTACATGCCTGCAGGAGCTTATTCCACAGTTTTGAGCAGATCCCTGAGACATGCTACTATGTGGGAAATGGAGCATTTCTGTAGATGGGAAGGGCTGTAAGCATTTTAGTGAACTGAAAAGATGAGAAAGCTGTTGTGCACAAATTAAAGCAACAAGTCCTGTCCTGAAGTCTAAAACTAGGCCAGCTGGGTGTTTGACAGCTGGAAGAAAAGCCTGAGACTGAAACTGCTGTGCTATCACAAGGTGTGCTAAAACCTGGGGAAGAACTCACTGCTTGGTGCTCTGCGCCAACTTTGGAAAGGCACTGTGCCTTTGGAGGCCTGGATTGAATTGGTCAAATAGTAAGTTTAGAGCACGAAACACTGCAAGACCATAATATTATTCTAAAAGTAAGTGAAGAATAAAGTGTAAGGTGTTTGGTAGAGATAGATGACTAAGCTGGATGTCATGTCACTGGCCTCAGCTGATGTCTTTAGTCTTTAATTGGCTGATGAACCAGGACTTTTTACTAGATAAAATTTTGTTTGTGCTAAGGGATTTTCAGCAATTGAGGTTGAATAAAACTTGTTAACTGAAGGATTTTAAAGAGGGGGAAAAAAGTTTCAGTTCAAGCAAGTACTGTTCTAGCACTTGGTACAAAAAGCTTTCTGCATTAGAAAGTACAGCGTCAGCTGAAATTTGGTAATGCTTAAGCAATAGGCTGTCCTGTCCACCAAGGAGCTGCATGCCTGGCATCCTGCAAGGAACATATTTCTTTAATAGCTCTACAGTGAGCTACCAAGTGTCCCTGGGTATTCTGCAGAAAAGGCTCTGTTCTGGGTCTGTCTGCACTGGTCAGTTCAGCTGGTTCTGGTCCAGCTGTGGTTTAATTAGCTGACATGGGGTCAGGACTGATCTAGGAGTGCCCGCGGTATTTGTGGCTCTACTTTCTGAAGGAAGCAGGTAGGTTATTTCTACACCCCGAAGTGTGGCTTTCTCAAAGAAGAGCACAAATCTGAACATGTGGATTTCAATGTTACTGGTGTTTCAGGTGGGAGACAAGAGGACAATGGCCAAATGGTAGCATCATGGCATTGTGTGGGAAACTTTTAGGTCTGGTTTGAACCTGTTGCTTGGATCTGAGTCGCAACACGGCTGTGAAGACGTGCTTGGCTTTTTTGTCTTTGAAAATGCATAATCATTCCACAGGAGGTGCTGCCATTTAGTCCTATGTTGCCTTTTAATAGTTCCTGAAATGCTGAAGGTATGGATTATGTTAATGTAGCTTTTAAATTTTTGATAGACTGAAATAGCTTCAAAAATTAACCTTTTGAAAACGCTTGGGTAGATCACATGACAGGCTTTTAGCAGCTTTCTTTTTCTAGTAGTATGCTATCTCCTGTTCCAGTAAATTAAGAGCTTTGGCTGACCAAGGTTATGCTCAGCTCCTTGGCCTAGGACGAATGCCTCCAGCTGATGTTGGAGATATTTTTATTATTCATTAGATCATCTGAAATGCTCAGCTGTTTTCATGCCAGTACGAAGGATGGATGCTGTTTGTGCTGCGTGGGTGTTGTTCAACACATGCTAATAGATCTCTGACAAATCAAAAAAGAGTTTTATTACTTCATGGTGCAATAAGACTTGATATCTATTTATTTATGAAAGGGTTACCTACATTTAGCACGGATGGTCCCACGATCATTAAAACCTGGGCTTCTTGCTGCAGTGAGAGGGAGGATTCTTCCTGGTTTCTGCCAGACCTGGCTTCTCTCACATTTCCTGCCTTTTGAAACCCCTCGTGTACTCTAGGTTTTGGAAGACTGAAGAGAAGCTGACGATAGATGTTTCTTATTTCTGCTTTGCTGTGGCACAGATTGTGACAACTAGGTTGCACCCAAAGTGTACGCTCTTGAGTCTTCCACTGAGTCCACCTAATAGAGGAATGGGTTCTATTTGCTCTGTCTTTTCCTGTTGTTTTTCTGGATTGTTTTGTCATCTTCAGCATCTTGTTATAGGATATAAATGCAAGATATACTTGCTGAGGTGCTGGGATAAATGAAGAGACCTAGGATGGAACAGATGCCCCCTTTTAACACTGTCTCCAAAGATCATCGCTTCTTGGGTCTGATCATAGCTCCTTGGTTTGAAAAAAAAAAAAAAAAAAAGTTTGAACAGGGTTTGAGATCTGTACGGCATTATGATTAGCGTATGCACTTCAGCAAATCTTTTTTTCCTCGTGTACAGAAAACTCTTGGCTTATGTCTCCATCCACCCTTCTTTTATTCTGGCTGGAGCCAGGCACACTAAATAGTGATTAAACAAAAGATTAAAATTCCATTTTTGTGCATTTGGCATTTGAACGCTGATCAATTGCTTTGGCGGCGTGTTAAGTAACAGCATGGTAGACAACAGAAGGGGCTTATTTACAGCAATCTGTCTAAATCCATTTTCAATGTATTGCTTAAAATGCCTTTCTACTTTAATTCATTTTCAGTTTTTAAAAAATGAAGGATGGAAACAGGCAGGAGATTAGTTTAAGATATTGCTGGAGAAGTAATCACTCCTTAGTGGTAAACAACTTCCAGTTCTTAAGGAAATGAAAATGTGCTTGAGCTGAAATGGAACTTATGGGCTTGCTGTAGGAGTTAATGGATAAAATTCAATGGGTTGTGCAATTACATAGCTTGACTAGATGATTATAATGAACCTTTCATGCTTTGAAGTCTCCTTTTTGCATTGCTGTTTACAACTGACCATTTCAAAAACAAAGAGATTTTTGCAAAATGAGAAGCAAAACAGAAAATTGCAAAGGCTATAGCCTTGGTGACCTGTTTTATAGGGACAGAAATCCAGATCCGTAATGCCAATTTACCCTAACCCTGCAGCATTGATAACTGCCATGTTCAAACAATGGTCGCTGTATTCCACAGTTAAAATGCAGGTAAGAGGGGATGTGCTGGTGGGGTTTGGACAAAAATGTTACGCCTCCTGCTATGCAGTTAGAATTAATAAGAATTAGGATAAAAGTGAAAATTTTTACTTTTTAGTGTTTATACTTTTTAGCGTATTTTAGCGGGTATAATGCTATATACCTGAAATATGGCATTACAGGTAAGACATAGCTCCCTGCAAATGAGATGCTTGTTTAATAGTTAAAGCAAAAGTCAGTTCTAGGAAACTTGCTGTGTTTTGCACATTGCTTAGATATCACAGTCTAGAGCGTCTGTTGAAGGGGTATCATCAAGTTATGTAATTTGCATAATTGAGTCAAATCCCATGCAGCATCCCTGAAGGAAACCACTAAAAAAAGCAACATTCTGGTCCCTGTGTGGTGTGTCTGGATTTCTAGAGCTCAGACATCTTTTTCAAAGACAAAAAAAAAAAAGAGAGAAAAAAAAAAAGGAGCTTCCAAAATAACATCAATGTCAGCAACCCGCCCATTTGCACAATGAGAGAGACTTTGAGCGTGTATATGCATATCTTCCCTCTGCCCATGATGGTATGCTGCCTGCAACTTTACACACTGCTCTGCTNACACTGAGGTTTTTTTGGTAGTCTGCTGAAATTAAGTTGGTCTTGAAAGTGTGATTCTTAACAAGAAATACAATGCTAATCAGCCTGCTGCAGCTACATCTTCCATCCGGGGCTATGCAGATCGCGGGTGCTGGCAAGGTCACTGAAGCAAAGACACTGATATTCATTTTCTAGCACTGAAAGTCACTTCAAAATTAATGTTCAGACATTGTTGACAGAACTTGTCAGTGAGTCACAGCAGACTTTTCAGATACGTCGTTTTAATAGCGACCTGCAAAACCAATGTAAGCATTATATGTTTGCTTGCAGGGGATGCAGTTAGAAATAGTCTAACCTCTTAACATTTACCCAAGTTGAATTAAATTTAATGGAGCATTTCTGAATTGGATTGACTAATGTAACTTCTCTGCCCGAGACCAAAAAAGCTCCAGAATGCAGCATGTCTGTCATGACCATCTGCAGCTATGTCTACCCTTCAAGATTTTCAGAGCCACTTAGAGAGATATGTTGATCCAACAGAGATTAATGTTACGTTTATCTTGTGTGAATCTCATTTGGCTTTAGTTGTACAGGGCAGTAACATCATGAGCACTGCAGGCAGAGGAACAGATAATGAGTCATCCTACACAGCCCTCACTTTCCTTTGCCGGTGCCAACGTGAAGAAAAGTCGGTCCTTGTAAATCTCCAAGACTGAGAGCTGTACAGAGCCTGTTCCTTGGGACTTAAGGATCAATAACTCTTATTCCATGTGGCTCCGAAGTCCAACACTACAGTTTGGAAAGGTCTGAATAACTGATGCATGTACTCCATAGTTTCTGCTCTTGCTTAATTTAAAGTTTACAAATTACTGAAGATTTTTTTTGACACATGTGGCCTTAACAGGGTTTGGCTTAGCCCAGCTCAAAGACGTCTTTGTGCGTAAATTTATTTGGGACTGAGAGAAGTAATACATCTATCTACTAGACTTTCTGCTGCCTGCCTGCCTGGTTTGGGCTCTGTACGTAATACAGTGGCAGTCTCTGTGATTTCTTCTCTTTTTATTTTTTTTTAACGGCACTGGAGGATGGCGTGCTGCTGCCTGCTTTCACTCAGTATTGCAGTGTTTAAATTGCTTGCTCCGGGTTGTTGCTTGCTCTAAGGGTATTTAAATGCACGTTGCTGACCTCTCTGAAGAATGGCTTGAAGCTGTGCAGAAAATTTACTTCCCTGTTCATGTTATCCTATATTGAGTCCACAAACACAAGGGTGACTCCAGCCCAGAGCCTGCGTGTGCTCACCCTGAGCAGGGATGGCTGGAACTGCTTTTTAATGGTTCTTAGGTTGCTGCTTGGCCCGATGAGCGTTGGCTGCTTTGGTGATACAGCTTTGTAATGGTGTGAGATGCCCCTCCTGAAACAGCTGATAGCCCAGTGGTGTGGCTTCCCTGCGGAGGATGCTGGCGATGTTAGTGTGAATCCTTTGGGGTATACTTTGAACTTGTCTCTGACGTCCTGAGAGCTGTTGTGGAGGGCAGCTCAAGGTCTATCCCGTTAGCATATTTCGGAGGGAGAGCAATACACACAGGTACCTGCAGCAGTGGACGGGTATCTTCTAAGGGATGTTTTCAGACTAGAGTTCAGAGGGAAGTGGGGTGCCTCTGCAATTCTAGTTTAAGTTGCCCGAGTCCCAAGAAGAGGGGGCATTTAAAACACTCTTACCCCAGTGCCCTGTTAGGCAACTTGGATGTCTTTTTGCTGGTGGGTATCTTTTTTCCTCTTTTTTCTCTATGGTGCCTGACTTCCCCTGGTCACTTCATAGGGGCTTGGCATAGGGTGCTGGGTTACCATGGGCACAGTGGGTGTTGTGAGGCTCAGAGTCGCACTGTGTATTTCTCCTTTTAGGAGGAGAGATGCTCCTTTAGGAGTATCTAGGCCCTAGACACCCTTACAATGCTCTCCTCTTCAGTGGTGGGTGGGATTTCTAGAGTAACTGCTGGTAAGGGATTTACAGGTGTTGAACTGCAGCAAATTGCAGAAGGGATAGTGGTGGTGTAAACGATTCTCCTGCTGTGCTCATTCAGTCCAGGGTGCTATAAACAAGAGACAAAAGAGACTTAAAATATTGAGGTTTCAGACTTGCCAGTTGTTCCTGTGCCCAGTATGACAATTGTGCACAAGCCTAGTGCTCAGAAAGTTGGCAAAACTCTCCTGGAAATGAGGTGCTCTGGTCTGCGAGAGCTTTCCAGGACTTTTCCTGGCAGAGGAGTATCCTGGAGAGGAAACTGGCCAGTGAGCAGGCCTGGCAAAGCAGGAATTTTGCAAAACAGAGGCAAAAATCTGACAGAATGGTAGTGTGCTCTGTGGGTTATTTAGTGGGGATGATCAGAAGGGTGGCATGTTGTCTGAAAAATTAGAAACCATTGTGGTGGCCAGACAAGTAGACGTGCTGGACAGTTGTAGTAGCACCGGGTGGCTGCTTCATGGTGCTGAAAATTTCATCCATTTTACACCAAAAATAACCAAGTTGCCACTTCTATTGTGTCTGTCACACAGCTGTCATCCAGACCTGCTCACATTCACTGGCATGAGCTAGCAAAAGTCAGGACAAGGGGTAATGGCTTTAAACTGAAAGAGGGTAGAGTTAGATTAGATATAGGGAATAAATTCTTCACTATGAGGGTGGTGAGGCACTGGACCAGGGTGCCCAGAGAAGCTGGGGATGCCCCGTTCCTGGAAGTGTTCAGGGCCAGGTTGGATGGGGCTTTGAGCAACCTGATCTAGTGGAAGGTGTCCTTGCCCACGGCAGGGGGGTGGAAACTCGATGGTCTTTAAGGTCCCTTCCAACCCAAACCATTCCCTGACTCATGATTTTCAGTCTTCTGATGTGTGGTGTCTCTCTAGGTTTTGTAANTATTTTTTTTAAGTGGTGGGGGGGGGGGGGGGGGGGGGAAGTTCTAATAGTTCACAGGCCAGCTTTTATTCAGATTGGGCTCTATTACTTTTAGACCACTGGTGTATATATATACCCTTTGGTATGGTAATACAACCAGCACAACTCAAAGTTTTCACACAGTTCTTTTGCTAAGGGTTACCACCCATAACAGAGCAGGTGCAGCAGAGCGTGTACCTGCGTTCAGCCACTTTAGTTCACTTTGGCATCTTAGCTGAACCCTGTCTTCAGTGATGCTTCTGTAAGCTAATACACAGGGCTCCCTTCCTGCTGACTGTTGTAGAAGGTGGGTGATGCAATGGGGATAATCTGCAAAACCTTCACAGCAAAGTTCACCATAGCTTATCTGTCAGACTGCTGTGAGGTGAACTGCATCAGGCTGAAGTCTAGTGCCTTGGAATAACAAGTAAAATGTCCAAATGTCCTATTGTCCCAAGACAAATCTAGGCATGAAAATGAAGAGTTTGTAATTTAACTAGTCAGGCAAATGACGTCTGTGTCCCAGATGCCAAAGATGCCTGATAACCCTGCAAGGTTACTATGCCAACCGTTGCTTTTTGGTGGTTGTTTGGTTTGATTGACCCATTAGTGAGACTTTAAACCTCTTGCCCTCAAAGGAGGGAAGCTTTTTTTTTTCTTTCGAGGAAATTCTAGCCTGTGGAGTTCTCTCTGCAGGTCATGAGGAATTAAAAGGGAAAAACCTCTAAGTTCTTTGTGTAACTACTTCTGCAGTAATGATGCTACAAATGACTTGCATTTATACTCACCCAGCATATTACAATGTAATTGAAAAGTCATTCTCAGAGCAGATCTCTTCTTGACCCTAAAACCCACTTAAATATATATTTTATATATATGTGTGTGTGTGTGTATATATATATATATTTCCCTTGGATTTTGGGGATGTCAGTGTTTGAGATGTATCATGGTTTTCTTTCCACACACCATAGTCTCTTTGATCCTGAATTCACCCCATCTTTCATTTGCTAACTTGTTCCCAAAGTACCCATTGCTTTTGAATTTCAGGAACAACATCATGAAAAGAGAAGCTCTAATTGGGTTTAGTGCAGGCTCATGCCTTGTGTAAAATTTGCTTTTAAGTTGAGCAGCAAGAGTCTTAATAAATGACCTTTTAAATCTTATTTTGATTTTATTCAGGTATAGTAGTGTGCTCATTAATAATGATCCTGCAGTAGGTCTCCCATTACAGCTTTATTGTTAATTAAATAGGATGTAAGATGTATTGGATGTTTTCAAAATGAAAATGGGAATTTTTAATAGATTCCCTGATTAAGAATACTGGTCTGCATACATGATGGTGCCCTGAAAAAAATATCACTTAACAGCTATAGATAAAGTACTGTCCTGAGGCAAGCAAAAGTTGCTTCCTCCCTCAGCTCTTTCAGGGTAAACACTAGTTGCTTGTTATGGTCTTACCTTAAGAAAGATGTTTAATTTCCTCTTACAGGAAGGGGAGGCTGTTAAGGAAAGGTTTCACATACTGTATATTTAATATATCCAATCTTTTATTTAAAAGGCATCATACATGAGGCAAAAGAAAGACCCTTACTTTGGTGATGGACAAAGGAAAAAGGACTGGCATAACAAAGAAGCTATAAGGAGGGACTCTGAGCGTGTAGGTATGTAAGATTACTACAAAAATGTTTTAATACAGATTGTAATTTAGTTTGATTTTATTTGGTAGGCCGAGTGCAGAACCGCATGTTCAACTTCAGGGTCAAGATGAATCTTGACATGATGCAACAGTTATTGTGTGTTAATCCCAGTTAAAGCCTTTTCCCCCAACTCCACAATAACCATTTTGAGGTGAAAATATGTTGGGAACATCTTGCTATTTTTAGGATAGGTGAAGTATTGATTTTTTAAAAACTAACCAAAAAATGTGTGCCTGTACTTCTCCCAAAAATGGGGATCCAGAAAGGAAGAAGAGGGATAAGAAAAATGTTCTAGATTATAACATTCACGCAAGTTTTATTCCATAGTTCTGAGTTTTGTCTTGCATCACATAAAAGGGCCCGTTTTGAACATCACAGCTTTACACTGGTGTGTCTGCGAGGGCTCTGCCTTCTCTGTGCAAGAGCTCAGGTTGTTACATATACATATCCATCTGTGCTGAAAAAAGCAACAGTGATGAGGTATTCAAACCATATGTATTCTTCCTGCAGTGAAACAAAAAACATTCTATAGATCCTCCACAGCATTGCCATAGCCCCTTCATCTGTTTCTGATGTTGGAAGGAAGACTTAACTTCTATGTTTTGCACAGCTGAGTGGTTTGTAGCAAAACTGCTTATCCAATAAAATTGTTAGGTTGATATGGTTGACCCAGTGCTAAAAATGACATAGAGTACAAAACTAATGAAGGAATTTTCAAAGGGCTATGACTGCTCTTCTTTTGATATATGGATTAGTTTCTGGCCAGTTATGCACCAGTTAGTAGTAATGATGCATGTTTGCTTTCTGTTTATCTATAGGAAATGGAGAACAGGGAAAACCTTACCCAATGACTGATGCGGAGCGAGTGGACCAGGCATACAGGGAAAATGGCTTTAATATCTTTGTGAGTGATAAAATTTCTCTGAATCGCTCCCTTCCAGACATCAGACATCCAAAGTGAGTATATAGTTTGCATTTCTACGAGTGAAAGTTTACAAGCCCTAAATTACCACATCTGCAGGAGTGTGCTTTTTTTTTTTTATTATGGACTCTTGTACCTCTGTTCATCAAATACAGTCCTTTCACAGCTGGGTCCTGCTGTCTCCTTAATAAAGGACAGTGTATAGTAATTGCAATGGGAAATACAGGAGACCAGATCTGGGGGAAAAAAATCCCCTTTTGATTCCAGAAGACTTAAAATTATCAAAAACTTGCAGCCCTGTGCAGAAGAGATCTTGAACTTAACCCAGAGGTGGCTACTTCCTTCACCTCTCGCAACTTGACAGTTCAGTTCCTGAGCCCACTTGACACAGCCAACAACTTTTAGCAACTAATAAGGTGGAGCTATTTCTTTCTGTAGTGGAAACTGATGTAAATGTCTGACTCAGCTGACAAGTGCCCTAAGTGTAGTCAGGTGATGACTTTGTCACTAAACACTCTGTCCAGTTCTTATGTTGTCCACTAGCTGGAAATAACCATGAAATGCTCAGGAGCAGAACAAGATTTGAGTAGCTCCACTCAACCATGTATGAAGAGTTTTATCAGAAATCCTTCTGATTTATGGATTAGTTTCTTAGACATCTTCCTCATAAAAACCTCATCAGCGTTTACGAGTAGAAACTAGTTCCACTTGAACGCTGGCTTTTGAGTTCATCTATTTTTGGACATTATCCCTTAGGATGGTGTCAAACTGGATTTTGTGCAAGCCAGAAGGAGTTTTTCATTAGCAAAAGTGCTTCAGTTAGGACTTAACCCTTGTTTATACAAAGCTGAGAGGTTTTTAAATACTGTTTGTGCAGTTCTTAATCTGAAAGCATTGTTAGACGTTTGAATGGAAGCTTGTTTTGTGTAAAGCTGTTTTTATCACAATTTAGTGAAACTGAATTCAACATCTAGTTTATTCATGAGATCTGTAATTTCCAGAAGTCAGGTTTTATAATTTGTTAGCTGCACATTTGAGAGATTACTTCATCAGCTGTCACAGCAAACTAATCAAATACACTGGCTTGACACCCTTTCTCAATATATACCCATAAACCAGAGTAGTGAGTATAGCTCCATAAATATTTTAGGCATGCAGCTGAAATGTTTAAACATAGAGATAAATCAGGTAACTGAAGATGCTTGTTGATCAGCCCATACTCAAGTTCTAGGAAATACTGTTTGAGTTTGCTGACCTACATTATTCCTGGTCTCCATTTACAGGGGCTGCCATGGGGTCTGAGAATTTAAACATCAGGCAATGCCAGTATTTCCTCATCTGAGGATTTAATATATTACCTCACATTCCCCATTGTTTCCCAAAGTTGCTGAGTCCTCGTTGCTAATTCTGCTATTTAAACTTTTTTAAAATGTGAAACTTCTAACTCCAGTCCTCAGTTAAAATGAAGTGTCTGGGTCACCAACAACTTAAGCTGTGATTAGTGATGCTGCTGCAGCTGACTTGCTTGTTGCTTGACACATCCTTTCCTCCAATGTAGCAAGTTATAATTGTGGCGATCTCAAGGAGAGGATAAACAGTGTGTGTATAATGGATGCTAGGATTAGCTGGGCAGGGAGTGGGGTTATGTATAATGGAGATTTGCAGTAAAGGAGTTCATGACTGAAAAGGCCTATTGTGCATTCCCTGTGCCCATTAAAAAGGATATGCTTGAAATGGTATGGTTTGTGTTATTTGGGAGGTTGATGAGGCCAATTTCTAACAAAGTTAGGCTGAGAAGAAGTCCATGAAGAGCATTCTAGAAAGAAGGGAGCTGTGTTTCAGAGCACTTACTTTACCTAGCCTTTTACATACGGTAAGAGATAATAGAGATTTTGTCATTTGGAGATGTCCCCCAGACAGCGGGGAGTGTAAGGAGAAGGTGAACTGGGAAAAATGCGGCATCTGTCCTCTCCTAAGATTAGGGGCCACAGTTTGGGATTCTCCCCAACAGCTGGCCTGGGTGGCGAAGGACCAAGCAGCAGCCAATGTGTTTGCTCACTTCTGAGATGGTTTGTGTGGACCTTTATATACCAAATAGTGTGTCACCTCTGCTTTCTGTTAATCGTGGGAATCAAGGCGCTGGGGGAGGGCATGTACTGGATATACCTGGTAGCACACGTACAGTTGTTTCAGTTGTGTCTTCCCCTGCTAACATTTCCTTTAAGTGCTTCTGGGTTTTTTAATATTAAATACTAATTTTGCAAGTCTTGTAAAGCAGTTGTAGATGTGGTAGCTGGAGGGAAACAATGTCTCTCCATGCTTAATGGTTAAACTCAATAGCAAAGTTTCCCACTTGTTAAAGTTAGTCAGAAAATGAGAATTCCAGCTTAAGAAGAGTTAGAAGAGATTTGGGGGCTCTTGTTTCATATTGGAACAGAGTTATAGCTAGTAGCTATCTTGGAAGAAGGTTAAGATTGCAATGCCAAGGGCTGGATGAAAGCAGTCCATGCAGCTTTATTTTGCATCTTGCATCTGTGCATTGCAGCCATAGCCTGCAAGCTCTTGGCAGCACCCCAAGACAATTCATTAGACCCAGAGTAAGCTACTGTCCTTTCATGCAGGCACCAGAGTAACTTCCTGTAACCACAGATTTACTGAGCTTGTATAACATAGGTGCGTGCTTCTCCATTCCCTGGGAAAGGTACCAGGAAAAAGCTGCCACTGCCAGAGTCACTTTCATTCCCATCTGCCATTCTGGTGAACAGCGTGGGAATTACTGAGTGTGTGCATGCACTGCATTGTGCACGTAGTGAAAGCCTCGCTGACTGCCTGGCAGGAGAGTCTGCAAATCAGCTCTGGTACAGGCTATGCAAGAGGTCCAGTGTTGTGGCAGGGCAGGGAGTGGAGTATGACCTCCTGCCCCTGCTAGTGGAAAGAAGGCAGCCTGCCCTGCTGGCAATGTCATTAATACATTCTAAAAATCTCTCTTTGCGCAGCCACCTCTGTTTTGCACTGGACATGTGGGGTTCTAGGAATATAATAAATTTTTGTCCCCTAGTGAACAGCTACTGGGTATTTTTTAACTACAATTGTTCGCTGTATGGCCTTAGATGTTACCTGTTTAACAAGGTTCAAATTCCACTTAGGGCCACACCTGCAGGAAAATAAACACTGCACTTACTGCTGCAGTTTGAATTTTCTTCATGAAGCTACCTTGAAAACACCTGCACAAGGCAAGACAGTGTTACCCCTATTTCAAAATTAAGAAGATTAATGCTGTGCGGAAATACCCCCAAATTCAGGGGGTCCATATGGGGTCTCTGCAGACCTGACTCTCCAGCTTTATCCAAGTTCTGCAGTGCTTTGTGTTCAAAGCCCAGCTGTCTTCACTTCTGTCTGCAGAACTGATCCTAGGTGTCAAACTAGACCTGCTGAAAAATGGGGAAGACAAGATTGATTGTTTAGGAAAAGTACAATTTGAATAATTGTCCAGCATGACAAAAGAAGCCTTTGGTTAGAGGTTGGAGGTTGATCTATTACTGAGAGAGGTGGGTTTCTTCACTGAGCAGTTCTTACCTTGCAATTATCCTCTCTCTTCTGTGTATAGTTTACAATGTCTTGAACTTCTGGAACTGTTTAGGGGAGGTGCTGTCACACAAAATCCTTACTTCCTGCACGTTTTGTTTAAAAAATTTGGATGACAGTTATACATGTGATTAGAGTGATTTGCTTCTCTGAAAACTGGGAATAAGTGAGCTAAACCAATGTACTGATAATGCCTAGAAGAGATACATTCAACTTCTGAAACAACTTTATAGAAATTCCTCTTCCTAGTGATCTTTGAGGTATAAGGACAGGGAAAACATGGATTTTCGAGACTTTTGTATCTTAAGCTATAACTAGAGTTTCCTTTAAAAGCAGCTTCAGGGCCTAATAGATCCCTCTCACTTTCTGTGTTGCTAAGTGTTGCTGGCCATTAACAGTCCCACTTCATATGGAATTTTTTTTTTTCTTTGCCAAGCTAGATCAGGTCAGTACTGGCTTGATAAGGCCTGAAAGTTGGTGGGTTTTTTTCAGGCACTTTGCATCAATTTGAGGAGTAAAGAATGAACTAAGTTACTTGATCGTAATTAATATGGAAGTGCTGGTGTGTTTTGGCACTGCCTTTTGACTTACTCTATCTATGTCCAGCTGCAAGAATAAGCTGTACCTGGAGAAGCTTCCGAACACTAGCGTGATAATACCGTTCCACAACGAAGGATGGTCCTCTCTCCTCCGGACAGTGCACAGTGTCCTAAACCGCTCCCCTCCTGAGCTGATAGCAGAGATAGTGCTGGTGGATGACTTCAGTGACAGAGGTATGATAATTTGTATGTAACATCTCCACCTATGTTTACCTACCTATGCTTACCTACCTAAGGGATCAGTGAATTTGCAAATATGTGTATAATGACTTGTGGGTTTTTACTTGCCAGCAGCAGAGCTGAGGTGAACCTTGCTCCAGTACATTTGAAAGGCCAAAAGTCTAGCAAAAAACTCATGTTCCATATTCAGTTTGTGCTGGTTTAGCTTCTGATGGCACGGGCTATCCTGCGTTTTGGACAATGTGAATAAGCAGGGAAGTTGGTTTTAATATTCTGCTAAGGGCCTGTGTAGCCCTTAAGATTTAACCCCAGGGTTAAAAGTTTGATGCTTGGAATAAAAAAAAAAAAAAAAGAGAGGGGAATAATTCACTCCTCACATTGTGCATTTTTTTTTCTAGACACAGAAAATGGTAAAAGAAGCCTTGATAAAAGTTTTCCACCTTGGACTGCGTATGATTTGGCTTACTTTTCTCCTGATTTTTGTGCTTCTGAAAAGTAAACCTGCAACATCCAAAACTTTGACTGTTCTCGCTTGCTGACTTTCTTGCAACTACTCTCCTTGTTTTGTACTGCATTTCCAGGAGTAGTCATTTGGGGTTGGGTTTAAGTGCTACATGCAAAGATGTGTAGTCACTGGCATAATGCATCACCACAAATGGAACAACCACTTGCAACTGCAGCAGCAATGTGTAGATGTAGTTGCTGAATTTACATGTTCTGTCGCAGAAAGGCAAGGGATCTTTTTCTCTGAATGATTTAAATGCTAAGATGATATAAATTAAGCTAGAGTTTACTTTATGTCTTGTAGTTTGCACCGTTGCTATGATGGAAAAGGCAATCATGTGAAGGAGGTGTGAATGCCTCTGTCAAGTAGACATTGCATAGCTAGAAAGTTCACATGGAAATCCTCTGAAGTAGCTGGTGTTCTCCTGTGCTGAAGAGGGTACAGTGACATTAAGGTGTTATGATTAGATCTAGCAACTCTATTTTCTCCTTTAAAATTACTAAGACTATTTAGTTTTATCAGCTGCAGAGTTCAAGAGTCCTGCCACTGAAATTACTCAGCTGGGGGAAAAGAGCTCTCTATGTGGATACTAAAGGAAACACCTCCAAAAATCTGACATGTAGGAAGCTCCTAAAATGAGCTTGGAAACAAGCTTGTGAGTATTTAGTGTTCTGACCTATCCTGACTTTCAAATAAGCACTATCCAACAGCTATAGTATTTGTTCTAAAGTACATCTCTAATTAGTTTGCAAGCAAGGCATTCTGGTTTGAACAAATCAATGTTATATGAAATAAGTATTTCTTTAGAGGATTTCCAGACTAAGCTGGGGAGAGAAAAAAAAAACAAAACACCCTCCCAACAAGGGCTCTTTATTGCTACTCGGTCTAGAAGCAAATTAGACAAGCTCATGCTGTAACCACAGCTGAATTGTACAAACAAGTTTCTTTTGAGAGACGTGGAAGTAATGAAATCTGGTTTCCTGTGGATCTATTTTCCTTGTTGTCTAGATGTGCCCTTCTGACCAGGTGAAAGAGAGCGCTTCTGGCTTGCCCACCCCTGCTCCTCATCAATCCGTACACGCGCTGTTCGTCCAGCTCGCTCTTGCTCTGTTCCACCTGCCTGTGATAAGATGCAAGCCCTTCTCCATCAGTCATACAAAGGTTGCAAGAAGTAGCTGAGATTAATTTGTGTGCAGCATCTATTTATAGATGGATATAAAAGACTGCTGGTGTTGGACAGTGAGCTAGATTGTCAAGGGAAGAGAATGACACAGGCAAAGAGAGTGCTAATAAAAATTTTTTTTTTTTTTAAAACCAGTGTTTTCCTGCTAGCTCAGTTGATCTATGCTTGTTGGGACAATTATTGGTTAGGATGAAACATTTTTCCTTCGCTGCTGTCAGTTCTGTATCTGCACTGTAGCGTTTCCCGCTGGCTGCTGCTCCTTTTCCAGCAGTCAGCATTCTTCCTTAACCACACTGGGATTGGCTTCCGCATCCCTCCTTGGGTTTAAATAGATGCTGAGTCTTCAGGAGGCTGTTAAGTCCTAAACATGTGATCTTGACTTGAAAGGCTGCTGGTTACAAATTTCTGGTTTTGATTTATCCATTGCGTGTGTTTAAAAAAAAAAAAAAAAAAAAAAAAAAAAAAAAAAAAAAAAAAAAAAACCAAAAAAAAAAAAAAAACCAACCCAACCCAAAACAAACACTTCAACACAATACCTGAGAATTCATAATTTAATGCATCAAACTAAACTGCAGAAAGGAGCGCAGGCTCCAGGAAATCTTTTATTTGCCTGTTGTATGTTTGAAAAGGGCACATTCTTGGATTTGGACTGTTAGGCCACTGCTCTGGTTATCTGTTTCTCATTATTGAATTGGGCAAGTGATAAAAACCCTGTGTCTGAGCTGGTGATCATCACTGCTGTGCTACAGAACCGGTGAGCAGTAAAAAGAATGAGGAGAGGTTTCTGATTTTCTTTGAAAATCATAAATTATTAGTCCTCTGCATCGTGGATTGTAGTCCACCTGCAAGGTGGAATGCTGTGCTTCGGCTTCAAATGCTAGTACCACAAATTTGTAACAGCATCTTTCTTTTAAAACTATAGAATCACTGTTGGACATAGTGATAGTAGAGGCCACATTTGAGATCAGAGAGGCATAGTGTGAACAGTAAATGTCAGCTTCTTCCCCAAAGAGATCAGTAAATAGTCATCATAAACTCCAGTGAAAAGCAAAAGATGAAAAGGATAATCGCTCAATAAAAATCTATTATTAATTTTTTTGTATCAAGAAGTTACGCTGACAAGATGAAATATCAGATACACTCTGCTGTACCTTTGATGGTATGGCCTCGTGATGGCCTTTCACTTGAGGGTTGTCTAAACAGACCTCTAGCACTTTAGTAACTCTAAAAAGACTAACCTTCAAGAACTTGGCTGTTCTTGGCAAGGAGGCTATATCGCTCTCGCTAGCATTTCTTGTGTGCTGACCTGTGTTGGGGTTAAACACACTGGGCTTTGCTGAGCTGCCCTTGAGGTTCTGTTAATGTTGCGTTCTCGTTCTGCTATTGCACTGGTTTCTGTAGGTGGTGATGCTAGTGCCAGTCCGTCAGCCTCTTTCATCCGTGTATCTCATACGCAGAGAATCTTTTCTTCACATGACGTAAAGAGCACTTTGCTAATAATAGAAAGTATGGAAACCTGGCTTCTGCACACTTCAGTGTTTTTGTGACAGATGTTACTTTCATATGTTTTTCATCTGTTTTTAAGCTTGGGAGTAAGGAATTTTTGGTGTCGCTATGAAGAGGGTTGAGAAGTTGGCTAACAAAGTGATAGGAGAGTGAAGACAGATTTCTGGGTTAGTTGGTGGCTGCTGTGGTCTGCAGCATACCTGAGAGGCAGCTGTGTTGCTTTGCATTATTGGAGCTCTTGGACAGATGAATCATCATCTGGACGTGTCAACAGCCATTTATTTCTTAATTTGTTTGAGAGAGACAATTCTGTGACCTTTAGCAATAAACATTTTTCAACCAAAAAAGGCTGTCCTGATGACAGCAAATCTTAACAGCGAGCAGCGAAAGGTTTGCGAGTTGTGTTTTTGAAATGTTTCCTTTGCTTTGTGTTTGAAAAATCAAAATGTGCTTGAACAACTTGCTGTCTGGAACTTTTTTTGCATGCATGTAGTATAATGCAAATGATCGAAATCTAGCCTTACTTCAGACAAATTTAGTGCTGGATTCCACATCAGCCACAGTGCTCTGGGAAAGGCTACCTGTCGGTGTAAACAGTCTAACAGAGTACAGTGGTAGCATCCAGTTTGCCTTGAGCTGTGGTCCATGTTGTCACCTCCAGCAGCTGTCTTTGCTGTCGCTTGAATTGTTCTTTGTGGGGATTCCCTTGTTAGGTTGAGTTAGCTTAAAAGAAGCTGCTTTCCAGCATGTGCCATTGGTCACAACAGAGTAAATATCGTGGGGCTATTTTCTACTTTGTCTAATAGTAGTCTCTAGTATCAACATAGCATTCCCAGTAAGACTACGATAGCTTATGCTTTTTCCCCCACAAACTTAGTTGGGATATCTGTGATATAAAGACTTTCTTCTCCTGACCATAAGCATTTCAAAACAATTGTAGGGATTTCATATGCAGAAGAATACAGGCTATATTGAAAAGGGAGGCACCCATTTGGCAGACTTGGAGAATAAGAATTAACCTGCCCGGTGTTGTGTGCCTCTTCCTGTGGGCTACTGAGAACTCCTAAAAACCCACGGACTGACCTCCTCAGATTAACCTCAGCTATTTCAGGGTGGTCCAAAATAACGCCTACCCTTCTGGATAAGCAGAAATCAGAATGCAATACATGTGAATTACGACTTTAGAATTCCTGATCATAAAAATGCTTAGCTGTGGCAGTCCTGTGTGGATTTGTGGCTTCACTTTTAATTTCTATAGCTATTATTTAGTTCTGACCTCAGTTAAATTAAGCCTTTTCATATGCTGGCTTGCAGGGTACTAATTATATCCCTCTGAGCTTGTTGTTACCAGAATGGCCCTAAGTAAACTGAAATGCTTTTTTCATGTATATCAGTTTTCTCCTGGGGACTGTCAGATGTGAAATTTGTTTGCTTTTTGATTATTTAATTACAATGCTGCTGAGTGGTAAGTGGGTTCCATTATATCATAGAAATGGGAGGAGGGGAAGAGAAGTTGAAATGCAGGTCAGTTTGTAACACTGCAGGTTTTTGTATTGGCTCTGATGCATTTTATTATTGATAGCAGGCAACGAATAACAGACAGGCAGTTCATGATTCTTCAGGGTCTGCTTCAGTTTCTAGACCTACAATCTGAATCTGGCTGTGGTTGTGAGAAATCAAGCTGTTCATCTCTAGTGTCTGCCTTGTACAAAAGGGATTGTTGGTCTCCGTCTAATTCATGTAGCTTGTGGACACCTCTGCTGTATAAGCTATCTCTAAGTTTGCATGAACAAATGTAAAGCTGCCCTCTGTCTCTCGCTAGATAAATGAACAGCCTTAAGCTGGAGGAACAGAGGGCGCAGAGGATGGCACATTTTCTCTTTGCAGGATGCTTGTCTAAATGTTCTTTGCTTTTCACCTGATACATATTTGGTAGCTCTGTATAGCAGTGGCACATCAAGTATATACTACTACTGGGTGAAAGGCAGAAGTCAAACTCTCTTCTCTTCTGCCTGTTTTGGAGAAGAGATCTCTTTCAGGTGGAGGTCGGACTGGAACACGTACAGAATCACAAATAGTTGCGGCTGGAAAGGATGTCTGGAGATCATCTAACCCAACTCCTCTGCTCGGCTACAGCAGGTTTCTCGAGATTTTATTCATTCNTTGCAGATACTGAAATAGTTAATAACTCAATGAAAAGTAAAAAAAAAAAAAAAAAAAAAAAATATCTTTGGTTTAAGCAGTATTTCCTGTACTTCAAATTGTGTCCAAGGACTCCCAGGTCCTCTTCTGCAAAGCTTCTTTCCGGCTGCTGGGTCCCCAGTCAGTACAGGTGCATGGGCTTACTCCTCCCTGGGTGCAGGAATTTGCATTTCCCTTTGTTGAACTTCACAAGGTTCCTGTTGGCTCATTTTCCTCACCTGTCAAAGTCCCCCTGAGTGGCACGTCAGCCATGCCTCCCAGGCTTGTATCATCTGCAAACCTTCTGAGTGTGCACTCAGTCCCATCATCCGGGTCTTGAATGAAGATGTGCAATGGTATTAGCCCTGATATTGGCCCCTAGGGTGCACAGCTAGTGACAGTCCAGGCCTCCAGCTTGTCTTTGTGCTGCTGATTACAACCCTTAGAGCTCAGCTAGTTTTCTGTCCACCTCACTGTCTGCTTATCCAGCCCAGATTTTATCAGTTTGTCCATGAGGATGTTATAGGAAGGCAGTGTTGAAAGTCAAGATGCCTTTTACAGGTAAGAAAAATTTAAGAATGAGGGAATCCAAACATACCGGAAGAGTAGACCTAACAAAATGGGCTGCACAAGCATACTGTATGCCTCGATGCCCTAGTTCCCTTGTCAAGTCACCAAAAGGTATAACTGTCTAGGGAACACTAATACCTCTAAAACTTAAACTGATTTTTTTGCATTTGTGTGTTTGTCTGGAACAAACTGGCATCATGTATTTTTCAGCCCTTCCTTTAATGTAAAACGTGGTAGGGTTTTTACCTTTTCACCCTTTGCAGCAATCGAAAATTGTAAATTATTCAAGACATTGTAAACTTACTGTGTGCTAGAAGGCTGTAACTTAATTGCTGAATGTCATTTAGAAGAAACATCTTGCCGCGTACTTGGGGCTAACTATGTGCGGAGAGGAAAATGTACACGCCACACAGGTGATTCAGAAGTACTTTGGGTATATCTTATTTTATGGCTTAGCTTGACAGAAATCAGTGATTGTGGCTAAGTGCTTAAATTTCATATAAAAGTCACGTTTCAGCATTCAGTTATTTGCATATTGACTGACAGCCTGTTCTTACTCATTTTAAGACTACTTTTGTATAAATGGCAGTGTTTTAGAACAAGTGTTGTCCCTTGTTGAAGAATGAGAATGGCAGCATCAGTCATCTCTAAAGCATGCGTTATATGCAAAGCACTATGTTGATACAGTAATAAAGTTGAATGTAGCAGCACTGAAAATACTGCAGTCTCCAAACATCAGGATTGTTCTGGAAGTGTTAACCCAGCGGGGCTGTCTGCTTTACAGCATTCTATGTCTGTACAGTGACAATACGTCAAGACTTAACATCCTTCTTACAGTAACCAGTCAAAATCTGTACCTGTGACTGGGAGGCAGTAACGGTTTCAGCTGAAGTACTTTTAAATATATTTAACCCAATATGACAATGATACTTACAAAGTCCACCTTCTGGCTTTTAGATTAAGCATGGTGTATTTTAGGATGTGGTTATCCAAGAGGCATGCATATTTGGCTATATTTGATTTTTGAGGAGAAAATTTGGTCATAAGCAAGGTGTATGGGATTTCATTTTCCTTTGGGGGGTCTTTAGGGAGATTCTGGATTTCAGCTTTGTCTTTCTTCTGAGACTACCCTGTTTCCTTAAGCCTTATTTTAATTTGTGAAAATTATATCTATTTAGGAGTCCTGAAAATATGTATTTGTTGAGCCATTTTTAATTTTTTCTTATTTTTTCCCCACTTCTACTCACTTTTTTCTTAGTTGTGTGTTTTCAGCAGGACTTTGCGCAATAAGAATTCGAGCTGCTCTTTGATGTTTGGGAGACAGCGAAGCATTGTGAGCCCAGACTCTGGCATGTGGCCACTGCTCATCTTTGAAAGGCAGCAAGAGGCTTTTAGTCCTTTTAGTAAAGGAGTCCAAGGAGTGTTTTCCCCAAGCAGTGTCATCTCAGCCCTTGGTTTTGACCAACGTTTTCCCCTTCGTTTGCCCTCTGCCCTCGTGTAGGGCTAGACGTATTCCTTTGCTTTGCACCATTGTGCTGTCTCCACACTGTCCTGTAGCTTGCTTGAAAGTTTACTGGCAGGGGAGTCTCGGAGCCCATCCGTTCACCAAGTGTCAGAGAGAGCCACAGCCAAATCCCCTCCTTCCCCTTTAAAGATAAATCCCTGTGACTTTTTAAATCTCTCTTTATATTGCAGTACAACTAATTCTGGAGGTGGCCATATGGGATAATCTGAATGGAAAAACAAATGTGGGTAAGGCTACTTGGCTGAACCGCAAGCAGCATAATTTGGTCTGAAGGGCAGAAGTCACTAAGTAGCGTACTGAAGGGAGAAGGCAAGAGGTGATTAATGTGTCATTTGGTGCAGCATCAGGTATGTGGCAAATACAGCTCTGTTCCATTAACCACATCTGCCAGGACTTAATTGAAAGAGATCATGTTCTTAGTATCTGAAATAGAAAAGGGTTTAATACGTGAATTCTTTTTGATCTTTAAATGGAACAGTAAAGGATTTATGCAGCTGAAGAGATTATCTTTTCATCTTTAGGCACATGCATTGTAAAAGTCATTTTTTTTTTCCTCTTAAGTGCGCTAAAGTGCATCTGGTTAGTACGTCTCTGAATATGGAGTGCCCGTGCTTAGGACAAAGTGGTGACAGTCTTTCTTACTGAATTCTGAATATGATTCTTTTAAAGCTTTTTACCTTAAAGTATTTAAAAAAAGAAAAAGACCAGTTTTTCTGAGGCAACTATGCTTTTCCACAACCTTTTCTTAAATGTTGCTTTCAAGGTCTCCTGTAGAAGTTGTGGTAACTGTTGTCTCAAACAACTGATAAAAAGATTATTTTTGTAAATTAAGTCACAGAATAAAGAGGTTTTTTCCTTGCTGTTAGAATTCATTGTGGACTATCTCAGGTCTGTTTAGACTCTCATGAATAACAGCTTTGAAGTAACTGTCAGTGAGATCCCCTCTCAGGTAAGTGGGAGAAGGTTGGTTCTTACAGGTGGAGAGACTTGGAAGTCTGAGAAAACAAATGTATTCTTCACTTTCGTTAGAATAAAATTCTCTGTCATGAAACATACTCATTTTGATATCTATATCTCATTAAATCTCAGGCTCTTGATGATGCTCAGTTGGTGGGCCTGGTCATTTGTCTTATGGTTTAACACTACCAGATGCATAAAGTCACAGTGAGCAGTTCTCAGGCTAAGGTCAAGTTCTAAGACTTTCACTACTAAAATGCTTCTGGTGGAAGGCAATACCGATGTCATTTTTCCATGTAGAAGCTGACTTGACTTTGGTGAATATCGCTGTTGCTGGTAGTGGCACAAATACTACAAAGTGAAACAGGCTTCAAAGTCATTTAAGTGGTTGTGACCCAGAGTCTAAATGTGATGTTTGTTACCCAAACTCCAGCGTGACTTACAGGTAGCACAGCGGAGCATTTATACTGGTGTAGGAGTGAATTTGTGAACTCACCGATACTCGGTTCGGTAGTGAGCACCATATGGAGTGGAGCAATAAAATAAAACCTGATGAGGATGTCCAATTTTAGTTTATGAAGAAAGAAAAATTTGTTATTCTCCATTTCTGGCCAAGGCCTGTGGAGGTGGGATACTTTAGACAACTGTTAGTGACAGAGCTTGCTTTGGATCCATAGTGAAATGTGGATGGGACTCACTTCATGTTTTCCTTTTTTGAGTATTCATTTTTAATGTGTCTTTAAACAACATTTCTGTACTTGTGTATACCCTTCATAAAGGGATATCTAAAACCTGCATTGTTCACTACGCAATGGGTGGAGAGTATTAAAAATATATTCTCTAGTGTTTTAAGGGACCCAAGGGCCCATTGTAGTTGTTTACTTCAGCTTTTTTTGTGACAGCCTAAATTAACTAACCAGTTTACTTTTCATCATCTTGTATTTATTACTTTAAGATCAGTTGCTATGGCTGAAGGATCCTTCTAGAAAGGAGATGAGGTGGCTTAAAAAGGTCCAATTTACTATGACCTCTTTCTAAGCTAATTACTGTGTAGTGAAGGATGTCTGGCAAACTAAAGTTAAAAAAAAAAAAAAAAAATATGGAGGAGCAGAGTTTCCATTACAGCTCATTAAATAAATCTAACTGCATTGCTTGCTACTAAGAAACCCTATGCATGTAGCTTCTATTAGTGGAAGCTTGCAGGAAAACAGCTTTAATTTTATCCTCCTCACCTTGAAGTACATGCCCTCACCTGCTAGGAGTCAAAAATCTAGATATCTGCCAGCTGCAGTGCAAAGCAGCATTTTAATGCTTTACAGCTGCTTCTCTATAGAAGTTAATTAGAAATGTGATTTAAACACCCTCTGCTAGTACTCATATATGATGTCTATTATTGGTAATCATAGTTTCTGCTATTTAAGCATGCATTTTGGGTGGTATTGACAAAGCAGCTGTTCCTACATGGGGACTTTGATGAAGGTGGAGACTTCTTCACTTTGAGAAAATTGGAAGGTAATGCTGCTGCAATTTAAAAAAAAAGTGGATCATCTAAAACACATTCCTTTTCTATATAGTTTTAATTGCAGTGGTACTTTCTCAGTAAAGAAATGCCACATTCATTCTCTCAATATAGCATTTATTCATAAATGCCATGAGGACCACTGTTGCCTATTACCCATAAGCTAAGTATGTGTTGATGTCTCCATTGGAACATGGTAGTTTACTGTGCTGAACGGTGGAAGCCAAGGCTCAAGATTTAAAAGCAGGGTACCTTCAGCTATTGATACTACCCTCTCCCCTTGGTCATCCAGCTAAAATGAATGTGTCAGATGAGAATAATATTGTCCATGAGGTGTTTTAGTTTTGGAATCAGCACAGCCGTGAACAGTCCTGGTTTTGTGCTTCAGGATTCAATAAATTTATTGACCTTTCTGGCAGATGTCAGTAACTTACTGTAATAATTGCATTTCTTGCCAATGAAGTAAATAAGAGCATTGGGAACTGATGGTGAAGAGGTCTAGAAGAAGAGAATAAAGTGCCAGTTTGTAAAATATACTTCTGACGTGCCAGAGTTTTTTACTACAACTCAAATGTGTCTATTTTTCCTGCAGCTGTATTGGTAATTTTTTTGTTTGCCAAATACTTCATTTTCTGTTCTCTGACATACACGCTACAAGACAAACACGTTTTTGCTTTGTCATTTCTGGAGAAAGGAAGACTTCCCCTTGGTTGAGGAGGGTTGAGTTAGAGATCATTTAGGCAAACTGGATCCTCACAAATCCATGGGCCCTGATGGGATGCACCCACGAGTGCTGAGGGAGCTGGCGGATGCTGTTGCTAAGCCACTCTCCATCATCTTTGAAAGGTCATGGAGGACAGGAGAGGTGCCCAAGGACTGGAGGAAAGCCAATGTCACTCTAATCTTCAAAAAGGGCAAGAAGGAGGACCCAGGGAACTGTAGGCCAGTCAGCCTCACCTCCATCTCCAGAAAGGTGATGGAACAGTTCATCCTGGAGGTCAGCTCCAGGCATGCAGAGGCAAAGAAGGTTATCAGAAGTAGTCAACATGGATTCACCAAGGAGAGATCATGCTTGACCAACCTGATAGCCTTCTACAATGGCATGACTGGCTGGGTAGGTGAAGAGAGAGCAGTGGATGTTGCTTACCTTGACTTCAGCAAGGCCTTCAACACTGTCTCTCATAACATCCTCACAGACAAGCTTAGGAAGTGCGGGTTAGATGAGAGGAGTGTGAGGTGGATCGAGAACTGGCTGAATGGCAGAGCTCAGAGGGTTGTGATCAACGGCGCAGGGTCTAGTTGCAGGCCCGCAACTAGCGGTGTTCCCCAGGGGTCTGTGCTGGGTCCAGTTCTGTTCAACATATTCATCAATGACTTGGACGAAGGGATAGAGCGTACCCACAGCAAGTTTGCCGATGATACCAAACTGGGAGGAGAGGCTGATATGCCAGAGGGCTGTGCTGCCATCCAGTGAGACCTGGACAGGCTGGAGAGCTGGGCTGAGGGAAACTGAATGAAATTCAACAAGAGCAAGTGTAAGGTTCTGCACCTGGGGAGGAACAACCCCATGCACTAGTATAGGTTGGGGGTTGACCTGCTGGAGAGTAGCTCTGCTGAGAAGGACCTGGGAGTGCTGGTGGACAGCAGGGTGATCGTGAGCCAGCACTGTGCCCTTGTGGCCAAGAAGGCCAACGGGATCCTGGCGTGCATCAAAAGGAGTGTGGCCAGCAGGTCGAGGGAGGTTATCCTCCTCCTCTACTCCGCCCTGGTGAGGCCACATCTGGAGTACTGTGTCCAGTTCTGGGCTCCCCAGTTCAAGAAGGACAGGGAACTGCTGGAGCAAGTCCAGCGGAGAGCCACGAAGATGATCAGGGGACTGGAGCACCTCTCTGGTGAGGAAAGGCTGAGAGACCTGGGTCTGTTCAGCCTGGAGAAGAGAAGACTGAGGGGGGACCTTGTTACTGCTTACAAATATCTGAAGGGTGGGTGTCAAAAGGATGGGGCCAGACTCTCCTCAGTGGTGCCCAATGACAGGACAAGGGGCAATGGGCACAAATTAGAACACAGGAAGTTCCAGCTGAATATGAGGAAAAACTTCTTTCCTGTGAGGGTGACAGAGCACTGGAACAGGCTGCCCAGGGAGGTTGTGGAGTCTCCTTGTCTGGAAATATTCAAAACCCAGCTGGACGCAGTCCTGTGCACCCTGCTCTAGGTGTACCTGCTCAAGCAGGGGGGTTGGACAAGGTGATCTTCAGAGGTCCCTTCGAACCCCTCCCATTCTGTGATTCATGGTTATTAATGCCTGAGCATTATTGGAGGAATGAAGGATTATCAGGTAGTTTTCCAATATTCTGTTTGGCTGCAACCCCAAAGCAAAAATTTTGTAGGTCTGTGCTATTAATTTTAGGCTTCATAGTTGTTCTTCCTCACTTAGACACTTGAGATCAAAGCCTTTGGACTCCAAAGGGATGCATTCCTACCAAATCAAAGCAACTTTCAAGTGAGTTACGTCTTGGACCTAATGGCTCATTCTCTAACAAGGCAAAAGTCCAGAGTAGAATTTTCTGTTAATTCTTGTGCTCTTTCTGGAATCTTTCCTTTTTTGTTGTTTTGCACAGAGCAAATACTTTCAGGCCAAGAAGTTCTTTGTACATGAATACTGCTGATAAAGGCAAAGCTGAATCTCTGAGGACTGGTTTGTTTTGGGTTGTTTTTTTATTATTTTGCTCTTTTTTTCCCCGCCCCCAGCAAAATTCAGTGACTTTTAAGGCTTTAATCTCTCAGCTTTGATATGTTCCAAAATGTTGCAGCATGAAATGTCTTAACACTTCATCTGCCTGCATCTCGCCAACTGATGGCAAGTTTTGTTCTTGCTTTTGGTTGTAAGGCTTTAGGTTTATGTCATGATATCCTATCCGGTACATTGCTATCAACAGTGAATGTATACTGACATGCTCACCAGATGTAGATGCAGCTAGCCCCTCCAGCACAGCAGCTTGTTCTGACTCAGTCCCTGTGCACCTGCTCTGTTCTGAAGCCTGCAGGTTGCAGAAGAGTTGTGTTCAATTGGGTTTGTTCTGTCCTGTGAGCAAACTTCTGAAACACTTTTGCACACTTGCTTGTCTCTCCAGTGCTCAGAATGCAGTTGATGATGTAGATTAAAGGCAATGAAAGACTAATCTGGTCTCTCACCATTTTTAACTCTAGTACAGAAAGTGGGGTATAAATTCACAGGATCCTGAACCAGGGTGTGGTGTGTACATTAGCCTCAGACTGCTGGAAGTGGTGATGCTATTGGTATGGTGGCTTGTCTTAATGTTTTTCAGTGTTTTCATCTGCCCATACAGTGTTTATCAGTTTAGTAGAAGTGTGTTAGCATTGAGCAGGAGTGCAGCCATTCTCTTGGTTAAACAACTGGGTAATCAAAAACACTTATTTGGCCTTAAGATGAGAGGAAAGATTCCCCAGGTTGAAGGCAGTATTTGGGACAGTAATGCCCTTCCTGCTAGTCACTATGGCTACATCAAACTTGAGCTGAATATTAAGTGTGCTGTAAGGAGTTCACTCCTGTTTCAGCTGCTACAAAGTTGACATAGGCCAAAAACTGCAGCTATCTGGTTTGTATGTCAGCAAAACAGTCTCTCTGATGTTAAAAGCAATCAACAAGGAAATGACCGAGAGTCACAAAATCACCTCTTTAGATCAAATGTAGTCAAGAGAAGAGGAAAACACCTAAGTGGGTGCTTTAATCTTGATACATATTTAATGAAATGGGAATGGAGAAGAGTAAACTAGAATGACTGTGCCCGCTTGGAAAGATGGGTTATAGCACAGGAGGAGAAACTGATATTATGGGTTGACCAGGGAGCCAGTATGTGGGGCTTAAGAACTGATGCATACACCACAGGTTGGCTTCACTGCTCCTAATGAACAAAAAGTGCTTAAACCTTACAGCATGAAGGAAGGATGAGTAAATGGATTTTTCTGGATTCCCTCAGGAAGAAACAGTTGGAATAGACTTCCTTTACAAATGAAACTTTCCTGAGAGATTAAGAGGTTATGCTGTAGCTAAGATGATTATTCCCTGTGTATTTCCCTGCTTGGAAATGCAGCCTACTAAACTTTCCCTAGGGTCTGGGTGTATTTATATGCTAATGACAGTAAATGTGAATTTTCTCATTTTAAGATTACACCTTTGTCTCTGCGTTCAGTACTAGTATCTTGTGAAACCATAACTGAGCAGGGTTTGGATGTCTGCTGTAGGGTGGAGGAAGCTATGAGAAAGTTCCCTTTGCAAATTCAGGAAGTAATTGATGATACAGGCAAGACAGCAGAATTTTATGCCCTTGAGTTTACCGAAGCACACAGCACAGGCTCGCACAAGTGGTCTTTACCGCAGCAACTTGCAGTCTGGCTTATTTCTTAGGTCCCACGCTTCCACTTTTGTGCACTGTATTGTACCTAAAATGGAAGCTTGGTTTTAAAACATTTAGAAGAAGAATAAAGTCAATAAGATTTCCAGAAACCTAATTCTTTTAACCTTTGTTACAATCTAAACAGTTATGACTGCTGTATTACCAAGTGGGGTAGTACACTTTCAGCTATTATCCCATGCACATAAACCCTTTTTTCCCCCCCAGTTTTCATTTGTAAAGATGTGCTGAGACCCAACACTGATGCAAAATGGTCAGTGGAAACTGGGCCCCTTCCCCTTTAAGAGTCTACCACAGAACTGTAATCAGTGGAGCAACAGATACTAATTTTCTCCCTTCTCAGGCCTCCTCCTCTGTTTGTAAGAACATTCAGCTTGGAAGGCTGTGATCAGCTTAATCAGTTTGCTATTATTGGGACTGGTGTTCATAGTACAATTTGTTAAATCAGTTTATTGTCCTCCCAACCAACTTCAGCGATCAGAGGGTGAAAACATTGAAAGAAAATTAAAACTAGTGTAAGTGCTGCCTGTTTGGATAACGGCACATTTTGCTATTTAAAAAGATGAGTCATCTGCACCAAAGCAGGGAGAAAAGTTAATTTCAATGATGTAGAGCTTTCTATTTCAGGGAGGCCTGGCTTGCACATTGTGATAGATTCAGGAGAAGTATAATTCATTCTTAAATTGTTAAACAGCACGTTAGGGCCAAGTATCTAAGTAAAGATGAATGGATTAATTTGTAATCTTAAACAAGCATGTCTGTGTGTGGGAGGGTAGGGAAGCAGAGGCTGGGATAACCTGTAAACAAATGCCAGATGAACAGTTGAACTTCAGGTTTTGGTGGTTGGAAACTAGCCAAAATAACCTGCAGGGAAGGGAAACCAGCCCTGTCTGCTTAAAAGGGAATTCTGCAGATCCTCCAGTTCTCTCCTTCTGGGCCACGTGCCCTCCAGCAGGAGGGGGGAAGTTCCATGAATTTCCAGAGTGCAATGGCTCTCCCATCTTCATAATATCTTCAACCTTGCGTAAACTGAAGCAAAGTACCTCGGCAGCAGGCAAGATGCTGCAGGGCAGAGGGAACTTTGGTTTCGCTGGTGGCATCTGAGTAACGCGGAAAGGTGTCTCTGAATGTTTCTGGTTTCTGCAGTGCTGCTCATTCTAGATTGCATTGATGGTACTCATATGAGCAAAGGCACTAGAGTTGCAGGTATGCTATACAGTGTAACATTCAGAAACCAAAGCTAATAGGGTCTAAAGTAACATGAACCATGAAACATTGCACTAGTAGGACAGGGGAAATGTTCCTCTCTTAATTCTTTCTCTGGACATAAATCTGTATCATAGTTTCAAGTCCTGACAGGTACTTAAAATAAGCTAATTTTTTCCTCTCCCAAGATCACAAATGTTGGTACTCCCTTCCCTGCCAAATACTGCAGAGATGGTACAGGGACATATATAAAAAGACTTTATGCCAACCATGTTATTGCCAAGCAAACTGTGTTGAGTCCTAAAATCCTTACCCTGTCCTCCTCTGCAGAGGACAGTTTGCCTGAGTGAAAGTAAAGGGTTTGCTTACAGCTCCTTTGGGTTCAAACATCTGTGAAAATAAAGGCTTCATGGGATGGGACCAAAAAAATCTGCTGTCTTTTCAGCTCTGGGATCAATTAATGAGCTTGACAGCTCAGAAGCCTGAGCAATGGCCACAATATTCAAAATGTTCAACTTGAATCCTTCAAAGTACAGAAAGCAAACGTGTGTTGAGCACCTCTCAGTTGCAGCTGCCCACGATTCACTGCAGTCAGAGGTGGAGGTCATCTTAATCATCTGAGCTCTGGAGAGTCCCAAAGTGCCACCAGAACATGAGTCTGCTCTAAAAGAGCCCAGTGACTTCCTCAAAACAACACCCATCTTTGCATCTCAGGAGAGAATGACCTGAGTCATCAGCTCCACATCTTTTAAGCAGCGTCTCCTGCTTAAAAACAAAACAAACTCTCAAGTTCTCAGCAGGCCTGATGCAACTACTTTTCTTTAAGTCACCCAACCTCCTGGGAAGCAGCCTAGTATGTGCATCCAGTTTGCCTAGTGAGGAAGGTACACATTAGTTGCATGTAGGAGTGGGTTTTGTAGGTGTCTATGGGGAAGGTAACCACCCCATATGCAGTTACCTCTAAGCAGATGCTTCAGGTCTTGGTGTGTGATTTGGGGGAGGGAAAAGGACACAAACCAGGCCAGGCTTCATACGTGAGCTGTGACTACAGTGGCCTGCTGCTGTCTGCAAAACTGGGCTGTGTGAGCTGAAGGGAATGAGGTTCCTTTGTACTGCAGAGCAGCTCATGAGGGGAATAGCTGTTGAACTTAAAGCATGCAGGCAAGATGTTTTTTAAAAACATGTTAAACTTGAGAATTGCTGTATCACTTCCACTGATTTCTGTGGGAAAGTGACTTTGGTCAGAGCCAAATCAATTCAAAATAGGCTACAAACCTATTGATGATTCTGCACAAGCCTCTGAAAACACAGCTGAGCCAATGGGATGTGAAAGAGTCGGGGAGGATCCAGACGCTGCTGAGTGGAGACAGGCTGTGTGGTTTGCCGTGAGGGGATGTACTGAGGTAATTTCTGCTTTGACTTGAACAGTTAAGTCCCATGGACCCTGCAACTGCAGTGCTATTTAAGCTGTTCTGGTCCTGCAGATCCATGTCTAAGTTGCCTTGTTTTTCGTGCGTTTGCTTCTTTAAGCCGTAAAAAAATAATCCTTGGGCTCCTCTGTCCTCCTCCAGCTTCTGTGTATGTTTGATTTTGAAGTGGTAACGTTTCTTAGGTGCCTGTTCAATTGGCAGGCGTGCAGTGGCTGGAATGAAAACTCAGCTGGACATAAGAAATTCCTATCTTGGAAAGTCCTTGCCATGCTACAAGTGGTCACCAGACTAATGGCATCTGCGGGCAGCTCTGTTTGGATGGTGAAGCCAGAAGGAAGAAGTGCAGTACCACCACCACAGGAATCTGACCTAGGAAAAAAAAGTCTTATTTTGGAAAGCTTTGGGACTTAAGCAGGCCTGCTAGTGAAGCTTTTCCTCTGTCTTTGCACAGTTTTATTTACAGCTCAAAATAAAGCAGTAGTTCTTGACTGGTACTGTTAATGTATACACTGTATATCAAGTTTACTGCAAAGTCTGTTAGCAAGCTACCAGCCTAGTTTTTAATCTGCAGATAATCTTACTCTCATTTGTATGTTTGGGCTGTATTACTTTGCCCAGAGTAGGCGCAGCCATTGGAATCCATCCAGTTCACCTAACAACTTTCATTAAAGAAAATTGCCCTTGTAATAAAAATTACTCAGTGTGACAAGATTCCATAATATATTTTTTAAAGCCTCATAAAATTTTGTAGTAGTTAATGCCACTTGTTTGTTTTTTTGAGATTTTCTTTTAAAAGCAAAAATTGACTTAATTGTGACAATATTTGTGATAGAGTGAAATAAATATTTTCCATCTGGGTGTGTGGAGGCCAGGCTGGGGGGGCAGGAATAGCACAGGGATAAGGAAATAAAAAAACCTTGTCTTTGACAAGTATGTTTCACTGTATTTTGTACGTTGTTTGTGAGATTGCTTGGAAGTCTGTGACCCTTTAGTAGGGGAAAGTAGATACAATAAAGTCTGCTCACTTGCAGTTCATGATACATAAGTCTTAACCTTATAAAATGCAATGATCAAGCATGGATTTTTCTGCAGCAATTGGGAACAGCTTATCTGAGCATCATCCCTCCTGGCTACAAGGACAGCACTTGGTGCTTGTGTCCCCTGCATCAGTGAGAATACATGGGTGCTGATGGAGTACCTGTCGCTTTTCCTTGCTTCTTCCAGCCATCAGAGACATATGAAGATTCCTAATGTGTGAGACATTTCTTACCAATGTGGCGTGGAGCAGGCTACTTGCTGCAAGCATGAAATACTGTGGTATTTTTTTTACTATGGAAACGTAGTAAAGAAGTGCTAAAGAACCAAACCCAGCATTTGGGAATAGAATGGGAAGTCAGTGGATTAGAGTTCCTGCTGTCTCTTTGCAGAGTACTCACCTGAGAAAATTCTGTGGCTTCTATGCCTTCTTTTCTCCTGCTACACTATAAAAATGGGGAAATCTCTCAGTTCTTAACTGCTTGTTCATTAATAANTTTTTAAGACTTTCCAGTGCTTTGTAGGTCTGGTTTAGATAATGTAAATATTGCGGGGTCTGATCTTGCAAGTGCTACAGTATCTGTGGCTACTGTTAGGGGAATCAGACCCAGAGCTTCTGTGTGATGGTTACCTCCTTTATTATAATGAGCACTGGCATCCACTCTCATGTTTATCTTGTCTTGGGTAGATTAACCAAGGTGTACCTCCTGGCTTGGGTTTAGCTGATTTATGCGTGAAGTGAGGATTGTTTTTTCTCTTCTCTGATGAACTAATCTTTTGTGATAAACTAACAATGGCAAGGGATGAGCTGTGATGTTAAAGAACAGTGGTGGTGACTTTTCCTTTTTTTTTTTTTTTTTTTTTTTTTTTTTTGGCTTTTTAATTCTACCCACTGCCTCAGGAGGAAGGCAGCTGCACTAATAATATATCTAGTCTCTATGGAAGGCCCTTATTTGAAAAATCTGTAATTGAGTGGACAAAATTTCTGGTTGCTTGAGAGGATCTATTCAGAACAGATTTGAAAAGGATGAGGGAAAAGCGTGCTAGACAGCAAGAAGTACTAAAGGCGCTATTGAGCAAGGAAACCTATGTAGATATTGTGGGACAATTAGGCTTGTCAGGCAAAACACTAAAATGCATTTGTGAGCAAAAAGTCCTGGGGAATGTTAAAGCAAGCTTTGAAAATGGTAAAGAGCTTGCTAGGAATACCTCAAAAGCAAAGAAGTTGATTTGAGTGATCTTTGAAAGGAAGGTAGGTGATGACTGCTTCAAAGAGAAGGTGCAGAATGTGTGTTAGTCACAGGGATTTTGCGCATTTTTTTCCTCCAGTAGCTAAAACCCTAAAGCATAATTGCTGGGTCAAGCATGTGGGAGAGCTCATAACTTAACTAAGTTATTTGCCCCTTTGCTCTTTTTACAGAGCTATTCCAATACCCGTCTTCCCTGGTGCCCTGTTCGGGGGCGCGTTCACACTGTCTGCCTTTTCAGCCCCTACCTTTCATGCCTGCTTTGGAAGCCAAGGAAGACTGCTATACAGAATGGAATGGATTTGTTCCCTATAGTCAAGGCAAATAAATCTGTGAGGTTATTTGTATTTGAATGATTGCCTCTCTTCAAGCTTTGTTGTGTGAGATTTTAAGATTGGTTAATTGCTTAGATTTGACAAACTAGCTTTTGCCTAGCAAGGCTTGTTTCCGATGGCAGCGGATAGTATGGTGCATTAATGAACGGTCCCTGGCACACTGTGAATGGAGTTTGCTGTCAAGTAAGTCAAAACTTCAGATGCCTAAAGATCAACCCGTTAGTGATTAGGCCAGTGTCAGCTCTTAGCCTATTTTTAGGTTTTTCTTTGGTGCTTCACTCTTTGATGTAAAGACAGCTGTG
>WAAD01034487.1:2817-38955 GCA_013389945.1 Fregata magnificens | reverse complement strand
CATACACTCACCTTTCTTCAGATGAACCCCAATTTGTGTTTCTGACTCTGCCATTTAACATTTTTCTAAGCTTTAATCTTAAAAAGTTTTTTTTTTTTCCTTTTGCAGAAGTTAGAATTTATGCTGTTTCCCCAGGGTTACAGTTCTTCAGTCCTAAGGAAAAACACAGTTCAACCTGTCCACCTTACCAGGGAATTCCTCATGCTGCCAGATGTAGCTGGTTATGGATATACCAGTCTTCATGTGTTTTCAGGTCTCACCCACTCAGTGTGCCTGGGTTTCATCCACACAGCAAATTTGCTCCTACCCTTCCATATCCAGTAGGCTGATTTCAATCTTCTTTCCTATCCTCACTTTTTCTAGTCCCAATATGTAGATTTATATGTAATTCCCTGTATTAAGTCGTGAAACTAACCTACAAAATTTCAATGGCTGTTCATACAGGTTTGTTGTTAATAATAGTTTAAGTGATTTCACATGTTCACTTAGTGAGTCAGTACCAGAAAGCCCATACATCTCCATCCTCCACCCTGTCTTCTGAAAGCCAATGAACTCTGCCTCCTCATGGCATGATGAACACAGGCACTGAACACCAAGAATCATTAACTGCATCCACAATACACTCCATGAATGTCTTTCACTCTGCTAGATCTCATTGCTCCATTATAACCTAGTCACTTATATTTTGCCACTCATCATCAGAGGCTTCTTATCACGTGTGGCATTTGCTCATTAAGGCTGAGATGTTATTCCCAGGATTCAGGCAAGGGTTAACGTCAGTAGGACTTCCATCCTCATTCTGTAGTAATGTCATTCTGAAGCATGATTAAAATGATCATCTCCTGTTAGAAATTTGCTTCTTGAAGAAATGAAAGGCATTGTCAAATAAAAATGAAAACTTCCTAAATTCCCAGTTCAACTAACCTACCAGGCATGCATTAAATCAATTAGCTGTAAAGCCAACTAAATCAAACTATCTTGCTTTTATTTTTTTTTAATTAGAACATGAAGACTCACCTTTGCATTTGCTATGCTGCCTGAATTTTTAGTGTACTCAAAATGCTGAAATAACCAGTGACCTATTTCTGAAACTGAAGATAACATGTAAAAAACATGAGCATGTTTTTTGTATGTTGTCTTGAAATATTTTTTACAGATTTGTCAGTCATCATTGCTTCAAAGACACATTCACATTTACCATATTTCTTGTGGGACTTAACACCGTGCTGCGTGGAGGAACTTTGACTTGTGTTGGACCGCTGTAAAAATCAATATCGAAGCACTGAATGTACTGCAATAGGGAATGCTTATTAATGTGCAGTTGAGGGGAGTAGTGAAAATGACCCATCTTAATGCTGTTGACAGCACATTTGTCTTGGTGTCTTATTGGCTTTAATTTGTCATCTGATAAATGTCCATTTATGTAATGGAGAGTTAAGTGCTCATTAGTTTACATTTAGCTTTGTGTCTAGAGTCAGGTCAGGCTGCTGAAACTGATGTTACATGAAAGCTATTAATAGTCACAAAAGGTTATTTCAATAAAAACAACTGAAAGGAAATATTGTATTTGTACCTGTTCAAAGAAATTCGTCATTTGGCTGCTTGATTGACTCTAATATCAACACAATAGTTTTTCTTGGTGTTTTTGGAAGATGTGGAATTTATACCCCTTAATGTCCAAGAACTTTTGTATAAAATGTTTATCAGATCAATTTTTAGAAATATAAAAATAAATCTATAACCTTTATTACTGGTGAGCAAAGTGGGTGCTATAAAACACATACGTAAAATGATTAATTTATGCAGTGTCATATGGTTTGTAGTACAAAGCCGCCTATCTTCTGTCTCTCTCAGGTTTTATTTGTTTGCTCAGTCTTACAGTGGAGTTATCGATGCTACTTATAATGAAGATGTTACAATAGAAATCATTATTTCTAGGGCTTTCATCTGAGACCTGCCACATCTGATAAACAGCAAGGAAGGCATAAACAATGGGGTAATCCAAATCCATTCTGTAGAGCTGGGCAGGATTTTCCCTCTGAAATTTGTGTAATACTGAATATTTTACTATCTTTCCCTAAATATCTTAATGAAAAACACTTGTTCTGGTCATGTTTTGGCATGGGGTGAGAATGTGCATAAGGTCAAGTTATATACTGAATTGTAGCCTGGATTACAGAGTAGCAAGAGTCCAAATCGAGGTGCTCTTAAACCAGCCCTGCCAAGCATGTCTGCTCTATCCTCACCTATTAAAGCCACTGAATCTGTTAAGATCCAGTAAAATCTCTTTGCCAGTGTCTCCCTGTAAATTTTGGCTTCTTCCAGCTTGCAACAAGTTATTACTTCTCTGTACACGTGAACTCTGACTTCTGCAGCTGAAGCTGAAGTATCTTTAGTCTGAAATCCTTTTAAACACAGGAAGATAGGGGAAAGCTTAGTGTGTGATGCACAACATTACTGACACCTTAAAACAATACATGTTATGCTTTAAAAGCAATCTTAGGCCAAGGTACACACTGACTTCAAATCCATTCTGCAACTGTGTTAATCATATTGAAAAAGCCAAGATGCTTTTGTACAGCTTTGAAAGGTGAAAAATGAACAAAGAGGACAATGAACTGCAGGGAGAATTATTTTCCATATATTTTTTAAAATCTAAGCAAAGGGTTTCATCCAAATGACCACTTCAGTTAGTACCATATGGCTGAAGTCCTAACCTCAGCTTTCCCATCGATTGAACATGGTTGACCTCCTTCATAAAGTAGCTTGGTTTTCACTGATGAAAAACACAGTGTAATAGCTGCCTGGTGGTATTCTATATCCCACAGGTCAGTGAGTGCAACTTGTGCCTTGTGCAACTAAGCCACGTTTAATGAGTATCTGTATTAGCTTTTAAATCTGGCCCTTTGACTTAATTTCTCTACTCGGGAGGCTTTCCAGTCCAGTTCCAAGCAAGGACAAAACTGAGGTCGTCGTGCTTCCAATGTCCCGAGGTGCCAAGTTTTCTGAAGAAGTGCCACAAGTATCTTTTCTCAGATGAGTCCTGTATTTTCCAGGCAAATATAGTACCTGAGCAACAGGAACTGAGCGATGGAGAGCTGAGAAGCCTGGACTATCAGAGTCAGAGTAAGAGAGGATTCTTCCCTGAAAGAGTCCATTTACTTCCAGAGACCAGAGGAGCACAGAACACCTGAGTTCAGATACAGGATGGTTTTGAAACAGTTTTGTGTTGTCAGCCTCCCTTCTTCCAAACAATTCCTGGACACAATTGTGCTGAGGTAGTCTGAGGCGCAGTCACTATGGTTTGCGAAGGTGGTAGAGTTCAGCTGTATGGACATGAGCCATGCAATGTTATCTGGTGTCAGGCCAGCTTGAGTTACCAGTAAAGAAGTCACCAAAGAGGCATTAGAGATAGGGGGAAATATCAGTAATCAATATTATTATGTTCCAGTGCTATACAGAATTACTGTGATCTGGATCCCAGGTTGAAATAAGGGATGATGTTTTATCTTTCACAAGGTATCTCTCACACTTTTCTTTCAACTCTACATTCCTATGGACTTCAATGGTCTTACTACATTTCACAAGCTTAATTTTGTTTTTTAAAATTGTGCTTACCAATTTTCAAACACTTCAGTACATTTTTAAACACTTCCTAAAACTGAAAAGGGTGCAATTGAAGACAGTTTTAATTTTGATTCCAGCATTAAGTGCATCAATGTGTAGCCGGTTCCTGCAGCCTATTCATATCTGTTTAAAAAAATACCACTTTTGAGACAGGAATGAAGAAAATAAAAGTTAACAAATTTTCAGAGGTCCAAAGAGTTGAGATTTGAAGACAAAACTTCTGGCTGTTTTCTAGAGCAAGACTCCTCATCTCACACACACCCTGAGCTGAATCTCTAAGTACACAATATTCCTCAGACAAACAATCCATGCCCCCACCTCCCACTCCTATCAAGTTTCAATCCTTCAATAATGCTCACAATTTCGTGAGAAGTCAGGACTTCTTCAGAGAAAGTGGAGGGATCAGGTGAGGTTATTTTGTTTGCTGAAATCAAAATGTGAAGCCAAACCTTTCCATGAACTAAATCCCTTTCTACTTCTTCTTTATAGCCAAAGTATTTAGCATCAAGTCTTTGTTACAAGTTTCCTTCTGATAGGTATACAATATCATAAATTTAGCACATAGGAGATTAGATTTTTATAATTTTAAGTGTGTATTGTTTGCAATGCAATACTGTTATATTTTTTTTCTTAGTGTCCTCAGTCATTTAAGGTATCCTCATCACCCTCCAAGAGTACAAAAATTTCATCTGGGTAATCCTGACCTGCACATAATTATATAGAAAACTAGTAAACAAAAAGTAAACTGTAATATTTGGAAAATTCATAATTTTTTTCAGTCTTGGAGGTCTAGCGATTAACAAACATCACCCATTCCATTAATTATATGCTGGCAAAACAAATTTACCTCTGCCTCTCAAATTCTTCTGACAAATATCAAAAAGCAACCAAACACTTGTTACACGATCTGCAACATCAAATAATGATTCTCTATAGCACAGTTTGCTGTATGATATAACACATGAACTGGGCAATTAGCTGGAAGTAACTACTCATTATCATTTTCCATGAACTTGCAAACAGGGTGGTATCTCTTAAAATAAAACATCAAATCTTTAAGGAACAGTTTATAAAAAAGACAGTGTCTCTAATAGGGAAAATGTTCTTGGAAAAAAAATCCTCAGGTTAAAAAATCTCTGCATCATGGCTAACAACAAAATCCAGATTATATATAAATTTCATAGGGTTTAATTAAGATAGTCAATCAAATAAAGCATTTGAGAGAAAGGGGTATTCAGTATCTATGGAGCAGAAAGTGATAGTAAACTGTGAGCACTGTTAAAGTAACAACACATCGACCACTACAACATGGAAAATAGTCTTATGTAAAATGGAGAGCTTGTAGCACAAAGGCAAGGCTAGACAAAGAAAGCAATTACGTTCTTATCTATTGGCAATTGCAAAAGGAGAAGTCAAGTGTAATATCATGTATTAAGAGGCAAAGCACCAAACATGAGGCCACAGCCATAATTTTTATTTCAGATGTGTAATTACATGAAGTCGTAAGGCAACACAAAAAAAGAAACCTTTTTTTTTTTCCAACTCTGTGATTAGTTCTTGTTAAATCACTAGCTTGCTTTGGGTTCAACTCTGAATGGAAATAAAATTTAATCAACAGCTACGTTGCTTAGTTTTGCTCTGTAAAGTTTTGATGGATTGATACAGCTTTCCCCTTGTCCATGCAACAAATCAAAGAAATGCGGAGAGCAATTCAAGTAAGAAAGATTCAGTCACCCTGAGTGGGATATAAGTTGCTTCATTTGGAACAAGAATTCCAGTGATCTTTTGAGTATTTTGGCTAAACAGGTTGCATACCTAGTTATTATGAATTTAGTGAAGGCTTGTTATAGGTTTTAATGCTCCTTAGTCTGTTCTCTTTGTTGAATAAGAAAGCTCCAACCACCAACCACCTTAAAACCGTCTGAGACCTGTTTACCTTTTAAATTGGACTGATATAGTGTCGAATTATTCCCTTATTGGCTAGCTGGCAACAATTAACATTTTGGTAATTGTGATAGTTATTATTTGCTTATATATATTTTATTAAAAACGTTAAGTTTTTGCTTTTGTACTAGCAATAGCAGATGAGGGTAAACATTTGAACCAAATCAACACGGAAGAAACTGAAAGACAGGGTTTTGTAGGGAGCTGGCATAGGGTGGTGACTAGATACTTAACGACACCAAGAAATAACAGGACAATTGCACCAGTTCAGAAAAAGTTGGGATTCAGGCTCCCATCTGTGGGCACATGTAGCGCCAGTAAGAAGGATGGCACAGGATCATACTCCAAGTCACTGCTGAACATACTGACAACATACAATGTCACTGCACAAAAAATATAACACCAAGGCCTTCAATTCTATAAAACAGAAAGGAAGTCATTCTTATTTGTGTTACTGTATTACACAAGAGGCCAGTGACAAGGACGGGACCCCATAGTACTGGTCTCAGTACAAACACAGAACAAAGAGAGTGCCTGGGTCAGGAGTTTACAATCTAAATATAGCTCTTGATTTGTAGAGGGCAGGGTAAAAATTGTCTGTTCAGTCTGGCCAGCACTGGTTTAGCATGTGCATCACATTCTTTTTTTCCATTCTCCTTTCCAAGACCAATCAGGAGGGATCAACTAAGAAGCGTAGTTCAGGCAGAATAGACTTACTATTTTCATTTTCTTCTACATAAATAATGCAATGTTATTATGGAAATGAATAGAAAAAGATTATCCTCTTTTTAGTTCCAGTCCCTGGATGAAGGTTGAAAAATATATTATTGTAGTTCGCAATGTTACACTTGCAGAAAGAATTTGAATATCAATAAGCAGAGAGATTTTTAAATGGATATTTACATATAATATCACTGTATGTTTACATTTAATATCATATTGGATTTAATTTTATTATGTTCAAGAAAGCAATTGGGTGAAGAATAAACACTGTGGGATGTTATCTCATTGATATGCAGAATCAATATGATAATCAAGTTGCTGATATAAACTCATAAGAAAAAGCTTCTGACATTTCATCTAGGATCCCTAATTTCATATTTACAATGTGGTGAGAAACTATATACTGCAGTCTTACTGTTTAATTAGGAAGATTACTCTTGTATCAATTTTTATTTTTTTTCTAATTACTTTTGCTCTCCTTTCCAATGATGGAAGACTGATACTGGCTTCTACCAAAAAGTCATGAAGACTTTGGGTTTTTTTAAGTTTAACTAACAAATATAAGGTGAATATGTAAAACAAAAGATCATCCTAAACCTATGCGATAATCCTTGTGAGAAGTCTGTTTATCTTTATGAGTTAGAGTGGTTAACGTGTATTTCCAATATCCTAAACAAGTGTGATCTTGTGAAGGAAATTGAACTGAGTATATCTTGTATTCTTAGTAAAAATACAGTCAGGCATGATGACTAGTAGGTGTGTGCTTGGTGGTGTATTTTAGGGAAGTCATTTCTCTTCCCTATTTTCACTACCATTTGACTCATTTATTTAACAAGTGCAATTTTTCTTTTCCTTGCATTTGGCCAAATAAGCCTCCAACACCTTTAATGGGTGGCACGTTACATGGTCACTAAGAGGCTGGCTGCAATACATACCTAGCTGCTCCTCAGAAACTGAAATACAAAAAGCAATGCACTTTCCTAAAGTTCACAGCCAGCATTTATAGAGTGGATTTATTGCATTAACCTCTATAAGGGCGTAAGTGTCATCCTTGGACATCCAGAGCCAACGGCAGTAGTGCCTGGTGCAGGGAACATACAGAGCTGGGGACTTGTTGTGGTTTTGGGGCAGGGCACTGGCATGCTGCGAGGCTGGAGAACAGTCTACTTTGGCTGGACATGTTTTATATCCTTAAAGGCTTGGGTGCTGGAAGGACTATGAACCAAATGTTCTCAACTATTTAGACTCATCTTTAAATTTTATTAACAAATAGTTCACTCTCCTGCTGGATCATCCCTCAGGGCAGTATCGCACACAGGGCAGATGTGTTACCCCTGCAATGGACTAAGCAAAGATGACAGTGACGAACTGTCTTTCACGCATATCTTCAGTGATGTGAGAACACCTCATGAAATATGTTTCTCTGTCTGAATTAAATAAGCTTATCCTCTTGCAAACTGTTCTATAAAAAGTTATGAGAGCCAAATGTCTCTAAAACTGATATATCATTAAAGCTTCTACAACATTCCAGGCATTGCCACTAGTAATTTTGTGAGTTAGGATTGATTGGGTCTCTATTCAAGAATAAAAAACGAGTGGTGTGCCAAGAATGTTGACAAGGAGCGATATGAATCCAGTCTTATCTCAGTGTTATTGCTCTTGCCAGTCACTATCTTACTATTAAGATAAAGCAAGTTACCCTGGCGTGTAAGCTACTGATTGAAGGCTGGATAATGATTTCTGGATTTCTCACTGCAGCTGCAATATTGGAGAGAGTCTGGAAGAAGATGGATTGGCAAATTGCAAATTTACTTTTTAGGATGTGGACATAAAAAGCAATTTAATGAATTTATATACCTGTTCATATATGTACTTCTCCCTGTCTTTCATTGGCATAAACAAATGGCATCTACTTTTCATAAATAGATGTACATAAACATGTCATCTCTGCTTGTTGGTATGGCATTTTAGGTGTGCAGAGATATTTAAACATAAAAAAGACATTATTTCTATTCTGAATAGTTCTGTTAGAGTGATATATATCTCAATATTTGGGAAACATCAGTGTAGCTTACATATTGTATACCTATAAGCACTGTATGCGTATACGTGAAATTTATATGTGGACAATCCAATCCTGAAAGATGTTTCATGCTTTTAAGTGGCTTTTGGATCAGTCCCAGTATATATTTCTTGCCTAGATGCAGCAGAATTTAATACTTTTTTTTTTTTCTTGTTGGCTGTCTGATAAGTTATGGTTACAACGAGCAGGAGCTGTGCTGGGGGAAAAGAGGTTATGAGATTCCAGAAATTTATGTGTTCCAAACAAGAATTAAACTAATACTGTAAAGATTTTCAAAAAGATAGAGGCAGACCTCATAGGACAGTAATAGGGCATTCCAGAAGGGTGCTAAAAGCAAATTCGTCCTATACATAATTCAGATCAGGAATCTGAACCTCAGTTTCCGCACCTCAGATTCACTCCCTAACCACCAAGTTATTAACAGTTTTGGAGTGGCATTTGCTTTTACTTCTTTTGTGAGAACTTACTTCCTATAAAAACTGCTATGTGTTTCAAGAATTCTATGGTTTTTCAGGAAAACTTATTTTACTGGAAGATCCTCGACCAGCTCTGCAAGACAGCTTTCAAAGTTGGATGTCTCCCAAGTTACTCTGGCTTCATCCTCCAAGCTATGTAGTCAAGCAAGGATGTGCTCTGTGTCCTATATGTCTTTATAAAACACCTAACACAACAGAGCATGGGCTGAGTTAGGCTTTCAGGTGCTAACATAATATTTTAAAATTTACAGAGCTTGTTACCATAAGGCTCCATTTGCATTCAATGGACAGCAATAAGCACCTCAACAAAATAACTCATTTAAACTCTTATATTGAGATGGGATTAATCTTCTTCTAGACATACCTTTTTGGGAAGACAGGATGATAGGAGCAGTCTTCCCTAATGCTATCCTACACTTCTTGCAGTATTCTTAAGGCATCATAGGTATTTCTCCTGGTTTTTCTCATTCTCCTAACCATTTATATTTGGGGACATTTTTTAAACTTTACCAACAATACAATTATGATGCATTCACTTGGAGTAAAAGCCTACATATAAACATCTTCAACATTAAGTGTATACTGAGTTAAAGAGCTAACAACAGTGCATGATTTATATCTTCATTAGATATTTGCATTGCACTACTCTCTGCACAACTGACAAAAAAACAGAAAAACAGATGTTTTTCCTCCTACTGTACTATTTCAGGTAGAAACTGCTGCTCTTATTTTACAGTAAACAGACTAGTTGCTATGATTTCTTTCTTAATTTTATTATTTTCATGAGCTCAAAGCCCTGAATTCCATGAAAGTTGAGGTTGTGGGTTTGGTTTTTTTTTTTTTTAATGTTAGCTCATCGCTATGAAATCAGCACTGATCTACTTATTAGTCTTGTGCTAGGTAGTTGACACCATCGTCCTTCAGACATATCCAGCCTGTCCACAATAGGCTTTAATGTCAGTGTCCACTTCCAAAAACAGAGATAAAAAGCAAACATACTGTATGGTATGAAATCAGAAACAGCTAATGGATTGCTGCCAACCTTGATCATTATGACAGCTTTTGGATTTATTTTATTAATTGATTGCATTAAAGGATTGTCTGATCTAAGCCTTTTCCAGTTTTTAATTAGTGTTTAATGGATTTCAGGCAAAACAATATTTTAATCTGCAATGCCACAAACTATACAGTTTGGTGTGAAATTCAGAAAAGGAAATTAAGACACTGTCTACCTACCCTGTGTAGGTCTAAGTGTTTCATAAAGTCTTACGTAGGCTCTGTCTATGTTACATATATCATACTTATATAAACTGGCATCCTCTACAGACCACAAAATCCCTTGTAGACTATAAGCAAGCAGTATTATCTCCATTTTTTACACTTGGAAATTTAGGCATAGAGGCTAATCTGAAGTTCTGTTTAGCATAAAAGCTTTTCATCCAGGGTTTTATATTAGCTGCTTCTCTCTAGTGTGTTGGTATTTCTAAAGAATAATACATATATTATACACACAACACTTGCAAGAATGAAATTTTTCCTTCAGTGTATACATAGAAGCTGAGGAATAAAAAAGAAAAGTGACTTTCCTAAAGCCAGGCAGACAACGTGTGGCAGAATACACATCCAGCATAAGTCTCCTTCTCATCTAGTGTGGAATCCTGGATTTATTCTTACCCTCCTGTTTTAACCAAGAGCTTCCTATTTACTTGTTAAATGCTGGCAGATGTCTTCAGATCACTCTTGTTGTGAGGAGCTTATTGTCTAAGTAGACAGTGTGAAATGGAATGCCTAAATCCCTGTTTCACCTAAATTGGGACTAAGGCTTCAAAAACCTAAATCCCACTCAATGATCCAGTCTGCCTCATTTCCAGAGGAGTCTACCCGTAAAGATACACATATTTATTAGGCCTCTATCTCCTTACCCAGTACCTAACTTTAATTGCCCAAATATGCTCAGAAATGCTTTCTGTGCAGAGTTGCAAAACATCTCTTGCTGTAGTTTCTCGTTTAGTCAGTCACACACACTGTGCTTATGTGCCCAGAGAAGCCCCAAGGCTGGAAATGGACAGGACCAGAGTAGCGTGAGTGTTGCACAGCTTTGCATAATATTAGGACATGAAGCATTTTGGATAGGAGTGCCTTCTATTCCTCCATTTACGTTACTGTAAGAACAAAAGACAGGAACAAAAACTCCCAAGGCAAGGTGGGAATCCCTTGGCTACCGACTTTCAGCTGCCTTTCCTCATAAACTCTGATTTCTGGCCCATGATTTGCACTTATGGGCATACAGTATTTCATCTTCAAGGTATTCTCACTCAGAACACTGCAAAACCTCAAAATTGGGCATTCAAAGTTGGACTGAACTCTATGTTTTAAGAGGCCATGGTCTCTCCCCATTAACCATACACATCTGGGTACAAACGAAGGTGGACTTGTTTTCTCCTCTTCTCCACTTCCTTTTCTCCCCAGGTTTACATTCTCAACAGTTTAGTAAGACAATGTTAATATTTGACATTGAAATCCTCCCAGTAAATACGCATCATGATTCTCCCAAATCTCACGTTCCATCATCTGCTATTTTTTCGTTTTGTCTGCTGACACTTCTTAATTTAATGTTTTGGAATAGCTGTTTTTAAGCGTGAACCTTGGGTAGAAATTTTGAAGGTGAGAATGTGGATAAACATCCTCAGCCTGAGGGAGTTCAAACCTACACCACAGAATGCCCTAATTATTCAGGTTTGGAGTATTCTAAGGAATGAAGTATCGGAACGGGAAGTGATGAGAAAGGAAGGTCTTTTAGGCAGAGCAAGGAAATGCTAATAAGAAAGGACAACACAGAGGCAAACAGCTCAGAATTTGAAAGAGAAGAGCCCGAATTTGAAGCTAGGAGAGACTCTGAAAGGAGGAAGCTCCCTGTTATCCAATCCAGATCTCATTGATGTTTTCTTATTTTTTTGCTGCTGAAGTCAGAAGGAGCATAATATACCAATATCTCACAGTGCTGCTAATTTTCTGCTCAAGCTGCAGCCTTCTCTTTACAAATGTGCTGTAACTTACCTTCTAAACTACTGATTATGAAACTATGCTAAATAACATGTTAATGCAAAATTTTCTCTGTCTGTACTGATTTTTATTAATCTGGCATACACATGTGCCTATACCAAATTATAAAATATGTCAGTTGTTTCATTGATTTACAGTATGAATTACAGACTGTCACAACTTAAATTACTTCAGGGTGTGCAACGGTGCTTGGACTCACAGTTTCATCATTCAGGATTAGTCATCAAGATACTGAGATAATGCTAAAATTTCAATCCCTCATATGTGGTGAGCAACTTCTGTAGGGTGTGTGGTGTAAATGAGGTAAAACCAGAGCAAAGGCTGTAAATCTTCAGGAATTTAGTATGCAGTTAGCAGCATGTAGATTCGTGAATGTGATTAACAGTCTCATGCAAGTAAGGCAGCTCCTCTAGCTGTCAAGATTTTCACAAAGCAAAACCCAATTACACATAAACAGATCTTGAATTCTCCCTCTGGGCTTGTGTTTCTCTTAGCTATAGATTTTCATTCTTACTTTTTTTTTCCAAATGTAATATTTAATACATCTAAAGGTTGCCATTTTATTGAGGAATTCAGACAGTGTAATCCCCTGGGTGGCTTTCTTTGATCATATGTGGTACATTTTAAATTGAATATATTGACAGCCTATTATAACATGCTTTGTCTTGTAAATTAATTTTCAGTTAGTTTTTAATGTATGTCAAATATGGATTGTAATCAGTTCTTGTGTTTGTGTTTTAATATCATGACCACTTCTTTCATGAAAGGACAAAAACCTTCTGTAAATGGCTTAGGGCTACTTTCAAGTAAAGCATGTCATTTCATCTCAAAGTGCACAAGTGAAGGTCACTTGGGACAAGGTTCATGTGCCTTAAATTAGGGATCTAAAAATTGCTTCTCTAAATCTGAACTACATGTTTCCCCGCATAGTCTACAGAAAGAAATTATTACTTCTTAAGGGTTATTAATTTTCTCCAAACCAGTCAATTTAGCTAGGTCAAATGAATTATCTTCTGAAGGTGCTTATTTCTCTCTAGCGACTCCAGAAAGAGCCTATATTGTCTAGCTCAGACCTCAACAACACACTTTTTTAGATACGTAGGGTAGGATTCAGTTGCTTAAAATAGACGCCCAGGGTCATGTGAGATGCCCTCTGGTATCCAAGACATGCACGTGGGGTGGCAGATATGACGCAGGGTCTACAGCAGGCCCAAGATCTTGTAAACTAGCAACCAGAGACCACGCAAAATAATCCACAACACATAATAAATATTAAATGTCTATTTGAGGCAGCTGAATTCTATCCCTGATTTTAGGTGACACATATTCAACCCAAAGTGACTTCAGCAAATGGGTGGGAGGTAAAAGATTACCTTTGCTCCCTAGAGTGCTGGTTTAAGGTTAGGCAACTCACATTCAGTAGGTTTGAGATTAAGATGTTGAAATTTAGACGTCAACGTATAGTTGTCTATCTGTGAGCTGGGTAGCTGAGCTCTCATGACCACCGGTTGCCCATACGTATGTATCTTCTGCAACCTGTGCTGCTGAAGTGTATCTTAGGCATTCACAGATATTGGTGACTATGATACAGGACTTATCAGAGACCCATGGCCATCTGGACTGGTAGCTGAAGAGCAGATGAGGCACCAGTGGCATCTCCAGTAACCTCGATGCCAACATGCGGACAGATGGATCAAGCCCCTCTTGATACAGCCATTGGAGTCTAGACAATCATAGAGTAAATCCCACAAGAAATACTTGCGTGTCATCAGATGAATCACACCTTAGATAACTGGTTTTGTTAGTTAGATCTCCATTAACTGTCATGAAGGATCTGGTAACTAGTGCACATGTAAGTGCCTCAGTCTGCACCTGAACCAATCCAATAACAAAAGCTGATTGAACTTTGGTTTGTGTGGCACAAACTACTTCTGATCTAATGCTCTCTAGGCAAGGTCCACATTTCTAAATGTATTTCCCTCTTATTCATTACCAGTGTTAGAAGGGGGATAAAACAATCCAGGGATTCCTCTTTTGGTTGGCTGTGACTGTGACACTTCTGTTGAAAGCTGTGGGACTAATCTGACTGTCTTTAAAAAGTTTGATAAATGGGGCAATATCCTGTCCCCTAAAACAATATTTTATCTGCAAAATGCCTCAGAAAAATCACTTATCTCCACAGCACCAAAGAAACCAGTTAAATAGTGGCAGCAACTTTAAAGGAACTCTCTGTTTAGCTGCTCAAATGAACAGATTTAAAAGTAACTTAAAACACAGTCTCTATTTGCACAAGTACTTATGCTGAGTCTGGAGGGGCCTTTAATCTAGCACACAGAGGCAGGATAAGGTCTAATAATTGCATGCTGAAATCAGAAAAGTTCAAACTAGAATTAAAAGGAAACTCATTTATTTTTTAACTGTATAATGAGCTAACTTACTGGGGCAAATTACTAAGTGTCATTGTAGTCCTTAAATCAAGATCAGATATGCTTATAAAACATACATCTTAGTTTAACAACATATAGCTGGGCTTGAGGCAGAAATCCCTGGATGAAGTATGGCCTGTGTTATGCAGGAACTCCGACTAGACAGAGGTCGAACTAGTTAATCATAATGGTCCTCTATGGCTTTAAAATCCACGATCCTATTAATTTCAAGCAATAGGCAAGATATGTTCATGTAAAACTTAATTTCCTTAGGGTCTTTAACCCCACCTTCTCCTTGTGTAATAGTTTCTGCCCCTATGCAGGACTCCAGCCTGCTACTGCTTTGTGACAGACTATGATACTTCAACAAATAAAATACAACAAATAAAATTATCTCTCACTTAAATGCCAGGATTTACATTTAGCTGAAATAGTTGCTAAGTGGAAGGGTAGGCACTTTCACATTTGCTTTCCCTAATATTTCATGACCCAAATCGGAGTTGCCATATTTGGTGAGACATCTTCTGTTTTAGACTAGTGATACCACAGCATCACCTTAGAAAGGAACCCTCTTTCAGATCATCAATAGGGTCCTGCTTCTGGAGGTTTAGGTGACAACATAACGTTTACTTAGGCAGCCCTGGAGATGTGTAACTCACCCTCCCTCGCCTTACAGGGAAGTACTATATTTATGGGACAAAAAGAATACCAAACACTCAACTAACCGTAGAAGAATTACACATTAAATGACATGCGCTTTAGAATGCAAGTGGCTAGGCATCTTCTTAGCAGTTCCTGCCTCATTAGTTGTTTTTCTGTCCAAAAGAGTGAATTAGCCTTTCAACAGGAGCATCCTAGTGCCAGTGATGTAATGGACACCTGGAAAATGATATTAAAAAGCATCTGGAAAACAAGAAGCTTTGCTAGTCCTTGAGTTCTAAAGTCCATCAACAACTACTTCAACACTGACTCATGACAAGACAACAGTGGCTTGTGATGTATATGATGGAGAAAAATCACATGAAAAGAACAGTAAACCTGAATAGTAGCCTATAGGTCTATTTTAATGTGAACTCTACCTTGGGAAAGAGAGAATTATGCAGAAAATACACAGACACTGCCATTACCAATGTAAAAAGCTCTTACCAATGTATTAGTTGGGAAAAGTGTGCTCAGAAAGACCAAAATCATCAAATGTTGCTGCTATCAGGCACCCTACAGTCTGGTCCATTTCTATATGTGTAGTATTTTCTGCCAGCATCAGTAGACTACATTTTGGAGTGTGGATGCACTGTGAAATCACTATGCATTATATTCATGGTTTTGGATACAGTACTTTTGAATTTTGTGACTCTTATGCTGCAGAATACTCAAGAATGATGCTTTTCTGTAATGGAAATGGGAAAGCAAGAAAAGATGTTTTTCACTACATGCCTTTGATCTTAAAAACATGTATGTGCAGGAGTGGGAGAGTGCATTTGTCACTGTAACCACTTCTTATTTTCTGGTGAGACCTGGGATGCAAAGACAGCACTTCATTTCCTGTTAATGTCAGTGGTCATTCTAACCATGTAAGAACGTGGCACTTCACTTTTCACTGTGAACAGGACTAGACTGGGAAGACAGCAATTACAATAACTTCATTTTTAATATTTGATTTCTTACAAACCACAAAGCCTCCAAAAATAAAACCCTTAACTCCAATCTTTACTTTTTTTTGCAATTTCTGCCAGAAATGTTTATTTTTGTGTCTCACTGGATTTGATCCACAGATTTCCTACTGAGCTCAGGACAATTGGTAACAAGCTTATACAAGTAGAAATAAGCAGCATATAGGACTTTGGGGGCCAATAATAAACTGGACCTTTCTTTGCACATCTCGATTTCCTTCTGTTAAGGAACTCTTTAGTTCTGTTTGACTGGCTGAGAATTTTCTTTGGTTTTGTTCATCCCAGGCACTACACAATCACCACTTTGTCACTTAGCTAATTTCCCAAACCCAGTTCTGGTCACCCAGATGTCTGCATGGAGGACGTTCACGCAGAGGTGAATTTGTTCATGTGCCATAGGTCTAAAATGAGATGAGTCAGATTTATCAGCTTCAGACCCATCTTTGCTGCTGACCTTTTTATGTTCTGTTGTTTACTGGATTTTTTCACATTATAAATGCCCATTGTCAATAAACTCCAAGCAGATCACAGAGAAGTGGCATTTAGCATATAGTATTTTCACATTAGTTACTTTGGGTTCATTGAAATACATATACAAGAATATAATGGAAGAACAGAGAGGTACCTTTAACCGTTCCTTTTGCAATTATGCCCACGCATAATTTAGCACCTTATGGCAAGGATTTCAGAGAAGAGCTGGTAACTTAATGCTCAACCTCCCTCAAGGGTCAGTGGGAATTAGACTCCAAAATCCCCTAAGCACAGATGAAAATTTCAGTTCTAACCAACACATTTGTAATCTCAGATCTAGCAAAGTGTTCAAGTAGGGATCCATACAGTTCTTTGGAGTCAGAAGTTCCATGGAAATCAGTGGGAACTAGCTGAATAAATGCTTATGTGTTTGGGGTGTATGAAAGCATAGCTTTCAGCTTGTTGGGTTTTCATTGACCCTGATAGACTTTACTTTTGTCCTTATAGCTGGACAAATGGTTACATTCTTTGCCCTAGACCAGTATTTTTTCTGTCCATTGCTTTTAATTGCTTCTGCACTGTTCCGTGCTAGTTATCACTATCTTTAATTCAAATATGTGTTGAAAAATATTTATAAGAACTCCATCCATCATCAGAAAGACAGTTTCTAAAGGTAAGTCCACATGGTTTGCTGTGATACAAACCTAACAACTGGCTTTTCAACCTGCAATAAATATTCTTTTCCCTGTCCTCTTCTGATTGTTCCATAATTAACACTAAGGACACACAGATTTAACTCTCTGACAGACGTTTATTTAAAATACCTTCTGCTGCATATATTAACATTTCTGTATCTACTTTTTTAAAGCAGCTTTGAGTTCTGCAATAAAATCAGATCCAGAGTTTGGTTATGTTAATAGCCTTGCATGGCAGTGGTATAGATCAATTTGGAAAAAGAGGTGAATCAATCATCTGCAATATAATTGTATGTGTTTACACTGTAGAAATGTTTTTAGCACAAAACCACAATAGAAACATATGACTCACATCAATATCACTTAAGCTGGATAAATTGTGAAAGGAAGTTTGGTGGAAAGGAGGATTTAATGCTCTCCACATACATGTACTGAAAGCATATATTTATGCATTAACTAAGTCTTTCTCCTGAGCCTCTGCAAAAAAGTAGAACTGCAAATAACTGCTGCCTATTTAACATCCTGGTCAATGAATGCAGTTGTGTCACTCAAAAAGAAGGCCGAAGTGCCCATCCATGAGGACATTTTTGTCACTAGCTCTGGCTATCTAATGCATCTGTCTATTAAAATCCCAGAAAACAGCTGATGGAATAGGATTTCAAGTCTCTTCCTTGTCCTTCTCCTCTCCTCTCCTCTCCTCTCCTCTCCTCAATGCCCTTCCCTACCCTTCCCTTCCCTGATTGACACTGCACCTTACAACTGTAATGTTAAGGATACCTGGCAAACATACTGGATACAAATAGAGCTGGAACTTCATCACTGAGACTTTGGAAGCCAGCTAGGGGACACCACCACAACACTACTATTAGTGTCAACTTTTTTGCAGTAATACTGCCCACGCAGCTCTGACCACTTCGAGCTGTGGCTGGCTGAGCAATCTGGGGTGCTGAAACCCTGCAGGGACAGCCACTGACGTTGGCACCCATTGCACGCTCAGAGCTCAGGAAATAAAGGCAATGTGTAAATATTTGCACTGTTAGCACATGCTAAGGGGTGTGATGCTGGCAGGGCCAAGGCGACATAAACCCAACTCATGTGTGACTATGTGAGTCACTACAGGTTAATGCTACCCAAAACCTTTTGCTTCTGGGCAGCGAATGGTATCAGGACAATGTCCCTATTCTTTATGTCGTATCTGCCACATAGTCAATCTGTTAGTGTGGCTGTAGGACTCAAAATCACTTTGGAACATAGGTGAAACAGAGATAATACAGGTTACTGATCTGTCAGGATGCACAAAATGTTTGGAACAGGCTGCCCAGAGAGGTGGTGGAGTCGTCATCCCTGGAGGTGTTCAAAAAAGGTATAGAAGTGGCACTCCAGGGCCTGGTTTAGGAGTCATGGTGGTGTTGGTTGACAGTTGGACATGATGATCTTAGAGGTCTTTTCCAACCTTAATGATTCTATGATTCTATGAAAACCCAAGCCTGCTGATCCTGGTCATTCTGCTACTATCTGTAATGTAGTTCACTGGAAACTTAGCAGTGGGTTTTAACTGACCTCCATGACAAAATCTTCCTGAACAAATGAGTCAGAAAGATGTCATGGGTGAAAACCTTCTTTTGCCAGAAAGGTCTTTGTGTATATTCTTTGTGCACATATACATGTAGATGCGTCTAGAATGGAAGACTATTACAGACATGTTCTAATGCTACAGTCATCACAACAATATCTGGGCACTTTCGTATCAAGCCTTAAGATCCATGATTAAGATCTGCAATTTAGAGCTCAACTTCTCCCAGGGAAGAATCGAGTGTGAAATATGGTGTATTGTTTTGAGAGGGTTTTATTTTGTTTGGGGTTTGTTTTCAACATATATGCTGAGGTCTGACAAGATGAACACTGTTTTCAAAAATAGCAAAAAGTTGCAGATGGAGGAAATGATTTGTTTATGGTATTCTCTATCAAAGAAGTGTCACAGATAGATGGGTTTTACTCAAATATTAGAGTTTGCAACCAGTTCTCTGATTTAGCTGGGTAATAAGTATATACTCAGACAGCAAGACAGCTTGCTGTTGGCTACATATATCATGCCCAAAAGTACAGAGGAATCCCAACAAAGCCACTTGTAATTTGTATTCACTAAATTGGGTACAGATCCACCTTTTTTTCCAGCAGTAGCCTAGAAATAACAAAGGTTTTGGGAAAAATGCTGGTTTTGGTTGAACGTTTCTTCTCGTTGGCTATCTGCCACCGCAAACACAGAGGGGATATAATAACAGTCATTTGGAGTTCTGTAAACCTTGTCATATGAGGACCTCAGAATGCTTTCCAAGTGTTAATTAAATCCTCACAATATCCATGTGCCCATGCATAGCAGATTACAGGTTGTTAGGCTCTCCCTGTGACCACAGCGGCTCACTAACTCTATTGCTCTTGGGAGACTTCAGACCCTTTCACACCAGAGACACGAGTTGCATCTCAGCTGTTGCACTGCCAACCCAAACACCTTCACTGTGGTTTCCAGCTAACTCTTTCAAAACAAAATTAGGAGATTTTTTCAGAGAAACTGAACCCCAGGACTTTAATTAGAGTGGAGCTTTAAAACATGTTAACCTGGTTTTTGGGGATAATGTTTTATTAGCAGCTTCAGAGACAACAGCTTAAAAAAACACTCAGGTCAGTACAGAAAGAAATCGTTCCTTAGTTCTGAAAAAGCACACAATACCTCCCCATGTTGCTGACTCCAAGCCATAAAAAATCATGAGTTCACTCCAAAAAGTTCTTTTAATAGTCTTTTTGTTTGCAGGCTTTTTGCTCCCTGCCCGGTTCTTGAGACATTACAGTTTTAAGTTCTTTGGGGTGGGAAAAGATTTTTCCCACAACCATCAAGAAATGAAAACAGATATTCTTTTCAAGTCACATGAGGCATTAAGCTAGAAAAAATCAAATATTGCAAGACCTGATATAAAACCATGAGAGTTAGCACTGCCATTTGTTTACTTCTTTAACATGGCATTATTTTCTCTTAATAGTCAGTTCTGAAAAGAAACTCAATCTCAAACTCTGTGTAGAAAGAGCTTTTTCTTTCTTATGGCACTCTAATAGGCATCTTGCAATATGTCTCTGAATATATCTGGCGTGATGATCTCAAACAAAATTCCATCTGAACGCTGTTTTCATTTTTTTCCCCTCCTATGCATATTTGTTTAATCTACTGAGTGCATGCAAAGAAATCCTGCACTAAGCTCTAGGGAGAGGCAAGAGTGAGGATGTGGTACAGCACACATGGAGCTTTGCCTTTTTACCTCCTGTCGGAGCAGTTCTGATCATCCTAGGTTCAAATCCCAGTAAGTCACCCATGGGGACAAGTATCACATGCAGATAACAGTAAATATTCTCCAGGCAGCCTCCTAGAAGTGTTTCTTTACCTTGAAATATCAATGTACAGTGCTTTATATCATCAGCTGCACTCTGGAAGGCCATTAACTCCTGTCTACCTTGTGATCACAGAGAAAACTGCACAATGCTCTTAGTGACTACCGTATAGTACACATACACAAGACGTAGCTTTAAAATGGATCATTTGGATGCCGTAACAGCCCCACTGTGGTACCCTGGAGCTCGTTTGCCCTGCCAAGAGAGCTCTTCAGGCAATATTGCACGCGCAAATCGTAACAATATTTTTTCTGTGTTCAGCAGTCTGTGCAAACTAAAGGTGGTCTGAAATGGTTAGCTAGTCCACTTTATAACTCAAGACATATCAAATAACAAACTAGAGTTCCAGAAATTGCTTCCTCTGACATTGTTATGATGAATATACTTCAACAGTGCTACATACAGCACCTTTCTTGGTTTATAATTAGTCATAAACCACTAAAAATGTATTGTATAGAAGCAAATATTACTTTCTTTGTATTATCTCTTGGTGATTGGCATGAAAGTTATGAAAGTCTCACTGGGTAACAAAACATAATACCTAAATGTCTTGATTTGTTTTTAATGGCTAATATAATTTTCAATTCATGACATGCTGTATATTTAATTATGGCAAGGAGGAGGCCTTCCAAACTGTCTTAGATAAAGTTGCAAAAAATTTTAGTTGTGAATTTTTTCCTAGGGAAGTTTTATTGGGAGATGAGATGTAAACAGCGCTCCTGCTGCATACATCTGTTACACCACATCTAACGCAATATTTGAGAGCCTTCCAGCCCTATATGCAGTAATATTACTTTTTCTATATTTTTTGTGTTCAGCCCTCCCTCTGAATTGAAGGTATATGCAGTAGAGTGCTTTGCACTGTGTGCGTACAGGAAATATGCTTTATGGGATATATTTGTTGTAGGAGGCAAGTTCAAAGAAACATACACTGCACATGGAATGGTTCTTGCTCCTGTGGGATTGTGATTCAGATATCAGACAGTAACTGAAGCTCCATCTACTTCATATGGCCATCAGCTCTAACTGTTCAGACTTACTGCGTCTGTGGTAATCACAGTCTTTCTTTTAGTATATTCTTTGTTGGTCACTATCTTTAAAATAACGTCCTTCAGAAAAACGAAGCAGCTCCTAATTTCTTCTCCTAAAGCAGCCTCAGCTGTGCTTTCCATCATCCTTTTCCCTGCTCCGCTTATGACAGGCCAAATGGTAAATCCTGTTTTTCCCTGTCACTCTGCAGTGCTCTGACCTCACCCTTCCTATTTCTGTTTCTCCTCTGGAACAGTCTTAAAGAGCTTGAAGACCCAGCTGCTGAAGACAACACCTACAATATTTCACAGGTCGTTATTCTCTAGGAACTATTTAATGCAAACACACTTATCTAGGTACTTAGAAATGTCAGCGTAAATTCACCAAGAAGAAATTGTGTCAAAACAATCTAGATGCCACCCACTGGAATGGGAAGGTTTTGGGGACAGAGGGGAAGCAGTTGAAAGCAGATCATTTGACTTTTTAGTACAGTTTTTGACACTGCCTTACGTGATGTTCTCACAAGGAAAATTAGAAGAGGGAAGGTACAAAATCGTTTGAGTAATTCATCAACAGTAGCTTGTTGTCAAATTAGAGGGAGATATCAAGCAGAGTTTCCAGGGAGTTCAGCTCTGCTTTAGATTGTATTGAAAGTCTCCACTAAAACCTCAACAAGCAGTAAAGACTATGTTCACTAAAACTGCAGATGACACAAATCCCAGAGGGACAGAAACCACTCAGAAGGACAATATAATACCCATAAAAATCTCAACTGCAGTTCTTTGGCCGGTTTTAGATCTTCTGGAAAGATCCCAAAGGATAGTGATGGTAATGTCTAAATTTATTAGGGTTTATTTAACCTAAAGCCAAGAATTCTGAAGGGGATACAATAAGTGTTAAAGATATAAAAGGTTATTAGAAGTACAAGCTGATGCAAAGGACAGAACAAGGTATCGCGGGTTTACACTATGACAAAAAGACAGCTTCAGATTAGACATTAGAAGCAGTTTCTAACAATGAAGACAGTAAAGGTCTGGAAAAAATTGAGAAGGAAGGGGGTAGAGTCCCCACCAAATTAGACAAGTATCTACCAGAAATTATGTAAGGTGAAGCTGGTCCCAACTCAGAGAAAAGATGTTTCCCACCCACTTTTACATTTCATTGTCTCCAGTACCATAGAGTTTGAGTGCCTACAAAAGCACTACTGCATTTGTCCTCACAGCAAGGCCATTAGGTAGGGAAATAAATATTATTTAATTTTTGAAATTAAATCAGTACAAAGAAATGAAATATGACTTTAGCAAAGGCACAAAGAAGATGCTAAGGCTCAGATCTAAAGGTACTCAGGAATCTCATGCCCATTGACGTGCTGGTGATCCCCTGTAAGTTTAGATCAGCACTAGGAACTCACTTAAGTCTCTTCTGTTCATTATAGCATCCGAACTGCATCATTGTCCTTTGTTCCATTTCATATCCCAAGAGAAAAAAAGAGACAATTTCTCTTCTAACCTATCATATGAGTGTGCAGGCTAGAAACACCGTGTATGAAATAATGGATCTAGTAAGTACAGTCTATAAACCAATAGTTGTTTCTTGGCAACTTTACAGTGTATTTCAACTTTGATCATAATTTAAAAGGTGACACTTATCTGTATCGTGACTGCTCTCCTTTCAAAGTCTTGCTGCTCATGAAAAGTCTTTGAAGGTAACAGCCATCAGGATATTACATTAATGTTATATTGACTCAGCCCTTCATCCTTCCAAGGTGTATAAATTGAGTTCCACACAGGCAGGTACGTGATGAGACCTTTCAAAAGAGATATCTGTGTGCCTGTTATTATCACTATTACTCCATGTGTCCTAGAAAGGCATCATTGTGGGACATAGTAAGTAAAGGACAGAAATGTGGGACTTGGGAGATCAGATTGATGTTCCTGTCATGACCTTGGACATGTCATTTCCCCTTCCTGTGCCTCAGTTTCTGCTTTTTTAAATTGAAATTATGATACTTTGCAGACTACATTAATATCTGCAGTTGAAAAGCATTGCCTGAGAGACAGCTATTTTTATTACCTTTATCAGTGTTTTACTTGGGCAAAATATTTTCCACCCCTAACTGCCAAGAGCTTGCAGCTTAAAACAGGTAAGATAGTAGAGGTAGGAAACAGAACGCTTTATCCTCATTCTAGAGAAAGAGAGACACACAATGGAATTGGTCACAATGGAAATGTGTAGCTAAATCAGGGATCCAATTTGCAAGTCAGTGCCTTAAGCACAGGCTTTTCCAGGTGTTCTCCCTGGACATTAGAGATTTAGTGGGAGTTTTCATGAGAGAGTGGATTTGTGCCAATATCCATGGCTAGGATTTTTCCCTTCCTCTCACGTTATGCAGAAAACTGTTTGCTGATAGTTTGCTGGCCTGTCTGACACCCCAGAGGTGACCGTATAGCAGTAAGGCTGCACAGATTGTAAATTATACAAACCCTTTCATCCTATGAAATAGCAATCAAAATTTTACACAGTTTTTCCAGCCATTTATTTGAACGGAAGGTTCAGCAGAAGGAAACCCAGTACTTGCTGCAAGGTGCCAGGGGTTTGGAAAAGTCCCAGGGACAAAGCACACCCAGTCAGAGGAGAAGAATGAATCAAATTTTGACACTGGGTCAATGGACTGGGGTATAAATCCTCCCTGCTCTGCACAGCAAGTTCCTTTCATTGTCACTCTCTGCACAGAGACCAAGGGGCAAATCTGGCATAATGTAGTAATCGAACATTTGACTGCTGGTACCACATTACACACCAGGTGAAACCTTTTCTCTTGGTTACTCTTTCTTCTCACCATCCCTTTCTACCTCCCTTGTTTCTGAATTTCTTTTACTCAACGTTTCATGCCTTGGTGCTACTCTCCCGTCGCAACTTAGTGGGTTTCATTATTACTGTCAAGCCCCTTTCCATTCACTGAAATTATCAGTGTCTAAATAACATCACTCATACTGATTTATCAATATAGCTCCTTCAGTTCCACGGATTAAGCAATTGTGGTTCTCAGATTTCTGATTCACTGTTTCAGGCTGTTGATATATATCACAGAATCACAGAATCTGAGAATGGTAGGGGTTGGAAGGGACCTCTGGAGATCATATTGCCCAACCCCCCTGCTTGACCAGGTACACCTAGAGCAGGGTACACAGGACTGTGTCCAGGTGGGGTTTGAATATTTCCAGAGAAGGAAACTCCACAACCTCTCTGGGCAGCCTGTTCCAACGCTCTGTCACCCTCACAGTAAAGAAGTTTTTTCTCATGTTCAGGTGGAACTTCCTGTGTTCTAATTTGTGCCCGTTGCCCTTTGTCCTGTCATTGGGCACCACTGAAAAGAGTCTGGGCCCCATCCTATTGGCACCCACCCTTCAGATATTTGTAAGCAGTAACAAGATCCCCCCTCAGTCTTCTCTTCTCCAGGCTGAACAAACCCAGGTCTCTCAGCCTTTCCTCATAAGAGAGGTGCTCCAGTCCCCTGATCATCTTTGTGGCTCTCCGCTGGACTCTCTCCAGTAGTTCCCTGTCCTTCTTGAACTGGGGAGCCCAGNAATTTCATTCGGTTCCCCTCGGCCCAGCTCTCCAGCCTGTCCAGGTCTCTCTGGATGGCAGCGCAGCCTTCTGGCATATCAGCCACTCCTCCCAGTCTGGTATCATCAGCAAAGTTGCTGAGGGTACACTCTATCCCTTCGTCCAGGTCATTGATGAATATATTGAACAGGACTGGACCCAGTACAGACCCCTGGGAAACACTGCTAGTTATGGGCCTCCAATCAGACTCTGCGCCGTTGATCACAACCCTCTGAGCTCTGCCGTTCAGTCGGTTCTCAGTCTACTTCACTGTCCCCTCATCTAACCCACACTTCCTAAGCTTACCTATGAGGATGTTATGAGAGAACATCCACCAGCTCCCTCAGCACTCATGGTTGTATCCCATAAGGGCCCATGGATTTGTGAGGATCCCATTTGCCTGGATGATCTCTAACCCAGTCCTCCTCAACCAAGGGGAAGTCCTCCTTTCTCCAGATTTTCTCTCTCACCTCTGCGGGCTGGGATGCCTGAGGGCCAGCCTTAGCAGTAAAGGCTGAAGCAAAGAAGGCATTTAGTAACTCTACCTTCTCCACATCCTGCGTCATCAGGGCCCCCACCTCGTTCAGCAGTGGGCCCACAATCTCCCCAGTCTTCCTTTTACTACTGGTGTATTTGAAGAAGCCCTTCTTGTTATCCTTGACATCCCTTGCCAGATTTAGTTCCAAGTGGACCTTGGCCTTCCTTGTTGCATCTCTGCACAGTCTGACAACGTTCCTATATTCCTCCCATGTGGCAAGTCCCTTTTTCCACATACTGTAAACCTCCTTCCATTTGAGTTTCTCTAGAAGCTCTTTCCTCATCCATATGGGTCTCCTGGCCCCTTTGCTTGACTTCTTCCTTCTAGAGATGCACCGATCTTGAGCTTGGAGGAAGTGGTACTTGAACACTGACCAGCTCTCTTGGACCCCCCGCCTTCCAGACCCCTAACCCATGGGATGCCTCTAAGCGGGTCTTTGAAGAGGCCAAAGTTAGCTCTCCTGAAGTCCAGGGTTTTTTAATCCTACTTGTTGCCCTGCTTCTACCACGCCATATCCTGAACTCTACCATCTCGTGGTCACTGCAGCCAAGGCTACCCCCAACCCTCACATCCTCAACCAGACTTTCTTTGTTTGTTAGTATAAGGTCCAGCAGCACATCTCACCTCATTGGCTCCTCCACCACCTGTGTCACAAAGTTATCCTCGATGCTCTGCAGGAACCTCCTGGATTGTGCGTGCCTTGCTGAGTTGCTTTTCCAGCAAATATCACGGTGGTTGAAGTCCTCCATGAGAACCAGGCCAGGGCAGCCTACTGCCAGCTGTCTGTACAAGGCTTCGTCCACTTCTTCCTCCTGATAGGTGGCCCACAACAGTGTCACCCATATTGCCTGCCCCTTAATTTTTACCCATAAGCTCTCGACTTGTTCTTTCTCCACCCCTAGGCAGAGCTCAATACATTCCAGTGGCTCCTTCACATAAAGAGCAACTCCCCCACCTCGCCTTGCTGGCCTGCCTTTCCTAAAAAGTATGTAGCCATCCATGACAGCATTCCAGTCATGCAAGCTATCCCACCATGTCTCTGTAATTGCAATGAGATCATGGCCCTGCAACCGCACACAGATCTCTAGTTCCTCCTGTTTATTCCCCATGCCGCATGCTTTGATGTACAGGCATTTCAGAGAGGTAATTGAGCACGCAGGTTTCCCTGGAGGGGTACATCAGGATCCACCATAGCCATACACACCCTTGAGGTGGCTGGTCTTCTGATTGTCATCTCATGAGGCAGCTAAGGCACCCTTGGCGCTGCTCTCGTTGGCCCAGCTTATTCCCCCGTTGGATGTGATGGCACTAGCATTGCCACTTTGAACCCCGCCTCCCGAGTCCTTCAGTTTAAAGCCCACCTCACCAAGTTGGCCAGCCTGCTGCCAAAGCTTCCCTTGCCCCTTCTAGACAGGTGGATTCCATCCCTCCCTAATAGGCTATGGTTCCTAGGGAATGTCCCATTGTCATGAAAGCCAAAACCCTTGTGATGGCACCAGCCTTGTAGCCAAGGGTTAATTTGCATTATTCGCATATTTCTGGCTGCCCATTTTTCTCCAACTGCTAATGGAGGAGAAGATGACTTGGGTACCAATATTTTTCACTTGCTCCCTCAGGGCTTTATAGTCTTCCTTGGTTCTGCCCAGGCTCTGGCTTACAGCATCATTTGTGCCCACATGGAAGAGTATCAGCAGATAGTAATCTGTGCTCTTGACGAGTTGTGGCACCCACTCAACGATGTCGCAGATCTTAGCTCCTGGAAGGGAGCAAACTTCTTGTGACTCCCTGTCAGGTGGGCAGATGGGCGCCTCAGTGCCTTTTAACAGAAAGTCACCCACTAGAAACACTCGTCTCTTCTTTTTACAGTATCCGCTCTGTGCTGCCGGTACAGTTGCACCTTGCAGTCCTTGCTCATGAGTGTCTACAGCTGCTAAAGCTTCATATCTGTTGTTGGTAGTGATGCTGGAGGGTGGAGACTGAATCGGAGCCCTGCCTTTTTGGGTCACCAGGATCCAGGGTGCCTCGTTCTCAGTGGTGTCCGCTACAGGAACGTGGTTCTGAAACCGCCTATCAATCTCCACCTCAGCTCCACTAATACTGCACAGCCTTTTAACTGTTTTCTGCAACTCAGCCACCTGACGCAACAGATCATCAACCCCTGCATACCTTGTGCAGGTACTTACCTTTTCACTAGGAGAAGGGTCTGGGCACTCGCTGCAACCTACCACCTGTACTGAAGCCTCCTTCCTTACCAGTTCCATCTGGGTGCATGCACCAGACATCTCTGGGGCTTGCTTCATAGGAACACTGGTTTTAGCTCTGAGGCAAGTGCCCACCATCCTGGCAGAGACCTAGAGCACTTCCCTGGGCTGTGGACCTACAAGCAGGGTGCAGCGCCCTTCCTGCACATCCTGCCTGCGCGAACTGCCACACAAACTGCCACGCCACGCCCTGGCTGATGTGCCACGCCCTGTTTGTACGTCCCCCTAGGGCCGTTTTAATCTCCCGCAGTTGCTCCTGGCAATGCCCAGGCCGCGTCAGCCTTGCTCGCGAGAGCTGCCGGGACCTAGTGAACTGCTCTGCGCTTCCTCGGGTTTCCCTGGGTCCGGGAACACCCTTGTCCACCCCAATCTAGCGCCCGGCCATGGAACTTACAAGTGCTGCTGCTGCGTTCCTTGCTGACTGATGAGGAATATATGAATATGAAGTGAAACAGACTAAGTATCATATAGAATCATAGAATCACAGAATCATTTAGGTTGGAAAAGACCCTTAAGATCATGGAGTCCAACTGCAAACCTAACACTGACAAGTCTATCACTAAACCTTTTCCCTAAGCACCATGTCTACACGGCTTTTAAATACCTCCAGGGATAGTGGCTCAACCGCTTCCCTGGGCAGCCTGTTCCAACGCTTGATAACACTTTCAGTGAAGAAACTTTTCCTAATATCCAATCTAAACCTCCCCTGACACAACTTGAGGCCCGTTCCTCTCATCCCATCACCTGTTACTTGGAAGAAGAGACCAACACTCACCTCGCTACAACCTCCTTTCAGGTAGTTGTGCAGAGTGACAAGGTCTCCCCTCAGCCTCCTTTTCTCCAGATTAAACAACCCCAGTTCCCTCAGCTGCTCCTCGTAGGACTTGTGCTCTAGAACCTTCCCCAGGTTTGTTGCCCTTCTTTGGACATGCTCCATCACCTCAGTGTCCTTCTTGTACTGAGGGGCCCAAAACTGAACACAGTATTTGAGGTGCAGCCTCACCAGTGCCGAGTACAGGAGGACAATCACTTCCCTAGTCCTGCTGGCCACGCTATTCCTAATACAAGCCAGGATGCCGTTGGCCTTCTTGGCCACCTGGGCACACTGCCGGCTCATGTTCAGCTGGCTGTCGACCAGCACCCCCAGGTCCTTTTCCACCAGGCAGCTTTCCAACCACTCTTCCCCAAACCTGTAGCATTGCATGGGGTTGTTGTGACCAAAGTGCAGGACCCGGCACTTGGCCTTGTTAAACCTCATACAACTGGCCTTGGCTCATCAATCCAGCCTATCCAGATCCCTCTGTAGAGCCTTCCTGCCCTCAAGCAGATCAACACTCCTGCCCAACTCAGTCTCCTCTGCAAACTTACTGAGGGTGCACTCAATCCCCTCGTCCAGATCATCGATAAAGATATTAAACAGAACTGGCCCCACTACTGACCCCTGGGGAACACCGCTTGTGACCGGCCGCCAACTGGATTTCACTCCATTCACCACCACTCTTTGGGCCCAGCCATCCAGCCAGTTTTTTACCCAGGGAAGAGTATGCCTGTCCAAGCCATGAGCCGACAGTTTCTCCAGGAGAATGCTGTGGGAAATGGTGTCAAAGGCTTTACTAAAGTCTAGGTAGACAACAGCCACATATACTTGCTTTGTATGGAAGGCTACTTTTTCTTTGAATGCTTGGATCTTGGAGGCCGTATAAACATAATATGCCACTGGATCTAGGCTAGGAACTTCAGGTGGGATCACCTACGCTCACAAAACATTTTATGAATGGTCTTACTAGAAGAATTAAATTTTGAATAGCATTTCCTGTGCACCTAATCCATCAAAGGTTTTCTATCCCAGCTCCCATAGTAGTCAAAGTCTAGGTACTCAGCATAATCTGTTTCTACTATCAAAGAATCAATGTCAAGAAATGACACCAGTGGCTTCCTGGTCTGCATTAGGCACTGCCCAGCTCTGGGTTCGCCAGTACAAGACAGAGGTGGCCATACTGGAGTGAATCCAACAACAGGCCATCCAGATGATTAAGGGACTGGAACATCTTTCGTATGAGGAGAGGCTGAGAGAGCTGGGACTGTTCACCCTGGAGAAGAGAAAGCTCAAGGAGATCTTATCAGTGTGTATGAATACCTGCTGGTGGGCAGTAAAGAAAAGGGGGCCAGATTCTTCTCAGTGTTGCCCAGTGACAGGACAAGAGGCAATGGGCACAAACTGAAATACAGGAAATTCTGTTTAAACATAAGAAAAAAGCTTTTTTACTGTGAGAGTGGCTGAATGGGCTGAATACTGGAATGGGCTGCCCAGAGAGGTTTTGGTGTCTCCATCCTTGGAGATATTCAAAACCCAACTGGACATGGCCCTGGGCAACAAAGCTGCAGTAGGTGACCCTACTTCGAACAGGAAGGTTGGGCTAGACAATCTCCAGGGGTCCTTTCCAACCTCGGCCATCCTTTGATCCTATGTTTCTGTGAAATAATATATTTTAGTGTGGGGAAAAAACAAATTTAGTTTAACTGACTCCCCTGGGAACCACAGTACATTACCATATCACACAGGAGTAGAGGGGAAATAAGGACTTGCAAGTTCTGAACACAATAGGAAACTAATACCATGGGAACAGTAGTCTGAAGGGCACATCCAGAGCAACTGAGTTCAGTCTCCTGCTTTTGTAGGTTATCATAGCAGATAATCCCTATTCTAAACTTCTTCATTATAAATTAGGTCCAGGCATACCTGGGAAGACCAGATATTTCCAAACTGAAAAACGGAACCCAATTGGGACACTTGCAGAGAGATCGGCTACACTCCCAACACTCCAATATGTCGCTGAAGGAGGATGGCCTGCCTTGTATGGTGTGGCTGGAACATGGGGGAAAGGTGAAAGCCATGTCAGAGTTTGAGACTTTGTATTAACTATATTGTGTAAAAAAAAGGAAGCTGGAGAGCTGAGAAAGGAAGGTCTGGGTGCAATACCCTTCTCCTTGGGGTGGGTGGGACTAGTTTTCAGGCTACCTGACTGAAACATTTATTGTCATTTTACTGTTAAATGCTGTGTGAACATCCAGTATAAATATAAGTAATGTCCTTTAGGTCCATTAAAAAAAAAAAAACCCAAACAAAAAACCTTGGTTTTGCACAGTTACAAAAAGAACAGGATGGAGTAAAGAGTGTTTACAGGCTGTTAATAACACAATGTTGCAATTTAGGCTTCCTTTACAAAATAGTGCCCAGTATCTACTATCTCATGATAAATAGAAGCTGTATTGCATGACACTTGTGAACAATGGGTGAAATGGATATTAGAAAAATCTCATTTATCTTCTGCTTTATTTCTTGATAGAGGTCCTTGTCACCATGGCTATTATGTGACTAGCCCTAGAAAGGCCACCTCATTAGTTTTCTTTATCAAGATAGCAAGGTCTTCTTTAAAGGGACAGCGCTTAGATTTTAAATTCAAATAGAAAACAGGCTTCATTGTGTGAATGTGTTTCTATCTCTGTTCTCACTGCTTAAATACGTAGGCTATTTTCCATAGCTTTCAAACAGATGAAATTAACACTCCTGTGATGAGGAAGGTGTCCCTGGAACAGAAATATAAAAATGGAATTTTATGAGCAGACTGCTTGCATTTGCCTCATGCATTTTTTAATGNGGGGGGGGGGGGGGCAGAAATGAAAGCAACTTTCTGTAAGTTCTGTAAATCTATTTTCCCCTTTGTCTGTTCCACTCACAAATATATCTTCTTCTTGTCTGACAACCACTTTGAAAATTTTCCTCTATTGCCACCAAAGCAACCATGTGAGTGTCAACAAATCATGGTTTAGATTTATATCTAATGAGTTAGAATATGTCAAAGGAAATTCAACATTTTTGTCTCTTTTCAAAAATCTTAATGACAGGTAGATGAAGTTGGACAACACCATCTCTATTGGCTTTCTCTGAGTTTTGATGGGTATTTTTCATAGAACGAAAGAACTTGCTTCCCTTCTGCAGCAGGCAAGGCAGGGGAAGAGTAGCTGCAAAATCTGATAGTGCCAAATAGTTATATTAGCTATGTCTAGCTTTCTGCATAATTAAGAATGTTTGGGATTTGGTAATATAAAAGATCAATGATTACAAAATACTATTGTTTTCTTCTTTGTTCTGAATTGTGATATAATAGCAATTAACTCTCAGAATACGCTGCTAGCTTTAAGTCGGTGATTAAAAGTACCTTCTCATTTGATAACTGACTAGAGAAGAGCCTTAAAGGTAAGAGGACACTGAATGGATCTGACAATACTATTAGCTTACTGTGTAAATCACAGTGACTTATTTCACTGCATTTAAAATGAAGATAAGATATTAAAATAAAAAAAAAAAAATTGCATTAATACAACAGTAAGGTTAGGAATTTTAAGGCACCAGATCAGGAAATGAAAAAGCTAAGGCTCTTTTAGTAGCAATCCATATCAGGTGTGTGTTTTCAATTAGTAACCAGAGTGATAAATGTTGTATCTGAATACATTGAAAATAACCTAAAAATAATGGGCCAAGTACATTTGCTAGGAATAGATTAGGTACCTGGAGTTTGAAATTCCAATTTGTCTTGTATTTACAGTTTTGAGTATGAAAGAATAGCAATGACAGTGTGGGTTTTTCCTTGAAGCTGTTGTATGCCCTACTGCAAACCTTCTGGGAGTAGTTTCTCCATGTGTCATGTCCACTAAAGAAATGGAGCAGTCACGTTCCAGAAGCTCACTATGAAAGTACCATCAAGAAAGTACAGGAACAGCTTGCACTTCAAAGAATTTGCAAGTTCAGTGTTAGAGTTAACAGATGCAGAAAGAATTCAGAGAAAGAAGATAAAATAGATCACCATGGCGGACAGATAGTCATTGACGCTATGAGTCTGTGCTGCTTTGAATGAAACATCCCTTAGGCGAGGTAGCTGCAGACTCATTGATTAAACCACCAGTGCAGAGTTCCTTGTTGAGTTGCTTATGTCTGAAGTGAACTCGCACTCCTTTAATGCAAGTTTTCTCACTCCCCTGCTATCAGTGATTTTCTTTTTGGAATTTCCTCAGTGCTTAGGAGATAAAGGAGACCGAGGTAGGAACGGAAAATGAAAATTCCCTAGTACTTCCTTTCTCAGTTTGTTCCTACCTTTCTAATCATGCAGATGTTTTCTCTAGGAGCTCCTTTTATTTTAGGGTCCTTTAAAGTCACATTCCTATTCCACTGGAGTGCAATTGTTCCAGTCTTGAATAATTTTTGAATTTTGAATTTTTGAACAAGTTTTGAGCCAGAAAAAACTCCATCACATCATTAATACATAACACACTGGTTACTACATCGTGTAGGTCAGCATGTCATTAGTAATGGATGCATATGAGCTGAAGAAATCAAAGAATCACCTGAACTTACAGCCATTTTTTCTTCCTAATGGAAACAGTCTGTCAGGGCTCTGAACACTAGTGCTTAGGCCAAAGCCACAACAGCAGAAAAAGACAAGAGCTGCTGCAAGCCTGTAGAAGCTTAGTCTAAATAGACAAAGCAAAGTGGGGAAAAAAGCTGGGGAAATGGAATACAGATGTGGAAAGATGAGGGGAATAGCCTAACGAGCACAGAGTGCAGCTAGATGATGACAAAGCTGGGAACAGAATCAGCTCCACAGACTCCCAGTTCAGGGCATAATCTAGCAGGTTTGGTGGGTGGCCATACTGGGAACCTATCTAATTTGTTGATCTTTCACAAGCCAGCCTAGAATTAAAAAAAAAAATAATAATAATTTCTGGATTTGAAAGCCACTTGTTTGAAATAATAATGTCCTTGGAGGGGGGAGGATATTTTAAATGTCATTGCTACCTGCTGTTTTATATATCGATCATCCCTGTGGTCTGGACGACCACCACATTGAGATAGACCAGCCAGTATAAATACCATAGGCACTCGTTACATAACAAATCTTTATCTGTTTACCTTTCAGAACATTAGATCGATCTGCTCTGAACTTTGGTCTTTTCACAATCATAAGTATTATTGTTTCCCATTCATAGCAACTGCAGAAATAGCAGGGGTGCTGCTGATGGAAAGACCATGACCTTACTTATTACACCACCTGTGTACTCTTGAGAACCCTATAATTGAAACATTACATGTTGACTCACCTTTTTCTTATGATGTATTGTAACTTCTCAAGGCTAGAGTTTTCAATCATGGATTTTCAGAGTTATATCAGTGAAAGAGATTTTAAATCTATTCTACTCTGAGAGAAGCTGGTCCTCCTCAAGAAACTCTCCGTCTTTCCCAGTTATTTTATTTCATTAAAATGAATGTTCTAAACAATTCCTTTTTCTCTTATAGTCCAGTTTATTCTTGAATAACATTTTACTATAAGGTTTTCTATTAACCAGAAAGGATTCAAAAGTGTAGTTTGGCCATTCAGGACTCCAGCATATCAACACTGCACACCCTGTTCCCCCCCTCAAAGACCCCTATAACTTTCTTATGCCACATATAGATATAAAAATATCCTCCCACTACTACTGCATCTTGCAAATGTTCTCCACTCTGTTCTACTTGTCTCCTGCAAAATCTCTCATGTAGATGCTATTTATTGACCATATATAAATTTATACATGTTCCTTTTCCAGGTTAAGTATAAGTGGCCCATCCACCTTGGTAAAGACCGGTGATAATTGTCTTTGGCAGGAATGGTGACACGTCATGATACTGAGCCCCAATTCATCCCTACATACTATCGCCCTCCTTATCTAAGTTTTTTGTCACCTGTGGCTTTTCCAGGGCGGTCTAGCTCCCACCTTAGATAGATAGAAGAGAAAGGTCAATTTATTTGTAAATCATTAAGTAACACATTTACAATACATCAAAATATTAAGGTCTTACAATAATTCTTACTTGGTTAACAAACATATGCATAATGTCCACTGAAGAAAATAGTGCTTGATTTGATAAACAGTGAGCCAATTTTTCCTGCCAGGAAGTGGAGAGTCCGAGTTCTTTCAACAATTCATAGTTGCCTTGGCACCATTTTCCACGTGCACCTAGCAGAAATCCACCTTCAGCTCCTCTCTGCTACTATACAGGGAACCAGGAAAGTGTCTAAGATGTGCTGATCTGTCAGTGGACATACTACACTTGTAGAGGCAGCCTGTGCCATTTGTCTTCCCAGGAGATAACTCCTGATGGGAAGCAGTCAGATCCTCTGCAGATCATCCTCCAGGACATTCACCCAATGATTTATTATGAATGGTGCATTGCCCTAATAATACCTATTAGGACTGTGGGGTGAAATTACTATGGAGAGAAAATATGTTTCTAGCTTGACTAATATGCTTGCCTAAATATCTTTTGAGGTTTGGTCCTTGTTCTGTTAGATGCTTGAAGGATGCCAATAGCCAGAAGATGTTTCTACCAATGAACTCCACGAATGTTGCTCATCTACCAGGCCTTGCTGCAGCTTCATGCACACAGCTGGGAGATGAAGGAGCACGGGGTGTGGCTCATCTACCTATGGCAGCTTTGTACTCCCATGGGGGAAATCAGCTCTCTTTGCTAGCAGAAAGCTCAGTGATTAATGCAGTTTAGCCCATAGTCCCTACAACACTAACCAAAAAGTGAGAGGGACTTTTAAGGACAAATTTTTCCCTAGCTGTGGGAGATGTATTCCCTCTAAACCGATATATAAAATAATCCTAACTATAACCAAGCAGTGCTTTGAAGCTTCTGATCTCCCTGGCTATTTTTTTTTTTTCATATTTCATCACTTTATGCTAGTTAATTACTAGTTAAAAACCCTGCTGAAAAGCATGTCACGTCCTGTAGGAATGGTTGGGGAGAATATGTTACAAAAAGTTATAGAGGAAGCTACTTACAGGTGAGAAAACACATCTGAAATATTCTCAGGTTTTTGAAAGCTTGCTTGCTGGATAGCTGGAGATCTGAAGAACGAAAATTGAATCATTGATAATTGACTGTCTGGAAGTACTGATGTTTCTAGACTGATATTTATGTCCTGTCCACCCTTACACACAATCTCCCCATTGCAAGTAGTAGTACCTTCTGGACATTTTAGTGTT
>WAAD01034486.1:0-33381 GCA_013389945.1 Fregata magnificens | reverse complement strand
CATTCGGACCAGCTCTCTCTCCCAAAATGTGTTTATGACTGTCTGTGTAGGAATAGTGTTTTATCTGAGGTAAATCAAATTAGCTATGCTTGAGTTGGTAGAGGAATACACCTATTAACAAAAAATGCTGGGTTTTAATTGCAACTAATACATGTTCTTGCTGTCTTCCAATGTCCAAAGAAGTTGCATTGGACTGCAGGGTCAAGCCTGTAGTTAGAACTAAATGAACTTTTCAGTGTAACCTCCTGGGAAGGATACAGGTCTAGTGAATGGTTGAGTTTAGTTTGCAAAATCTGCTAGAAAGGCCTCAACACACTTACCATTTCCAAATTTATGTACAGCAAGATCTTTGGACTATTCATGCAAATTAGGAACTTCTTAGCCAATTGAAAAAAAAAAAAAAAAGACGATAATTAGTGGTGTACTCTTTAAATGATACAAAAGGCAACAGTCTGACTTCTCAGTTTTATGAGGAAATTTTCTTACATTTGAGGGAAAAATTTCATGCTTAGCCTAATAACTTAGGTGAAAGCCTGAGATTAAAAAAAACACTTTACATAACAGTGGCTAAATTTATAGTTGCTGAGCATGAGTGTAGGTCATGTTTGTCTAGCATCAGCGACTTGCATATTTCTGAAATTGGAGAAGGAAAAGAGTCTCAGCCCAGAAAAGATGTTGGGCTGGGTTTCTAAATACCTTCCATGCCATGAGTTCATATAACTAGTAAATAAATACATTATTTAATAAGTATTGTACAGCTCTGTGGGAATGAGTAAGCGGAGAGTAGAACAACTGCAGCTTTAGGAGTATTTAAGCTGGACAAACTTCCTGTTGCATATGAACACTGCATCTGGGGGAGCTCACCCTTTGAAAAACAGTGGACTGTTAAGCCTGAAATGCTCATGCTACAGTGCTTAAAGGCAAAGCAAAAAGCTATAATACACGTGGCTCCTAATGTACCATCTAAACGAATGTTTGAAAGCATTTTATTTAAAACAACTTAAAAGATCACTCCCAAAGGGAGAAAAATAGTATTAATGCAGCTATAAGAGATAAAGAAATGGAGAGAGGAAAATTAGTCTAAAACAAAGGAGCTCACAGGAAAGAGATTCATAGCAATTAAACTGCTGCTTTCATAGCACAAGACCCTGCTATCTGATAACTTTGCCTTTATCTTAGTTACGAACAGTCTCTGTTACAAGGAATTCTGTCGTTTGCAAAAAAAACCCCAAATTTTCTAACCTGTTTCTAAAATTTAAGTAAGCCACCCAAAAATCATTATCAACTTCCTACACTTTTTTTGTCTTTTGTGTCTTAGCCACCTTGTAGTTTTCAGGTGCCATTTCAACAGCAACATACTGTACCTACACTTGTATACCACGCTTCATGCCATGCATCCCAAGGTGCTTTGCAGTACAATTTTATCACACATTAGACAAAAGTTGTCAAATTTTATGACTAAAAGATTAATCCCTTTACTCTGCGTTAGATCAGGTTAGCAAACTGACAGGAAAAGTAGCGAAATTCCCATACTCATACCCATAAATTTTTATTTGTTATTTTTGGTTTAGGTTTAAATGCACAGTTCATATTGACTGTACGCTTACTGAGGACCAGATTCGTGTGTCTTAATATCAGTGTGAATAGAGAGAACCTAAAATCATCCTTGAAATACAATTCATTGAGCTTTGTGGCTTTAACGTCAATTTTCGGTGGTATAACTAAGACCAGAATCTCACCTTTAATGAGTTGTAGTAGTATTTTTGGTGTGTACATGAGAATCTGGGACCTTTTCATCCAGAGTATTTGTGGAACTTTCTGCTATAATATATCTAACTTATGAATGTCAAAATATTATTTTAATGCTTCCCTTTCATACAACATATTTTACAAAGTAATAATTTTTTAATAAATACAGTATTTTTATAAAACCCTTGCTATGTTTAGTGTGCAGCCAGTGAGGAGTAGTTTGAATAAGTCTAAGCACCACATTTACAATTTCAGTTAAAAATCAAAAACTCTTTGAGATATGTGAAATTATTATTTGGGTAAACAGAAAAAATATTTATGATGATGCTTGGACCTTAAAATTTGGGTTGGGGTTTTTTTCTTGTCAAGTTTGAACAAATTTTTAAAATTCCATCTAAACAGAAAGAAAGTCATATTGCTTCCTTAGGTAGAGTGCACTCTCACATCTGTCTACTGCTAAGTATAAGTTTTGATCTCAGTTGCATCTGTGTGAATTGACTCACAGTAAGATACCTTGGTTTCAGTACATTTATTTTATACTGTGAAACTGAGATCAGAATCTGATTCATTTAGGAAATCACTCTGTAAAGACTAAATTACAAACATAAAATTACCTGTAATTATTAATGTAGTACTGTTGCTTATGCCCTGTTTCCTTTTTCTCCTCCTCTTTTTTTCTCCTGATATGTATCTTCTTAAAAGTGCCAATCAATGGTAAGTTGCCCATTTGCCCCATGGAAGAGATGTGGAGGGTTGGGAGAGTATGTGTCTCATAAAAATTTGAACGAGCCCACTGGGTTCTCCTGTTTGTTGGCTTGCATGTCAGTTGACATATAACATTCCATGCCTAATGTGATGGCTCATGATATACCGTGGTCCTAAAGCATGTTCAGCAGCCAGTCAAGACATTTTTCCTTATCAGATGATCCTTTGCATTTGTCCTTTCGTAGTTTGTCTCCAAATGTTGTATCAGATCTACATTTCCATTGCAGTCCTAGCTTGATGAAACCATAAGCCATTTTGTGCATCTTTTTATTTTGCTCACTCCAAACATTTGCTCTAAATTTGCAGTGTAAAATATAGCCCTTCAGTAATCTAAGAAGAATACAAGTCCAATTTCATTCCACGGGACTTGTTGAAGTTTCAGAATGAAACTTCTATGCAGTTTAGAACCACATGCCTAATTTAAAACCTGTTTGTAATCAGCTAGTGATATTTAAAACAATATTAGAGTTCGGACTGCTCTGCAATGCTTCCATTGTAGAACCATGGACTTTGCCTCATTTCAATCAGTGTTGCAATTTCCCTGTGTAAACTGCTCCATGGATTTACTGTTCTTCTGGTGTAGCCTTCACAGACAGAAGCAATACTGATGGTGTCAGATTTCTGCCATTCCTCTAGAAATCTGTGTAATTTATATTTCTATTAATAAGTGAAAATGAGCCAATACATTATGAGATACTCTTTTTCTAGATGAAACCCATACGATGGTCAGTGACACAAGCAGCCTGGTCCAATCCCATACCTACAAGCGAGATCCAGTGGATGTGCCCTACCAGACCGGACAGCTTCATCCAGCCATCCGTGTAGCTGACTTACTACAGCACATCACCCAAATGAAGTGTGCAGAAGGCTATGGATTCAAAGAGGAGTATGAAGTAAGTGTCAGGTCTAATGATCTGATTATTATGTCTTCTGCACTGTTGGCTTTATCTGTCTGCTACCTGTACCACAGAGCAGGAAAAATAATTACTCAACGATGTAAGCCAGCTGCTGTGTGAGGGAAGGTATTGAATGGAAAGGATCATCTCTACAGTGAGCAAATTTTCTGATTGTAACCAGCCAGGATGAGGAGTGAGACATAAAAAAAGGTTTTTATGGAAATATCTGCCTAATTCTAATTGCATAAAGCTGTATATTCAAAAAAACAGGTCCACTAGCATTCTCCCAGAACTTGCCATATTTTTCTTTTACTATTGAAGAATATAGCTTTTTTCCAAAGTTCTACATCACATATTGTCTAATCACAGTTACTCTGTAACACGATATTAGCTTAGAAATCAAGTTCTACAAGCAGTATTTCTTGGAATAATAGTATTCATCATGGAGAGGAAGCGTGCATCTTCAGAGAGGCCCATAGGGCTATAAAATTTATTCTGTGGTGCCTGAATCGGTTCCCACTGGCTGGAGGCTATCTCTAATCCTCATTATTTTTCATATGAACTTACAGTCTCTCTTTTTTCCTTTTTTTTGATTCAACTTCTGTTTCTTCATTTAATGCTAGAGTGACCTGTTCCTCCCTGTTCCCATCTTAGTTTTAAATATCATGACCACTACATCCTGGCAAATACTATAGGAACGCAGCACATTGCACTGCAGATCCTGTCTTCCTTGTGAGATGAGTCAGTTTGCTAGATGAAAAAAGCAAAAACCAAGCAGAACTTGCTCTCATGCCCAAAATTAAGGGTAGTAGTATGCCTGACTTCAAAAGCTTAGTTTTGCTGAAGAGTCTCAAGAACGCACCACTTCTCATCCAAATCGTATATTTGAATGAACAGAGACTTACCAAACTGGGTTCCTTGTCTAATGTGAGGGAGGATTTGAAATTCATTAAAATCTGCTTAGGTCCATTATTTTAATTGTTAGGGTGTAAAAATGAATGTCCTTTGTCCACTTTCTCTGCCTTTTAGCTCAGATTTTAAGGAGTGTATTCTTGTGAATGATTCTCACATACAGGAGCACTCTAATATGGGTTGATGTCTACAGTGAGTAGTTTCTCACAAGAAGTTCAGTGGATTTGAACCCAAAAAACAAGCAGCATAAATATATTACTTCACAGAGGAAAAATACATAAGATAGATCTGCAGGGTTGGACAATAAGTTGTCAAAGTTGTCATAAGAGTGTATGAGAATTCATGAGATAATTTTGATTGATCAGGTAGGAAGGTGCACTGCATAAGAACTTGTGGGGTCTGATCTGTAGGCAGACTTGAAGCTGTCACCTCTGAAATACTCTGTTAACTTTTAATACATTATAGGGACTATGATCCAAGATGATGTGATTAGATTAAAAAAAAAAAATATTCCCTATCGTGTGGTCTAGGAAGCAAATAATGATCACCAGCAGCCCATCCTCCCCTATTTCCAGGAGCAGGCTACACCTGACAGAGCCTGTATCAGCCTCCGTATGTGGTAGTGTCCATTTGTCCAGTTGAGGAACCTGTCCAAATTGCACTGCATCTCCAACCCAGTACACCGTCCTAAATTTCCTTTCCTTGGAAACTAAAATGTGAGAAATCAGAGGAACAAGCGTAAATGGGTCTTACTGTGATGTGACTCTGACGTAGCCAGTGAGAAGCAGAATGATACAGATTCAGTTCTAAATCTGTCTTCTCAAAGTAGAAGCCAGCAAAAAAAAAGATCACTTCTCATTCTTTCATCTGATAGAAAGAGAAGGGAGGAGGACAACCAGCAAAAGTCATTTAAATTACTTCCACCCTCTAGGGCAAGCAACAATTTCTCTTTTGGGTATGCACAAGTGTGCACTGCCCTAAAGGCTCAATATATCATGCTTAAGTTGTAGACACACACAAGTCTGAGTCTATGGGGCCGGATGGGATCCACCCAAGGGTACTGAGGGAGCTGGTAGAAGTGCTCACCAAGTCACTTTCCATCCTTTATCAGCAGTCCTGGCTAACCGGGGAGGTCCCAGTTGACTGGAGGCTAGCAAATGTGACGCCCATCTACAAGAAGGGCCAGAAGGAGGATCCAGGGAACTACAGGCCTGTCAGTCTGACCTCAGTGCCAGGGAAGGTTATGGAGCAGATCATCTTGAGTGACATCACGCGGCACGTACAGGACAACCAGGTGATCAGGCCCAGTCTGCATGCGTTTATGAAAGGCAGGTCCTGCTTGGCTAACCTGATCTCCTTCTATGACCAGGTGACCCACTTAGTGGATGAGGTAAAGGCTGTGGATGTTGTTTATCTGGACTTTAGTAAAGCCTTTGACACTGTTTCCCACAGCATTCTCCTGGAGAAACTGGCGGCTCATGGCTTGGATGTGCGTACTCTTTGCTTGGGAAAAAACTGGCTGTGTGGTTGGCTGAGTTGTGGTGAATGGAGTTAAATCCAGTTGGTGGCCAGTCCCAAGTGGTGTTCCCTAGGGCTCAGTATTGGGGCCAGTTCTATTTAATATCTTTATCAATGATCTGCATGAGGGGATCAAGTGCACCCTCAGTAAGTTTGCAGGTGACACCAAGTTGGGTGGGAGTGTTGATCTGCTTGAGGGCAGGAAGGCTGTACAGAGGGACCTGGACAGGCTTGATCGGTGGGCCCAGGCCAACTGTATGAGATTTAACAAGGCCAAGTGCCGGGTCCTGCACTTTGGTCACAACAACCCCATGCAACGGTACAGGCTTGGGGAAGAGTGGCTGGAAACCTGGCAGAAAGGGACCTGGGGGTGTTGGTCGACAGCTGGCTGAACATGAGCCAGCAGTGTGCCCAGGTGGCCAAGAAGGCCAACAGCATTGTGGCTTGTATCAGAAATAGTGTGACCAGCAGGAGTAGGGAAGTGATCGTCCCCCTGTACTCAGCACTGGTGAGGCCGCACCTCGAATATTGTGCCCAGTTTTGGGCCCCTCACTACAAGAAAGACATGGAGGTGCTGGAGCCTGTCCAAAGAAGGGCAACCAAGCTACTGAGGGGTCTAGAGAACAAGTCTTATGAGGAGCAGCTGAGGGAACTGGGATTGTTTAGCCTAGAGAAGAGGAGGCTGAGGGGGAGACCTTATTGCCCTTTAAAACTACCTGAAAGGAGGTTGTAGCAAGGTGGGTGTCGGTCTCTTCTTCCAAGTATATCCAAGCGATAGGACAAGAGGAAATGGCCTCAGGTTGCGTCAGGGGAGGTTTAGATTGGATATTAGGAAAAATTTCTTCACCAAAAGGGTTATCAAGCATTGGAACAGGCTGCCCAGGGAAGTGGCTGAGTCACCGTCCCAGAGGTATTTAAAAGACGTGTAGATGTGGCACTTAGGGACATGGTTTAGTGGTGGAGTTGGCAGTGCTAGGTTGTTGGTTGGACTTGATGATCTTAAAGGTCTTTTCCAACCTAAACAATTCTGTGATTCTATGAAGGGTAGGAACTAATGTATTCACTGTTGCAGATCCTTCAGGAAGACTAATGCAATTACTAGTACATTGCTGAGTTTTTACAAGTGCGCATACTGCTTGCATTTTACAAGAGATGGTGTTTTTCTGAAGTTTCCACTTTGTCATGCCAACTCCAGATTATAAAAATTGCTTAAATATGTAATTGTTTAAACTGGTATTTGTAGTATTAGACTTCCAAAGCCCATGCTTCAGGCCAGTTCCAAAGTCACTGATGACATTTTTCCCCTAAAATGTAGAAAACAGTTCATTCCCAGAAGGAGCTAATCACTTGTCAACTTTCATTTGTGTAGCTGACTTAAACAAGTTTGTTCCCGTGAGGTTTTTTATGCCACTGTTATTTAAAAATTATAGAATTGAAAGTTCTTGTCTTTGGAGAAGATTTGCTCATCCGCCAAAACCTTTTATACCAGCATTAAGCCTAGAGGAAAGCTACAATTAATTTATAAAAAAAAAGACTGTAAAATGGAATTTTACATGACATGGCTTTTTAACTACAGTGGATCAAATAATGCTGCTGAGAAACAGTTTCCAGGAAAATCACTTAATTTTGAGCTTACCAAGCTGATGAATGGCATCCCGTTACAGACAGTAAGTGTAGTCATGACTAATGCCAGTAGATGCAATACATTAGGGTGCAGTTTATTAATAGTGGCAGGGAAGGGGGACTTAAAATACTGCAACTGCATCTGAAAAAGTCCTCTTTATGTATGGAAATTGTTTATAATCAGAATTAACCATATATTAACCATAACTAGCCATATCTTTGAGGGTTTTTTCCATTGAACTACTGCAGTATTGCTGTTTTTCCTCCATATGCAATGAAAAACTGCCCAATATATTCTAGCACTGCTAAGATTGTGAATCTCTTTGTTTACACTGCTGTCAGACTGATACTGTCCTCTTTACAAGGTTGAACTAGACAATGAAAGAATTTTTTCCGTATAAATTATCAGAAAGATAACTGTCCAGATGAAAAGGAAGGAATAGTTTGGCAGGGGATTTGTTTTGAATGAAGTCTCATAGATGATTTTCGCTCTAACAAGACAGCAGGATTATATAGTCTCACCATGGAAATAGTTTGATTCAGGAGAAATTCACACAGGATTCACTCTGAAAATAAATCTGTTGAACTTAACAAACTAAAGTAGCACATTACCTGTTAGCAGCACTTCAGAGGAGCAGAAGGATACAGACCACTTACTGTCGTGCATAGTTTTAAGTGCTTTAAAATAAAACTTAATAATTAGGGCCACTATTCTCAATAATTAGGGCTATAGTTCACAATCTAAGCACATCTACGTAGTTTTAAGTCCTGTTGGCTTCATGCATGAGTTTTCGGAGTAGCATAACTGACGCAAAGGATAATAAAGTTTGAAAAATCGTCTTTAAGCAATGGCAGGCTGGTACTTAGTCACTCGCTGCTCAACCCTGCATTAGGATTACCCACCTGAGATACTGAATATCTTTAGCTCCCAATATACAGGGGCTTGGGGGAACACCGTACTTTGCAGGATTGCAGGATTTGTTCTCCTTCTGGGAGGAGCTGAGATACTTTGGCTCTCATCACTGAAAATGCTTTGGCTGAATATCAGCAGCGATACATCCCACAGCCTGGCCATGTTCCTGTGATAGCATGTGCAAAGGCTTTTGTTTCCTAGAGCAGGATCAGGCCATGGCTCTTGGACGTAGCGGTGCAGCTTCTGATTTTGTGTCTAGCTGTGCCTGTAGAACGAGAGCAAATACAGATGTGTCCTTAGCAGCACATTGGTAACAAGTTCATTGCCCATTTTCCCATGTGTTTCTCAGGTTTGGAAATAATGTGGATACGTTTCTGTAAGCTGTGGACTGAAATGCAGACCTTCATCTGTGGCCTAGTGGAGTGTGAATGATGGGAAGGGATTGCACAGAAATCCTTAAACTCGGGGAAATTTCCACACAGCTAGTCTGCAGTAGATCTTTAAAATCCCTTCTATCCCCTGCCAGACCCTTAAGAAAGGAGAGATTTTGGCAATGTTAGCTATGTTAGACTGACAGGATAACACTGGCCTGATTTCACATGCACCCCTACACTAACCGTGGGTTATTTAAGCTGCTCCCCAATCCTACAGCATGAGAGGGCTTTTACTGATCATGAAGGAGGCTCTGCATTACAGAAACAAAATAAATAGAAAAGGAGGGTGAAAGTGGTCTCTACAATTCATCGCTTCTTTCTCCTTATACCTGCCACCTTTTGGTTTTAGACTCCTTTGTTTCATAGTGCTTTACACTATCCTTTCGCAAGGCCGTGTATCTGTCAAAGGGCCAGAAATACATAGATGCAAAGAAGCGAGTTCATCTCCTTCCTAAACAGGTGGACTAGGCTACTGGAGGCCAGCATAGCTTGGTCTAGCTAGAGCAGAAACAGAGAAATTCATCAAAATCTTATCATTTTAAATAAGATTTATTTTTAACCCTATTTTTGGATCAGCAAAAATTGGTCCCTGTTCAGTGTAAATTGGTTCTTTGCCAAATCAAGGTTAGTTGACATAAGACAGTTTCAAATCGATTTCAGAGTGTCCACACAGGCGCTTGGACTGGTTTAACAGAATTGATTTAAAAACACACCTTTAATTAAACCAGTGTAACTTTGTGTAGATAAAGCCTTGCAAAATCAATTTCACGTTATGTTCATGGCAGGGAGTTCTGAGCTTCCATTATCTCAAAACCAGAAGTTCCTTTGAAAAGCCAGGATTTGCAAAGGGTTATCCTGCTCAGATCAGCCTCACTTACTGTACCTAATAGGACTGTGTCAATAACAGAGTTTAAAAAAAGGTTCCTCCATGTAGCTTTAAGACCTTTCCCCCCACTGTCTCTCATCTTCCCTCCCTGTCCTCCTGTCGCACACATCCTTTCTCAAGGTTTTGTGGCAGTTAACTCTTTCAGTCAGGAAATTATTTTATACTAATATCGTTAAACCAATACTATTCCTAATACTGTGAAGTTATATACTGTCAAGATAAACTGTACTGATTATGCCCCTTTTATGCTGCATGGTCTCCACTCTGAGGGGTTGCACCAATGTAACTGTATTAACCTCTAAATCACTGCAGTTAAATAGGTGGATACCTATGAAGATACAGGCTCAGAGAGCCTGTCAAGGTCAGAAATATGAAATATATTATCTAATGTATGTTAAACAATTCATTTTGGTTTAGCACTTCTTAGCACCTGTTACAGATTGGTAGAAGTATTTTAAAACAGGTTATCTGGTAATGGTCACTGTTCAGTTATACCTTGGGGGATTGTGGTCAAAGGTCATCGTAAAAAAAAAGGATAATTCAAAGAGGATTTGGAGGTGAGTGTTGAGACTGTTTGGGGGTATGAAAGAAATCCTATCTTCATAGCAATGTATTAATTGAAGTGGAGCTTCAGAAGATATGCAGGTAGATGTGTTGATAGTCAATAAAACCAAAGTTTTTCGCACAGTGTACTACTGGCCAGTGAAATATCTGGGGTAAATAGAAAATGGTTTTAAGAAACAAAATAGGAAAAAACCTCTCTAAAACCAGCAGAAATACAGATCCTTGGTTTTGGGGGCAGAAAGTACTGCAGGCAAGAAGAAAATTTTTCATGGAGGAAGTTTACCCCATAGATGCCCGCTTAAGGTTTTGTTTTCTCCAGACCACTGTTAGATAAACGTCTGACCTAGGACAGAAGTCTGATACAGTTTCTGTTTTCTGCTGTCATGCAAAGGCATAACAGACTGGAAGCCTGTCACTCCAACCGAGTCCTCCAGTCGCAGCTTTTCTTTCTCGTTGGTTCCAGCTGGAAGACAAATTTGCTGCCACATGACACTTCTAAGCTCTGTGCTTCTGGGGCCCTGTTCTGAAATCTTGAAAATAGTAGGAAAATTAAGTATTTTGCTGATGTTGTTTTGATACAGCTACTGGCAGGACCCAGCTGGTGCTGCTTTTTCTGCATGTGTTCCTTGTCACTGCAACTGGCCTGTCTCACCTCCAGCCTGTACATTTTTATCATGCCTTTTTCTCTGATTTTATTTGATATTCTGCAGCACCAGCTGAGACAGTCAATACCACAATCAGTGCAGGTTGTTTTCTATCCCACAAGACACAAATTACAAAGAAAGCAGAAAGACTCTGGAGCATTGGGTGGGAATGGGGGCATTAGTCCACAGTGTAAATATACAAAGGACAACATCTGCGTCCTCCAGAACTGAGAGAAAGTAACTGTTTGTCTCTCTATTTTGTAATAATGAGAAAACTTATTAGAGATTGTAAACATACCAGAAATAGAAACAGAAGTAAAGTAGTGGGAATTTGTCCTGTGAAAACGGTGTGGAAAACTGTTGGAAATACTCATCTGTAGAGATCATTGTTATTATTTTTTGTGAAATTTCATCTGTTTAGATGTGGCTTAGAACAATCACTTGAATGCCCAGCTGAATCTTTAATACTGGCAAGCTGCAGTGGTCTGATTATAGGCAATGTAAGTGTTCTCTCCCGTGCACAATGAAGGATAACCACAACTAATGGTGATATAAAGGTCCTTTATGTGAGACAGGTATTTCTCCTTTATGAAAGGACTGTGTTTAGAAAACCCCAGTTTCTTCAGATTGCTGTGGGATCTGCAGCAGCCTTCCATGAATTCCAGGTAACTTGTTCCTGCTTGGGTTTATCCCAAATTCTTGGACACTGGAAGCCTCAGCACTGGGGAGATCATATCTAGGGAGGTCAAAAGCAATAGTAAAAATGAGCATCTGCCATGTCCACAAAGCATGTTGTGATTTGGAAATCCTAAGTTACTCCAGATCAATACCAAATTGTTGAAATAAAGTAATCCCAAACCAGAAACTACATTCACTAGTAAATAGTCTATGGTGTTAGTGACACAACTTCCCAGTGCATCCAATATCCCTTTAATTCTTTAATAAGTCTCATAGCAGAATGGGTGACTTCCAGTTGTTGATCAGCAAAAATCAGTTGTCAACAATTTTAGCTGGATGGCGGTTAATAGGAGTTTTTTTGGGGTTTTTTTCGGTCCAGAGGAGAGACACTTAGTTTGCTGAATGTCTGTTGGTGTGTCAGCCAGATTTATGCAGTTCGGAACCTATCCTTAACAGCTGTGAATTTCTGTTCTTAGCAGATTTCAAATGTATGAGAAGTGCTGTCACAGTGCATAATATCATTCACATGACACTGCCCTATGCTGCAGTGTGGCTAACTGCCCAGTGATCAAGGTGTCCCAGGACTTTCTAAATCTCACTGTTTCCTTCTCCCACTCTTCCTAAATGCTTTCTCCTCCAATTTAAATAAAAGTGCATGTATGTGCAGAAACAGCTTTCTAATTTGTTTTTGTTTAAGCAGGTTTAATTAGAATTTATTCTTACCACAGATTATAGATTTAGGCAGGTCGTGGCTTCATTAGAAAGGCTTTGGGGTTTTATCTGTTTGAATAATAAAATTGCAGAGGTGCATAGACTAGAACGCTTTCAATATCCTTAGGATTACTGTCAGTGGGGTGTAGGCAGCTGTTTGCTCATGCTGTGACACAGCGATTTTTGGTACTGATCAGTCTGTGATTTACTTGGGTGTGAACCTACTCTTCTCCTTAGCAGCCTGAACAGTCTGAACCATATATGATCTCAGGCAGCAAGGATGCCTAACAAGAACAAGGATGCCTAATTCAGCCCAATGTTTTTCTCCATGTGAGTCTACCAGACTCAGTCTTGTATGTAAAGTAAAGTTTAGGCTGTGTCCTAAGGAAAGCCTGGTAGCTTTTAAGTGCATCTTTCATGACCATTGTATCCCTCTAAGCAGTTAAAACAGAGACTGGTCATGTTGATCCACTCAGAAAAGTGTTAGTCCACTAAAAAGCTGTGAGATACAGATGCTTAAGCTGATCAATTGAATGGATAAACTGAATGCAGGTTGTTCTTATGTAGGAGCTCTGGCAGCTATTTTAATCATTCTCTGCCTCTACTGAGTCGGGTAGTCCTGGTGTATGTGGTGGCAAACATATGAATGAATACAAAATTTATCAGCAATAAAAAGTGGGCTGTAACCTGTCAATTCCCATGGTCCTGAAGATGACCTGGGAGTCTTTTCTGTGTTCAGATATTTAGCAGACATTAATTTCATATTTCAGCATAGCTGGACTGAAAATCAAAAAGTAATGTAAAGCATGATAAGCACCTCTGATGTTATTCCTGATCCTTAATGAGTGAGTCTACTTAAGCATTTAAAATGGAATCATTTTAGCTGTTGCATGCAGTTTTGTGGATGTGCCTCTTGTCCTTCATTATCCCATGGCAATAAAGTTTCAGTCTGCTTTAGAAAGCTGTGGGGTTTTTCCCATCTTGGGTCCAGCTGCCACAGCAGTCTTTCAAAACTTGTTTTAATTTTGCTCCCCTTTTTCCTGAGCTATCACTGCGTCATTAGGATCTTTCATTCTCTGAAGGCACTGCAAAATCTTTCTTAATTTATTCTGGAGAGATTTGTGGCCACGCGCAATGTCAAATTGGAGCAATAAAAGAAATAGCTTACAAGTTTCACTGATTGTTGTCAACTTGGCACTGAGCAGATCTTTGGAAATCCAGTGTCCACATCTGATAAGTCCAAGTAATTAACACAGGGGTTATATAATTTTAATGGGAAGAATTAACCTTTTCCATCTTACTGCTTCCTCGTGTTTGGATGTGCACAGAGGTATATGCTTATTCTTTTAATAACCAACACTCACACATCACTATTTTAGCATGTGAAATCTGTTGCACCATTATTCTCCAGCCTGTCTTGTCTTCCAGCCCTTTGGCAGCCACAGGTTGAGAAACAGTCAAACTGTACTAAGCAGACTTCTCAGAATATATTTTACTCTGGTTGTCTGTTAGGCAAGTAATTTTTGCTGAGAGATCTTGCTACTATGATTTTGCTGGTATCAAACCTATGCTCTCTCTCTACCTTTTGAAATTAGGACGTAGTTTCAGATTTAGCCAGTCTATGCATCATTATGGGCTATTGAACACCACGGTAGAAAACTAAATGAGGCCACTGAACTTAATTCCACTCATAACGTGAGTTTCCAGAGGGAAATCCACAAGAATGGCTTTAATACTCACAGCGATAAGGTGATAGGTTAAACTTTCTATATGCTAGTGACAAGTATGATTTGAAAGAAAGAAACGTTTTTGAAACATTGTAGGCTAGATGCTGCATATTTGCACCAGACTGACTTATTAATTATTCAAATAAGACATTGAATATTTGATCAGAATCCGTAATCCCTTCTTCAGTTAACATATTATTTACTTTTGAAAACTGCTGATGTACCATACTTTTCCCATTGCACCTGCAAAAATGAATTGGTCCAATTTATGTGCACAGAATAATATATTGTGCTTTAATCTTCAAGATATTATTCATTACTTCCTACTCATATAAGCCTCCTTACCTCCTTCATATTTTATTAGTGCCCTTTAAAAAGACATAAAAAATCAGTCATGTAGTTATTCCATTTTAAATTATGCAAATGATGTTAAATGCAATTATAACCTATTCTTTATTAATTATATATACACCCTATGTGTTTTCTGTGGCTTGTATTTATTCACTACAAATAATTAGGCATTTTAGTCCATTGCTGGTTTCATGACCAGAGCATTATTATTGGCTGTTTGTAAAGTGAGGGGACCACTTGTCAAATCAAATTAGCATAATTTAGCTATTAGGAATTTTCATTTAGCAGCAGTTTATCCACAGCACACCTAAAGCATGCATTATTTTCTAGAATGCATTTGTTTTAAATAAGTTAAAATAGCCATTATACATTTTTCAGGAAATGACAATTTGTATTCTTATCTAGCCTGTGGTTCAGTGTATCTTTTAAGAAGTTTTCTAACTGGAATACAAGACTTAGAATCATAGAATCGTTAAGGCTGGAAAAGACCTCTAAGATCATCAAGTCCAACTGTCAACCCAACACCACCATGCCTCCTAAACCATGTCCCGAAGTGCTACATCTACGTGTATTTTGAATACCTCCAGGGATGGTGACTCCACCACCTCTCTGGGCAGCCTGTTCCAATGCTTGACTTCTTCTTACACGTTTCCTGTAGTGCTTTAGTAATTGTCCTGTCAATGGAACAGATGATCAGCATTTTCTAGCAGAAATAATTTTTTTGTTACAACATACTGATTTGATGGGCCCAGAAGATTCTGTGGGAAATGTTAAGTCCACTGAAAGTCTGGCGGGCCGTAGTTGGGCAGACAAGGGGTTTGGCAAGCCTTCTTCCTCTCCTGCTGGTTTCCTGCCATCGCCTCTGTCTCAGTGTGACAGCTGCTTCCCCAGCTACCCATCACGCAGGATCTCAGTGATGCCCCTGACTACACTCTTGTGGGGCTACTACTGTTCTCCAACTGCTTGGCTCTGCATCCATCTTATTAATTAGCAATTAGGTAGCCCTGTGTCCTCAGCAAGTCCTCTGTGAGGTGAAGAGGACATAGCCTGTCCAACAGCCATGAGAAGATGCAGGCATCTTGGTCAGGCAGAGACAAAGATGAGCAGGGCAACTATGGGATAAAATTGGCCCCCAGGCCAAAGCTGATGGGAAGACTGGAGTACCTGTGGAAACAAAGCAGCCCAGGAGGTGGGCAGGAGGAAAAGCAGCCTGGCTTTGGGGACTTGCGAAATATTGTCGGTGAGAGTCAGTATTTCAGAAATGACATGATGGCAGCATCAACCATGTAAAATTATTGGAGTTATTGGTTTTGCAGCTCAGTTCAGGACTGGTGAAAAGTCATAATACTGACACTGAATATTAAGAATTTTCATAATTTCACACATAATATTCACAAGACAGAAACAGCAGACCGGAGTCACTTGCCACAAACCCACACACAAGAGCTGAAAGGTTTAGGTTTACAGCATGATTTGGAGTTCAAGGGAGGGAAGACCTTAAGCATGTGTTTAAGTTCAGTTGGTTTTAAAGGCATGTAAGGGATTGTTTTAAAGTAGCTTTTAATATACATTCTTTCCTGGTTTACATTTTACCATTCACTTAAATGGAAGCAACACCAGGGGCATCAGACATGTAATGGTTTAGACATGTTAATGTAATGGTGACAAAGCTTGAATATCTGTCCACCAAAACAGTGCAGTTTCTTCCCCTTAAGATCTTAAAAAGATTCATGACTGACAATGCTCTGCTTTGGTCTGTGGAAAAAATAGATAGCATGTGTTTATGTAAGGTTAAAATGCATCTACCAGCTAAGCTCAGTTATTACCCATCTAGCTTTAAGGTGCTTGCCTGTGCAATAATAACTGCTCTTAATACATAACAGAAAAGAAGCTCTTATGTCTACAAGAGAGAGGTCTGAGTCTCTAGGAGACAGGCTATCTCCACTCTTACACGCTCTATCTTACACCACACACCAAAGGGAGACAAAAGAAGTGAGGACCTTCCTTGATGCACAGGCAGGTGCTGTTCTGAAGCAGACATAGCTGTGGCTGCCTTCTGCTAACAAAGGTAGCCTGCAGCAAAGGGGGTATAAGCTCTTTTTAGCCAAATTGTAGATTTTTATCTCTGTCCTACCCAAACAGCAACAGGATTCCCTTCTGAATAGAATGCCTCCTAGCACTTGCTCTGGGATGGTGGAAGCTTCCATGCAGTGCAGTATTGGTTCCTGAAATAAGCATAAAGTTTTAGTGTGTGATTAGTCTGGGAGAAGGCAACAGGAATACTTTGCCTTTGATTCTTAAATAGTTGGCTGTATCACAGAGCTTAGAGTTTTGACATGAGAAAATATTACCATTCAGATTGTTTACAGTAAATACCTACACGTGAGCAATCTCCGTGCTTTTCCTTACCAAGAATGATGACAAAGCAACAAAATTCCAGAATGCCATAACAAATGTTAAAAAGGTAGGTCAGATCCTGTATCCTCTACTCAGGAAACAACAGTAAGAGCAGCCACCTGCAACCCCACATGAATAGTTAGGAAAGAAATTAGGTGACTTAAATAGATGGGGAAAAGCTTGTAGCGCAAAGCTCTTTTTAGATTTTCATGTTCTTCCAAGATCCTCTGAATCTAAGCATGACTGTCAAGTTGAGACATATGCTTTTTAATCTTGAGAAAGACTGCATACAACAGTTCTTCAGTCTTTTGTGATACCAATATTGCTCTTCCAAGTGCTGTCAACCACTATTCATTGCTGGAATGCTTTAGTGTATTGTTTGCTTGAAGAGTATTTCAGAACATTGTCCTCTGCATTAGGCTGTGGTATCAGCTGAGTTTTTGTTCACTTAGCCTTGATTTTTATCTGCGCCTGTTTCTATTTGTCATTGGTATCTCTGGTCAAGTTGGACAAATAGCTACAGTAAAACAGCATTTTCAGTTTCTGGTTTTGCTCATTCACCCATTCATACTTCAACCCAGCTTTTATGCTCTGTGTAACACTGCTGTACACAGCTTCTGTAAGGTTGGCATAAGAAACTATGTGAAGAATCTATGAGTAAGGAAATCCTTAAAGTGGCACAGAGCCACTTTATCGGCTCCAGTACCAAGTCTCTACCTTGTTTCCAGGGTAGTGAAATATCACTCATTCCTGGCTGCTGTAATACCCCCTTAGGATATTCTGAGCTGTGCCAGAGATCAGTGTTACTTCTGCAACGCGAACAACCATTATTCATTATTCCTTATAATATAGGGAATCGGGAGCACCCAACAAAGCTATTAAGCAGCAGGTTTAAAGTGAACAAAAGGAAATATTTTTCACACAGCACATAATTACATCGTGGAGCTCATTGCCTCAAGATGCTGTGAAGCCAAAATTATAAATGGGTTCAAAAATGGGCTAGACAAATTCATTATTAAACACAATGCCTGTGTGCAGTCTCTGGCTGAGGAAGAGATTGCTCAGGAAAGCCATTGATTGCTAGAAGCTAAGAGGGTATGCTGGGGAAAGATTCACTCTCTATTTGCTCTATTCTTCATACTTTTTTGTAAACATCTGCTGCTAGTACTGTTGTAGAAAAAATAATGGGTTGTATGGACCTCTGGTTTGACCCAGTATGGCTGTTAACACACATAAAGAAGAAGAAAATAAATCAATACTTCTGTATATACAAAGCAAACAATGTGATGTGAAATGGTAATTTTTTTTTTTTTTTTTTTACATACTGGTAGTCAATTTTACAGAACTAACATCACTTCAGTTTATAAAGGACACAAAGAACTCTAAGTTAGCTAGCATCTTCGGTGTTTTCTAGTTCTTTTACTTTAGTAGCTGGTCTCCTGGTCCACTGTCTTGCTATTGGACTGTGAAATGCAGGATGATGATGCTGTAAAGGGAAAGAGAAAAAAAGAAATTCAGTTGTAAAATGTTTTTATTTAAAATGCATGTAGCTGCTATGCTAAAGCCTAATCCTTGAGCCTTTATTCTTGAGCAGTGCTTTATTCTGCAAAGGACCTTGTTTACATTAATTAGGCCCTTTCAAACTCCTAGTGTGGGCAGTAAACCACTTCTTGCCTTTTGGAGAGCAAAAGGGGGACAGTTATATGAATTTTGAAATTAAACAGGTTGAGCTTCCAAACCACACCAAAGCATTTGCTTTGATTTTGCACTGGGGAAAACATTTCACATCTAAACAAATTTGGTGTCTTGCTGCTTTCCTAGTAGTTTTATACACATTTCAATTTTACCAGTGTCTTTTTAATTGTCTCTTCTTTTATAGCATCACTAGCTTGAATTTTACGTTTTGGTGGTTACATTGTGAATCAAGTCTATAGAACCGACAGTAGCTAGAACATACAAAAACGTTTGAATCCAAGGAAAATGACATAAATTGCTCATGCTTTTTATATGTTTAATTGTAGATCTGGTTAGAGATTGGCATATTTTCCCTCCATTTGTCAGTTCTTTGCACAGCATTTGTGTTTATTTTACTGATATTTACTAAGCACATGTATCTCTGGCACACAAAGAAAGCTAAAAAAGGCCATGCTATCTGCAGCATTTAGGGCTTCTATAAAGTTTAACTGTTTTGTGGATTGCTTTTTATTTCATGTTACTGAGACTATGTGTTTTTTATTTTTTGGTGACATTTTTTCAAAACAGTATGATTTTGCCATCAATCAATTTTTAAACATTGCTGAGGTAGAAGGACAGCCTAGCTGGGAAGCAAATGTCTTTCCTCTTGACGTAACTAGGAGTATGTTTTCCTTTAGCGCAAGTATGCTACAGTGGCATTGCCTTAAATATCTTATGAGGGATCAGGTTGGATCTTTTTAAAATAGCCCTGTTCCAAGGGCCAAGAAACGTGTGAAACTAGTAAACTTTTGTCTAGCTATGCACTGACACAGAGGTCTGCTTGTGCTTACTCAATATTTACACTCATTCCCGAGAAGTGCTCCCTCTGATACCAGGAACCTTCGCCACAGATAAAGCTTTACCTTTCATTACATCCCCTCCTAGATGTGGGGACCCCACTACTCACCCACTGACTGCCACGGGAGGGTAAGGTGAAAACATTCATAGTCCCATAGCTATTCCAGGAGTATTTGAAAGCACAGAGATAGTGTGGAACAGTGATTCTGCCTTCAGTGGAGGTGATGCTGAACAATATGTAAGGTACACTACAATTTTTGTGTTTCCCTACTTGGTCCAGCCCAGACCTACCCTGCATCTCTCACCCAGGTTCTGCCGTTGGCACCTCCTTCTCCTGAGCGCAGCAGGCAGGACAGTGGGTGGGGGTCCTCCTCCTTAACACCAGGAAAAGTGAGGAGCAGGAGGTGGACTACATTCCTGGTTTACTCCTTTCAGCTGGCAGCACTGTTCTTTTTCCCCCAGAAGAACAGTGAAGATGTGCTGACTGGGGAGGCCAGGGTGTGGAAACAGCTGTGGGAAGAAGTTATGCTAGGGTAGCAATTCTGTGTCTCTGGGATTGAGGGAGGAAAAGGTCACCTGTTTATGTGTCCTTTTTCCCCGGTTTTGCAGCATAGAAAGTGCCAGTGTCTCTGGAAACCTGACTGACTAATCTGGAAGTTTAATAATAAGATGGTTTTTTTGCTGTCATGAAAGATTTGAATGGTGCTACCCATATGACTGTTTTAGCATGGAGGAGCAGTGTGTTGGGAGTGCTCAAGCTTAGTAGCACGATAATATAAAGAAGTAAAAAAGGTTCCTTTCCTCTCTATTTCCATGAGAAAAAGGAAAAAAATACACTATAGAAAGTACTACTTTTAATGCCACTAATACACACCACATTTTAAAAAGCTGAAAATGCATAAGCAATGAAGTACTCCATTCACCATACAGTTCTGTCCATGCCTGGAAAAGTTTCTGCATTTTCTAATGAAAAATAGAAAAGTTATCTTGGTTTATGCTAAAATTCAAATTTGATCTGGTATCATAGCAAGTATTTGTATTTTAACTGATACAGCAAGTTTAGATGCCAGCTATTATGACTACAGTGAAGTTACCGAGAATGATAACTTCCAAATTCAGCTACCTAATATGAAAAAAGCAAACCAAACTTTTTTGGGGGTATTGTCTCAGATATACTTTTAAATATATTCTTATGGAACTAAGATGCAGCTTACAGAGGTTGACTTAGGGCTAGGTAGGGAGCCAGAGTGGGACATGGGACCACCGTGTACATTGACTTGACTAAATCCAGGCAGCTTACAGCAACTAAAAGGTTCCTCCTGGAACCTTAGATGTTGTTAGCAGTGGGAGAAAACCAGAGTTTAAGGTTCACTGAGCCTGAATCAGTTTTACGGTCTTTTAGTATCTTACTATCTTTTACTAACTTGACTATTTTTACCATCCCAGTGTCCCAGGGGCCTATTTTGTTTTGCAAGACAAATGTTTTCTTGTAACTTATGTTAGGTAATTCCAGGACGTTTCTAGTTTTGATGAAATTTGGGCTGAAACCTAATTTTAAAGAATAGTGTGTCCCATGTACAGCAAATCCCTAGTATCAGGAAGGTGTCCTAATCATTGAGCTGTCAGATAAAATTTCAGTACCAGAATCTTCATTCAAATGACTCCTGTATCCAGCATTAAAAGAAATTGAGACATTTCTTTCTCTTCAGCTGAGGGAACTGGGGTTGTTCAGTCTGGAGAAAAGGAGGCTGAGGGGAGACCTTATCGCTCTCTACAACTACCTGAAAAGAGGTTATAGCGAGGTGGGTGTTGGTCTCTTCTCCCAAGTAAAAAGCAATAGAAGAGGAAATGGCCTCAAGTTGCACCAGGGGAGGTTTAGATTGGATATTAGGAAAGATTTCTTCACCGAAACGGTTGTCAAGCATTGGAACAGGCTACCCAGGGAAGTGGTTGAGTCACCATCCCAGAGGTATTTTAAAGATGTGTAGACGTGGCACTTAGGAACATGATTTAGTGGTGGACTTGGTAACGTTAGCTTAACAGTTGGACTTGATGCTCTTAAGGGTCTTTTCCAATTTAAATGATTCTATGATTGGTGAGGGTGCACTCTGCCCCATAATCCAGGTCATTAATGAAGGTGTTAAACAGGATTCAACCCAGTATTAACCTCCCTAACACTCCAGCTGTACGCTCCCTAGTATATGTCCTCCCTAGTAGTCCAACTGGAAGTCTGGTCCCTGCTGAGCTGATGTCTCTGAATCTCATAGCAGTAAGTCTTCCCCTGTTGTTTAAATGGGTGTTTGTCTCAAAGTTGGAACTTCCATCAAATGTCAGGACTGGAACACTTCAGTGCCAAGTCACTCTTGTCCATCTAGCTCACTCTTCATCATTTTATCTGGTTCCCTTGGCAGAATTTGACGCATAGAGTCTAATAATACTTTTAATAAGAAATCTGATAAATATGGACTTTATCGGATTATTTTAAACAACTAGTAATTGGCTTAATGAGAGACAGATGCCTGGAATCTTTGTATTATCTTCTAGGGGAAATATTTATATAGAGACTCAAATTTTAAAAAGTTTTGTTTTATGGAGGGATGCAGAGAATAAAGGCATCTGCTGCTATTCAACAGAGCTTTTATAATGTTGGCTTGCCTCAATTAATCTAGCTTGAGTGCAGTGTTCTAATGAAAGGAAATGTAGAATAAAAATGTAGAGCTGCAATGTATATAAATCTTGAAATGTCCATGGAGAGCTGATAAATTGCTGTATTTTGCTCAGTTTATGCAAAAGAGAAAATGAAGAAGCAGATTGCAAAAAACAAAATTATACAGCAAGTCGTTAAACCTCAATCTTCATTACTGAAGAATTGTTTTGATAGTCAGCAAGATCAGAATATGAACAAAAGAGTAGCTAGGTGACATGTTCGCAAGGGTCCTGCACATCAGGAAAAAATCCACAGAATAATGTCATGGGTGTGATCTAAGTGCAGAATTATGATTACTCCTTTTCTGTTCTTAAAGCTGTGAATGTAAACAATATTTTGCACTTTTTTTTCTCTGTGACTAACCCTTTATTTGTTTGTTAAGTTTCTTATTTCATAATCCATTTGTATTACATGGACTTTGTAACTTTTAAGTTAGCTCCCTTAGTCCATAAACAATTCACCTTCATGTCCTCACCATATTGACCTTTAGAAAAAAGACTGTCCTGTCAAACAATGGCACTTTTCTTCCCTTTTTTTACCGGAGTCTGTTTTCTGTGAATATTACATTTGGTTTGTTTTTTTGCTAAACTGTGCTGTTACTTGTACATAGCAAGTGTAAAACACTACCAAACTAGAGAAGAGACATCCTTGTTGCACATCTGCCCAGTAAGTAACTGATGGCACTCAATTTGCCATCTCCATCATTATTCCTGGAGGTTGATTTTTTTCTGTTAGTTAGTCCAATACTTATTTTACTTGCAGAGTATATTCTCTGAATGTATGCTGTGTGAGTGACAAATAAGAAGGAAGAAGAGATGTTTGGACTGGGGCATTCAGAGATCTCTGTTGTGTTGCACAAGGTCAATACAAGTCTAGAAGACTTCTCAAAGCTCTTTGAAAGTTTCTTTCTCAAGCATCAGGAATATACTAGCTCATTACATGGAAATAGAGTTGGACAATCCAAATGTCCATTGATAAGCTCCTGTGAATAATGTGGTAGTGAAACTGTCGCTTGTGTATGGTATGTTCGTACTTTTCCACTGACAAAATACTAGTACCACATATCTGATGTTAGATTAATGATGCAGAAGTGGTCCTCAAGTGACAGTGTCCTCAAGGGGATAGCAACCCCTTTTGCCTCTGCCACATTGTTTACCCAGAGTACTTCCACTTCACTTTATCCATTAGCTGAGTCTGGGTCATTTGAGTAGCCTGTGATCCCATGTATTATATATTTGAATAAACTGTCTGGTTTTAAGCCTGGTTGATAAATAGCAGCAGGAATACCTCTCTTGGAATTAGAAAGTGCTGTATATACATTTCAAACATCAAAATAGGACAATTCAGGTTGGTGAGCTGCTGCTATTCATTAGTGCACCTAACCAGACACTCTTCATTCTAACAAGTAGTCTTGGGGCTCTACTGAAGTGCTGCTGTCTGTCAGTATACAGTGAGCATGCTAAAAATGATTAGGCTAACAATTGACAGCAACACTTGTCATCATTGTCAATCCCATTACTAGCGCTACTATTTTTATGCTGATTATCTTTATATGCTTTTAAATACTCTGTATTATTCTTTCAGTAGTTTCTCAGAGAGGTGTGGAATTGTCTAGGACCAACAACATTTTTTTTCAAAGTTTTTACCCACCTACTCCTTTCCAGTAAGTGCGTAGTTGTCCAAAGGGAAGATGATTGGCAGGAAGCAATTATAGAGTGAGAGCCTGCAGAGGGATGTCTGAGAAAAAGAAACATAACTCTAAAAAGCCGGAGCCAGGAGTTTCGAATAGTGAAGTAGCGGGAGCTCCCATCGCTGTGGAAGTACTAAGCGGCTCTACTGTGACCCATTACTGCTCTCCCCCGAGCAGAACAGTGTAGCAAACAGGGACTTTTGTGCAGGGACTGGATGCCAGCCAGGAAAAGTGGGAAGTAGACAGGTAGCTTTAGATAGAAGGAGATCTTTTTCTTTAGAACAAGGAAAATGCTGGGCTAAAAGTCAAGCCTAGAGGAATAAATAATTGTCTTTATATATGCTAGCAAATAGTGTATTTGCAAACAAGCAAAGCAGACATTGAGGCACCAAAGTTTCCTGTGAAGATCAAAAAATGTAATGAACCAGCACAACGAAGTGCTATCCTTTTTTGGAAAGGGCACTGCAAGTAGACCTTTATCTATTTTAGCCTACCCTACTACTCTTACATCCATTGAAAAGTACTATCTTATCCACTGAGAAGAACAACAGTGTGCAAAATATTTGTGCTCCATCCATGCACGCCAGTGTACTCTGGCTTTTATCTTGTAGTTTAATATGATGTCAGTGTCGCCCTGTAGCAGAACTAAAATCTTAGTATGTGAGCTTTGTTTCTTTCTTATCTTCTATCCAAACTATATTAACTAGAGCAGCCTAGATACACTCATGAAAACCCTTGAGGCTCACTTAGTGAGCAAAATCTGAGGGTTGCTTTATCACTTCTGAAAGGTTAGATCAGCTGTGTGTACATTACAACTTGGATGAAGATAGGAGGGGTTTTGTTCACTTTTCAAATTCAACATTTGTTTGCTTTTGTTTCGTTTCTCCACATGCTGTTTTCTGTTGCTTCAGGCAGTTTTATTACGTTCAAGGTTTTTCCAAATTGTGTGGTTCTAAATCAGAAACAGCTTGTCTTTATAGGGGATTTGAAGATGTTATCAGGTTTTCTATGCTTGGGTCAGCTGATAATTTAAAGAGTCAGGCAGTTCTTGTGAATTCTGAGCTCAGCGCACTGTCTCCGTTACAAGGATTATTCAGATAAAATCAGGCAAAAATATTACTGGATTAGCTAGAAATGTGTCAGAAGTCACCTTTCTTATCAGCGTATGTGTCCACCAGTTCAATGTTGATCACCTTTCATTAGAAATAATCTTCAGCAAGCAGATGACAGAAGTGCACAGGTATTAAATAAATACTACCTCTTCAAATAATATAGTTGCTCAAAAAGTAGTGTCCCAGCCTACAGTGTCAATCAAGTCATGGAAAGTAAGTCTTTTGCCATGGAAAGTATATCCCACTTACTTCAGAAAGAGTTTCTTGGAATCCTTATGCCTTGTTTTGTGCATTACATAGCATATGTAGGCAATGAGTGGAGTAGTTCTCATCAATCACTACATAAAACATGAGAGAACAGAAAATTATAATGACTACAACACAAAGCTTACTACTTCAGTTAAATGCACACTATTGTTTTTCTTCTGATGACTAAAAAAATTTTTGTCTTTTCTTCTCCCTTCTCTCTCGCTCTTTCTCTCTCTCTTTTTCACTGTATTTTTCATTTTTATTTTCATTTCTTTTTTTTTCTTTTTTCCTTTTTTTTCTTTCTTGTTATATTTTAAACCAATTGCAAACTCTTCTCTTTACTATAGGAAGAAAAAAATCTGTAGTTCTTGCCTACTTTTTTCATAGCACATTGTATCTTTATGCTCTGCTTTAATAACATTTCATTAGCTCTTTGAAACCATTCCCTGGGGGAAGCTTTTATTATTTGTAAAGTAAATCAAATATCATAGTGCTAATCTTTAGGAGGAAAAATGGGCTAGACTCAGAAGAAATATTTAAATCTTCTATTAGTTTTTTGAATTAAAATTTAAAGTGCACAAAAAGATCCCAAATAATATTCTCAAAGCTCTAAGGTACCTAAAAACACTGTGTAGAAACCACCTGCCTGCTAACATTCTGAGTTCAACAGAGAAAATCTAGGAGTGATGTAATTCTGAGTTCTGAGTAGTATTGTGGAAGGCATGTTTTGCTTGGCAGAAAAGCACTTGAAAAAGAATTTCTTGATTAAAAATTGGAAACAAAAAAACAAGAAAAGACAAACCCACAGTTTTCCAAGTTCTAATAGAGTAGCAATGCACAGGCATACAAACATCCTTATGTAAATGTAAGTAACTCCAAACAGAGGGAAAGGAGATGAGAAGCAGAGTTGCAGCCAAGGAGGAAAGAGGAGTTGGAGGAAACCGCTGCTAGGTAAAACAGGATGTCATTTCCTTTCTTCTGCAAAGTTTACTCGTGAGGAAGTCTCAAGGAGTCTTAGCAAATAGTGCAGATCTGTGATGCAAAAAATCAAAGCCTGTGGCACCATTAACAGCAATATTGCATCTTGCTCAGTCTGGAAGTTCTAGGCGTCTGTCATTGTGGCTACTTGTAAAACAACTGCAACAAAAGAGCACCAGAAGTTACCACTGTGACATTGGAAAAAGGAGTGATTAGATTACACTGATAATTTGGCAGCCAATAACTACTTTGGATACTTTATCCTCTAATCCAGGAAAGTGAAGTAAGTTTTCAAAGATGGGGGCAAAACAGTCGCATTATCATCATCAATAATAATAATAATAATAATAATAGTGTTAACTTCCCTGAATTAAGTCATTGTTAGATGGTTGTAAAGGTACCTTGGATACCTGCATTAGGTCAGAGTTTATGTCTCTGCCTTCATGGAACATCTTAAGATGCATCTCCTTTTTGGCCTCATTCAAACCATGTCATAGTGATCAGGCTGAATATTTTCCTTCTGTCCAAGTCATTTGAGGTATATACATGTTACCCTTCTGAAGATGGTATAAAAAAGTTAACTTAGAATTTATCTTAAAACCCTTATTCACACATTTAGTGCACTGTATGCAACCTTGAGTCCTGCCCCTTTTGTGTAAATACCCATGTCTTGGTAAGTAGGAATTCTCATTAAGAAATAAATAGCTCTGCACCATCTTTTACTCATGTACTATGCCATTAACACATGTAATTACATCCTTTGGAACAGCGTAGGGAGGAAGCAAGGAGATAGCAGAGTTACTGAATAATGAAGCGGATAATTTTGTTCACAAAAGGATGGATAGTGCCGATGTGGTGATCAGTGTCTTTCTGTATTTCCCCAGAAGAGGTTTTCTATCAAAGCACAGAAGTAGTTGGTATTCAGCGTAGCCTGTGTTCATTCACTTTATGTTTACAGACATTACAGTCATGAGTGTTGCTCAAGTTCACTGTCTTCTTGAACATGTACAAGGTATGATAGTTGTGAACAAAACTTTTAATTACATATTGTGTTAAAAAAAAAGTGGGGGAGGAATAGGGAGATATGAAAATCCCACATGCTGTACATGAAAACTATTTGTTAAATCCTCCAAAAGCAGGAAATCTATTTTCATGAGAGGAAATAAGCACTGCTTGAGACTAACTTTAATTTTTTTTACACACAAGTTAAAAATAATATATCCTGCACATTAGTTACAGTGCAAGTTTGCATATTGTACCCAGAGGGTCCTTTCTATAAAAAAAGTCATGAAATCCCATCAACATACTGTATTTTTCTGCTGGAGATAAATCAGGAAGATTAATAAGGTTAGGTTATTGCTATCTAGTATGCCAGGGAATAAGTTTCTAAATTAGAATTTTAATTTTATGTTCTATTGCAGTTCTCTTACTAATTCACATTTCACCATATTTCTAAAATCTTTCCTTATACGGAAGTCTTAAAGAATTTTAAAGGAATGAAAGTAATGGTGTTTTTAAAACTTAAGTAGGTGAAATGGAAATGGTTCTGAAAGCCTATAGAAACTAGGTTATCTATCAAATTTTTAGATCACTCTGCAGAATCTACAAAGATTTCTATTCCTGCTGTTGAATCTTACAAGTGAACTTCAGGTGTGGCAGTGTTAGATACCACGATAAGTAATTACATTAATGGATCTCATAAATAGGTTGGTGTAAAAAATATATGGAAAGTAATTCTTTGTTAGTTATTATGGAAGTACTCCATGACACTCTCTTTTGCAGTGTTGTCATGGTTTAAGACCAAATGACAATTGGTCATTGGAGACTAAATGTACTCAGCTACCAAAATATTTCAATCACAGGTATATGCAGTTTTACAAATTGCACAACTTCCCTGTTCTGCAGGAGAGAGGACACGGTCCAGGAGAGAAGTTGGGTGGGTCTGCATGGTGGTTCCAGCCATGCCATGTGTTCTCCTACAGTGTCTCTCAGGGGACCTCCTCCCCTGCCCCTGGGGTCCTCACCCTCAGCAACCCAGGACACTGTCAGATATAGGACTGGGTAGAAAAGAATACCTAATTCTTGATTATCTTGTTCAAATGTACTTGGTGCCTAAAAACTAGCTTTCACCATGGCTGGCACTCACGATCTGCTATTCCTGAAGGTGTGCAATGCCTTGACAGCTTTCACAGTGACTGACAAGTCAGTTTCACTTACGTTACTTCTCTATTCTTATAACTGAGCTACTCTTTTACCCTATAGCATTAACTGAATTTCATGTGCATTCGCTAATGCTGTTGTCAACTAGAGCTAATTCATGCTAACTGCTACAAGTATCTATGTCATTAAAGATACCATACCAAAGCAGTTCAATCATTTAAAGATGTTTTCATTATGCAGCTGTAGCTTGACTAGACTGGCCAGCTGTCCAGAGAGTTCCAAAGCCTGTGACTTTAAAAATACAAATGTATTAGAAAATACACTAATTGAAAGCATCTTGCCACTGAAAAATGAGCACACCAATACAATGACAGAATTAGTACCAGATTTTGTCCTACCATGTGGTTTTAGTCCTTTTTTTGAAATCCGAATGGTAAGTCATGCTGCAGTTAGTCAGTGGAGTCAGTGGAGTTCCCCTTCCATTTCAACATTTAATGTAGGCAGTGACCATGATGTTTAGCGTCTCAAAAGACCGGAAGGACTTTTGCTTTCCTACTCTTCTTCTCAGGTATAATGTAGGCTAACCTAAATGCCCCTTAGAAGGAAAAGACTCTGTTTCCTACCTCTGGCTATGCAAGCCTTTATGAATGGATGTTTCTTATTTTTTTTTACATCAGTTCAAGGAGGCACAACCACATAAAGAAGCATCAGGAACAATATTAGACAGTTGCTGTATGTGGGACTATAACTATGTATCTGCTTTAAGACTGATCTGCACCTTTTACCTCAGATTCAGAAAACCTTATGTAAACTATCAGCTTAATTTTTCCAGAAAATTCCAAACAGAATGAGGGAGTTTTGGCGGTAACATCAATATATTCTATTTGCAACAGTCTTTATTGGGTTTTTTTCTTCCATGTTCAGACCTAGATTACAGTAACACACTGGTAAGTGCTTTATAACTGCTGAAGGCAGTTTACATTGATTAGATAGATTTTCACATCGGCTCTTGCAACAGACAGTTTTCAAGGGCAGGCATAGTAAAATGTTTTTTTAAATTCCATTATTTGAAAACTGGACATAATTCTCAGAGATTGAAGCTGACAGAGAAGAAAAAGCTGATGGTGAATATATTCTCTAGTGGCACGCTGTCATCCACAAATGCTTTCAGTGACCAAAGCAATGATTGAAGTATGAAGAGCTGCTTGCATACAGGTTGCCATTGGTGAAATCATTTACCACTGCTCACAAACACTTGGGGTGACCTATTACTTGCAGGTGATGCATTTTCAATGATAAAATCTTTCCTCAAAGTCACTAGAAGATTAAAAATGTTGTTTCAAAGCTTGGACCTCTCTGCAGTTTTCTTTAACTATTAGTGACTTTTCCTTCTTAATTCCTTGACAATCTAAATACTCAGTTATCAACAAACTGAATGTGATTATTTCAATTTTCTATCTAAAAAAACAGTTAATGCTAAGTAACAAGAACGTCCTCACATGCCAGATATTTTGCAGATTCTGAATACTGAAAAACCAATGAACTGACAGATTTACTGTACTCATAAATCTTGCACTGTTCATTAAATGAGCCTGAAGGTCCTTGTCCTTCAAACTTTTATGGACTTGCTTAAAATAAAATTTGTATTTACTAGGGTTTGTAAATACAAAGAAGAGTCTAATGTGACACTAGGATCTCAACTCAGCATTTAACGGATGCATTTTTTTCCATCTGTAATCACATATAAAGTGCACACAGCAGTAGTAAAGGGTGATATATTTAGATAAAACTAGCGATGTATCTTCACTATCCAATTCAGGGCATTTTAGGCATCCAATTTAGCTGCAACTCAAAGGACCTATGGTAGAAATGTAAGTTTCTTTTATAGGTAATTGAGTTTAGATAAGGACCTCCATTAGGTCCACCGTTAGTTGTCTGTGCTGGCCTGAAGTAGACAGTGTGCATAACTCTGCACGTAGCTTAAAAACAAATCCAGAGGCATTTATAACTGAATAGGTCAAATTACTCATTTTGCTAAAGTACATCTTAATCTGGTTATCTAGAAATAGCAATGGAAAAATGGATGTTATCAGTGGAGAAACTTAGGGTTGGTTGGGAAAGTCAGACATCATAGAGTCATACATTTAAAAACGAATCCACAGATCAAACTTAAGGTTGTTACACAGTGAAATATGCCTTTCTTTGTACCTGTGAATAATATTCTTGCTTGTTAAGTAGGCAGAGCAAGATTTATGATGTCCTTAACTTCTCATTTCTTTGCTTGTAAGAGCTTGCATTTTGTAAATGACATCGTAGGAGACTACACTGTTGTCACCTAGCAACTATGAAGTATTTTTTGAAAAAGTTGCTGCTTGGCTTTGGATTAATAATAAAAATAGTAATTCCACTCAACACTTTATGTTTGTAGATCTTAAAGTGCTTACAAAGTTGCATTATTTTTATTATCCTTAATTGGAAGCATGAAAATCTAGGATGGAAAGTGTGTTGCCAAAAATGACAATCAACAGAGCTACAAATTGTATCCTGAAGATCTTACACTATTCTCCCCATTCCAGCCTCTTCAAACTGTAATTTTATATAGGTCCCTTCCAATATTTTCTGGTCTTATGAATTTTAAATGAGGAAAGGGAATAATTTAAGAAATCTGTATTTGCAATGATTATCTCCCCCTCTCATTTGAGATATTGCAGTTATTTTCTAGTCTGAGGGTCACAGTGAATTAGCCCTTGGCAAATATTTAATTTTTAATGGAAACCACTGCAGCATTGAGTTAAAGCAAGCAAAAGCTTCACATTCATCCTAAGATGATCCTGCTGCTGCATCACTGACCCGTTCTCATGTGGATATACAACAGTTCTGTATAATTCAGGTTTTTTTCAGAAACTGTTTTATCCTGATTATTGAAATATTTTCTGATAACAGAATGACAGTTGACATTGCATACTGAAATGTCTGCTGTAACAACAGCTGGATTGAAAAGTGTTTCATTTTTCAAGTAGGTCATGGACGCTGGGTAGCCAAGGTTTTGTGTGATTTGAGTTAAACAAATACCTATTTTAAATTATTTGAGAAATGTCCTACACTCATTTTGGGTTCTCCATTGCCCTTACCAGACATTTGGTGGAATGAAGTTGTTTGGGGGCATATTTCTTCCTAATAGTCTACATTTTTAAGAAACTTTTAAGGATGAATGAGAATGAATAGCCACTAAGATAATGTGTGGGCTGCTGTGCAGCCATCTCCCTGGAGAGTGATATGTCAGGAAAGACATTAAAAAAAATCTGTAATGAGACATATCTTTCTAACAAGTAAGGAAAGATCTTGACAGATCATCTGTTATGAGGTATCTGCTCTGTTCTTTACTTGGGGGACAAATGGGATTTCTCCTTATAATTCATTGTGGATTATCGTTCTGTTGCAGTTTGTGTAATGGCAGCACATGGGGAATTTAGGAAATGACACTCCAGCTGTCTTTTACAATAACTCTTTCTTTTTATGCTTTTGCACTGTAATACCTCTTCCTTCAAATTATCTTTTCTGTATACTTCTCACTGAAATACCTGTGTGTATCCCAAAATGAAGTAAAAAGAAAAATGGATCTCCATAAATTACATCTATTTTCCCTATGGGATAGGTTTTATTTCAGTCACTAATTTATTGATAAAAACCCAAAGAAAAATCTATATCTGGAGTTCTTTTTCTATAATACATTTTTAATAAAGAAAATGAAGTCAATATGCAGTAGCTGGAAATGTAAATCTGTCTCATGGTTTTTGTTATTGTGTGAGGTTTGATGTGTATGTATTCTAAAGAATAGAATTATCTATGTTGCAGATATATTATTAGGAAATATTTTATCTGTAAGGCTCATTAAGCTTATCATTGTTTTCAGAAGTTCCAAACAGGTGGGAGAAATTGAACCCGTACATTAGCAGATGAGAAGCAGATGAGCTGCCCAAACCAGTACATTGCCTATTGTACATCGTCCCTGAATTCAATACCGTGCAAATATTTCCCAGTTGTCTCCAGAGATTTACTTCAATCGATTGGTTTAAAGCAATTTTGTAAAAGTTCATTAGTGGTACAGGGAGAAGCAAGAAGTCCCTGGGAGTATATTTGGGTCCTCCATATTTCAAGGTGTAGGTTTGGAAGCTGTATGAGCAGGACTCTTTCTCTGTAACAGCACATGTAACGCCTAGTGAATTAAACCCAAAACCACTTGCTGGGTAATGTATTATGGATCAATTCTGTGAACTAGTCTCTAGCAGAAGGACTGTAAGAAAATTAGAATTCTCTGTAGCCTATCTAGCCGCCTGAAACGCAAAATCGTGAGGAAGATACCAGGTCAAGTTTTAGATCGCATGAATGTTCTGCCTTTGGAGCTTTGTTGCTGAACATTTCCATCTCTATTTTGCCTTTAACAGTGTTTAATTGTTCATCATCCAGTGTTGTCTGAGAGTAAGTGTGAACTTTGCAAGAAATTGAGACATAGGTCTTTGCCCATGGAGGTTAATTCCTTATGCAGTTCAGTCTGGCTTATTACAAAAGTATTCTCCATCCAGCCTGAGCTGAGAGTGCTTTGGAGTGCGAGGGCTGGCTTGCTTTAGATGCCATTGGCAGATATATAATCAGATAATGATTGGCACCTTTTTGGCAAACAGCCGCAAAGCTGTAAATCATCTTAGGTTTTACAGGGTTCCACTTCTCTGTCCTGGCAGCAATCTGCATTTCTCAGAGCTGTACCCAGTGGCAGTACATCATGACTAAGGAGAAACTTATTTGTATTAGTGGCTTTTAATCATTTCAATTTGCAAACCTTTAAAAATTTTCTAAGGAAGGGTGGAGAGATGAAGGACAAACAAATTGAAGCCTTTTGACAAGGCTTCTGGTTTTCTTAAGTTATTATTTACAAACTTTTTAGAAATAATCCATGTATTCCCAGGAGTTTCCATATCATAAGTTAGAAACCAGCACTCTAGTGAACTTATTAAAAGAAAACTCATTTTAGACACTGAATGCCCCTGTGTTCCATTGACTTCAGCAAGAGATCAAGGGTTTATTTTGACTTCTGTGCTCTTCACTAATGGAAATCATTGCAACTTGAACAACAATACTTTTCAAATATGAGGGCAAAGGACACTAATGGTAGTCCATTTAGTGGGCA
>WAAD01034484.1:39655-51097 GCA_013389945.1 Fregata magnificens | reverse complement strand
CCGACTTTTGCAGACAAAGCAAGAGCTGCAGTAGAAAGTTTTGATGTGGGATAGTCTGCACACTGAAATGTCATGCATTGTTCTGTCTTTATTTGCCTGTAGGAAAGCTGTAAATTTCACTTACAGGATGCTTTCAAAGATACACAGGAGGACGATACCAGATTTCCTCAAATGGGAGCTCTGAGTCTGCCCAACTCTCTGCANTGGAAGAGCATTTCTAGCAGCATGGCATGTTGTGTTGAATTCTGTTATGGAGATTTTTTTAATAGGATTTTGTGAAAAAGCTCTGCTCCGATAAGTGATTTATTAGAACAGTAAAGCTGGGAGTTTGCTCAGATTCACTTTTCAGGCCACGTTTATGAATTCCACGCTACCTAGGAACTCCACATCTTTGGTAACTTTTGGCAGTGGGTAGTAATTGCTGTGCATTAATACCTCAAAGGTTTCATAACTCCAACTGTGACCTGAAGCACCAGAAAATAAAAAAATAATCTAATATGTGAGTTTTATCTTGTCTGCACCAAAAGGGAAAAAATATCCTACAAAAAAAAAAAAAAAAGCAGAGAGGTTATTCAGTGACTTAATCTGAAGCAACAGTGTCAATCTTTTCCATGAATTTCCTTACACTGAGGATTTCAATCTAAAGTGTAAAGTTATTAAAATCAGTTAGTTATTTTTTGTCTTTCTTTTATCTTGTTCCTTTTATGGATTTATTTTTTTGTTACCAGAGACACTTTAGTGGATATGCATATATAGACTTTATAAAATACCGAAGTGTTTCACTGTGGGAATACAGTTTAAGGTCACTTCTTTGATAGTGTAAATAATTGAAGAGTTTCAGGGTGTCTGTAAACTGGTCTGTAAAAATCCATTGTCTTGTAAGAGTAGTTAGTGAGGATGAGTAAAAACAGTATGAAGACAGTAGAGATGGAAAAATACAGCCCAGTTTTGTCCTGTTCTGCACATATAAACATCTACTAAGAAAGAAAAGTGCTTTCAGAGTGGTTTTATCAAATGATATGCCAGCATGCAATGAAAGAGTTACTATATTGATACGTAAGATTATATTCAGAACTTCTAAACTCGCATGCGTCCATAGTTTTGCTGATGATCATTTGCTCTTTGTCCTGATTTGTGCACATCATGCTTAGCAATCTTTGCTGTCATTCATTTATCATCCCAGATCACAAAAAGTTATGTGGACAGTATGTATAATGTGTACATATTTGTGTGTGTCTGAAAGTGAGATAATTGCTTACCTGTAATTGCTGTTCTCTGAAAATATACAGCAGCAGTAGGGTTCTTGCATAGAATCTCCCTGTTAAAAGCAGAACTTCCATAATTTTAAGTTCAGTGATGTTGGCAGTGGTGTTTACTCTGTCGTGCATATGCAGAATGGTCTTGTGTTCTTACAAACAGCCATCAGAGGGAATTGGACACTATCAATTGGCATACCACGCTGAGTGTGTGCATTCACCTCCCCACAAACTGTGTATATATAGATTTACCATAAGTTTATCTTCAAAAGTTAATACAAAGTAATTAGTACCTTCCTGGAACCATTAGCTGCATATCCCTTAGCACAAAGGCATCACAGTTGTCGGGGTTAACCACCTAGAAATTGGCCTCTGCTTCTTAACTACTGGCACAGACATTTAATGCTTTCTTTTCTTTCATTGGGGGTGCGTAAGGGAGGTCAATTAAACTGACTAAAGTTGGTTTGTTTGGTCCTTTGACACAGATGGAAGAATTTGAGTACCTGAATTACTGATGAACTGAAGTGTAAAATGAATGTAACAACACTCTGTTACGTTTTGGTCTTCTTGGATATAACAGATAGTTTTGGTAAGGATATATCTTTCAGGAGTATTTCAGTCTATGTCTGTCTTAGTTAGGAGGAAGAAAGATTCAGAAGTAATTGTAGGATAATTCCCATAGAAAAGGTCTTTCATTCTGTATAGGCTTGACTAATGAATCTTTGTTTTACTATTTTGCTCAAAGATTCAATGATTATTACACAGTAATTATACCATTAGAAATTCACAGAATGTAAGTTAATATTTTAGCATTAACTAGAGAATGTAAATAAGAAAATACAGATTCATTCACTAACAAAGTGCCCTAATCAGTGTACTCATTTCCTGCTCTTTTGAGTATTCTGCTTATTTCAGGGGAAAAAAATCACTGATTTGTCTATCTGATGCATTTCTCTTTAGAGTATGTTTGATTCTTTTAGTTTAGTTTGGAAACTTGCCTTATTTTCAGACCTAGTTTTAGCATTGTATAAGGTATAAGATCTAAGATTTCAAACCCTAACTTTTTTAATAGGATTATCTGTTGTACCAAGGGGATTAATGGTTTGACTTTAAATAACACATGAGAAATACCTGGAAATCATATTTATATATGCTTGGAAATTGTGTCAGGGTTACTTTGTGTAGAGAGATAGGATGAGATTTTGTTTTATTTAAAGGTTTAAAAGCATATATTTTTGAGGAAAGAAAATATTTTTGTTGCTTATTAACAGAGAGGGTCTTGTGGGTGAAGTGGCAATTGGTGGCTGCCTTGGCCACAGCGACCATGAAGTAGTCAAGTTTAAAATCTATGGTAACAGAAGGAAAACTGCCAGCAAGACCTCAACTCTGGATATGAGGAGAGCAGACTTCAGGTTGCTCAGGGAACTACTTAGTAAGGTCCCCTGGGGAAAAGCTTTTGAAGGTGCTGGAGTTCATCAGTGCTGGTCACTTTTTAAGTACCACCTCCTGAGAGCACAGGAGCAGGCAATTCCAAAATGTAGGAAGTCAAGCAGGGGAGGCAGAAGGCCAGCTTGGCTGAGCAGGAATCTTCTAGAAATAAGGTGAAAAAAGAAAGTATATGGCCAGTGGAAGCAAGGTCAGGTGACATGGGAGGACTACAGAGATGCTGTTCGCCACTGTAGGAAGAAAATTCGTGCGGCCAAAGCTCAATTAGAGTTGAAGCTGGCCAGTACTGTGAGGGACAACAAAAAGTGCTTTTTAAAATATGTTAATGGCAAAAGGCAGGCCAGAAATAACATTGGCCCATTACATGATGAGCATGGTCACCTCACAAACAGGGACATAGACAAAGCAGAGACATTTAATGCGTTCTTCACCTTTGTCTTCAACACCGATGATGGGCGCTGAGACCTCCGGAGCCCTGGGCTAGAGAACCATGAGTGTCGGAATGATAAACTCCCAATCAACCCCGAACTTGTGTGGGACTTGCTGCTCCAGCTGGATCCCTATAAGTTGAAGGGGCCCGATGAGATTCATCTGAGGGTACTTAAAGAGCTGGCTGATGTCATAGTGAGACTTCTCTCAATGATTATTCAATGCTCTTGGGAATCTGGAGAGGTCCCAGTTGGCTGGAAGATGGCAAACATTGTCCCAATCTTCAAGAAGGGCAACAGGGATGACCCCGGTAACTACAGGCCTGTCAGTCTTACCTCTGTGCCTGGCAAAATTATGGAGAAGATTATTCTGGGAGTTATTAAAAAACACCTGAAAGACGACACAGTCATTGGTCCCAGCCAGCATGGGTTCACGAGGGGAAAGTCCTGCCTAACGAACCTAATTTCTTTCTATGACAAGGTTACCCACCTAGTTGACCAAGGGAAGCTGATTGATGTAATCTTTTTGGATTTCAGTAAAGCTTTCGATACTGTCTCTCACAGTATCCTCCTGGACAAAATGTCCAGCATACAGCTGGATAAACGCATAAGGCAGTGGGTGAGCAATTGGCTGATGGGTCAGGCTCAAAGGGTTATACTAAATGGGGCTACATCGGTCTGGTGGCCAGTCACTAGTGGGGTTCCACAGGGATCCATCTTAGGGCCAGTACTCTTTTATGTCTTCATAAATTACTTGGATGCAGCACTCGAAGGAATACTAAGTAAGTTTGCNTGAACATGAGCCAACAGTGTGCCCTGGCAGCCAAGAGGGCCAACCGTGTCCTGGGGTGCATCAAGCACCGTATTGCTAGCTGGTCGAGGGAGGTGATTGTTCTGCTCTACTCTGCACTGGTACGGTCTCACCTTGAGTACTGTGTGCAGTTTTGGGCGCTACAGTATGTGAAGGATACAAAGCTACTAGAGAGTGTCCAGAGGAGAGGCACGAAGATGGTGAAGGGTTTAGAGGGGAAGCCGTATGGGGAGTGGCTGAAGTCACTTGGTCTGTTCAGCCCGGAGGAGAGGAGACTGAGGGGAGACTTCATCGCGGTCTACAGCTTCCTCACAAGGGGAAGAGGAGGGGCAGGTGCTGACCTCTTCTCTCTGGTGACCAATGATAGGACCTGAGGGAATGGCAGGAAAATGTGCCAGGGAAGGTTTAGGTTGGATATTAGGAAAAGGTTCTTCACCCAGAGGGTGGTGGAGCACTGGAACAGGCTCCCCAGGGAGGTAGTCACGGTGGGAAGCCTGACAATATTCAAGAAGCATTTGGACAATGTGCTCAGACACGTGGTGTGAATTTTGGGGTTGTCCTATGCAGGGACAGGAGTTGGACTCGATGATCCTTGTGGGTCCCTTCCAACTCAGGACATTCTATGATTCTATGAAAATCTAGTACTATTTGCATTCTCTTTGCAAATAAATGGCAACTGTAGGATTACTTACATATATAAGCTAAAACTTATGTAAAATACTTTGCTTGATCAGGGCCTAAAAAGGTAGCTTTTAGGTAAGAATCTATACCCTTGCAGGATAAATTTTACAACATAATAGGTACTAAGCCTTGTAAGTTTGTCTCCCCAGCAGCCGGTATTCACAACAAAACCACTCTCCAGGTAATGTATTCATTTCAGTCTCCCTGGCCTAAAATATAACTGGTACTCCAATGTGAAGAATTACTTTTATTATCTTTCTAACCCTAATTTGTTACCTGCAGAGTGACACTGAATACAGCTTGCATCCTCAGATTTAGAAATAAATGCTGTGCTGCAGTTGTATACAGGAGGCTTGATTTTTACTTTACTAGAGTTTTCAATGTCTTTAAAACTCTTGGAATGCAAAAATAATGTTGGGGTTTTTTTATTCTAATAGCTTTTTATGTGCTTTTTGTCTGTGTAATTTGTCTTATTCAGACATTTTTATGTACTTTTTGATGTATGTTATGTATGATGTCTGTCTTCTGACTTTTAGCTTTCAAAGTACTAATCTAAAATCTTTCCACTCTGTTTTTAACCAAGAGCTGCAAATGCTGCCTCCCCCACTCAACTGATCATGCAATTTACTGTAAAGGTGTGTTTGTCGGTCTGTCTGTTGCATTCACCTAAAAGAGTGTAAGTTATGGAGGTTAAATACACACCACACGGTGGTAAAGCATGAGCTTGTCATTGCTCGGCTCTTGCTTCCATTCTTTCCTCTTTTTGGCCCAATGTCGCCCCTATTTACTTCACTGGCAGGAGGACTCTGTCCTGAGAGAACCATCCGCTTTAGGATATCAGTGAAAGACACACAGAATAAAGCGAATGAGGAAAACCAGCATAGCTTCATGTGTGTATTGTTACCTCAGGGCTTAATCTTTGCTCAGGTTACACCTGTACCATCAGTAACCAATAATGAGATCAAGGACCCATGCCCACTGAGGACAGTCTACTGCATTTATAGGAAAATATTGCACAAAGGGGAAATATGTCTAAAATTGTGAAATATTATCCAAAGCCATGGTGGATATGAAAGAAGCTGTGTTTACAACCGGTTAATTTTTTAGCTTATCTACCACTGCTGTCACAAAAAGAGTCTCTTTTTACCTCTATTCTAAGACCAGGAAAAGTACTTTGTTGATAGTTGTGTTCTTCAGAAAATAACCACAGCATGTTGGTGGCACCACAGCTGGATTCATTTCGGTTTATCCCTTCAGAGTCTCCACTGTTTTGCTAACATAATTTTTACTCAGTACCCTGTTGGGATTATGGCATCTGAGCTCAGATATCAGTACATGCCTTTTTTCCCCCCTTTCATTCACTCATCTGTCCTGTAACATCCTTCTATCCTGCTGTGTCAGGCAGTGTTATCTTCCCACTCTGGTTTCGAGTAGGATCCGTTCAAAAGTGTCAAGGCAAGACGCTGCTGTCTCTCAATCAATTGCTGCACTCTACTGTCTGTCCATTTGATGCTCCATTCAAAAAGATGGTTTAGTCATCACTTTTTGGATATACTTTTAATTGTTATTTAAGATAAAACATTTGTAAATCTGTTAATTCAAACAACTGACAGATTTTACCATAGTTAGTAAAGGAATACAAAGGGATTTATTTGAGAATGGGCATCTGTAGTAAGATGGATGCAAGCATTTGAAGACCTGGAAAATGCAAGATGTAACCCTTGGATGTTGATGGGGGAAAGTTATTACTCCTTTAATACTGCATAGGGCTTGTAAAGCTAGCACCGTTTTTCCTCCACACCATTATGAGTTGGACGACGAATTGGAGTGTGATCACATTAAACATTACGGAGAAGGGACTTAACCTGAAACTCTGTACTGCTGATAGGAATCCTGGGAGCACGAGATTACATCCTGCCTCAACTCAGTATTTCGTATGTAGAATTTATAGTTCCCTGTGTTTTTTAGTAAATTAAATCAGGGAGTTGTTTGCTTTATTTACTCAATGTTAAACTGGCTTACTCCCTTCTCAGTTTTTTATTGCTGTCATTTATTGTGGATGGTTCTCCAGTGCTAAATGAAGTGAAAGCATAATAAGTCTTCACAAAATCTAGTTTGTTTTCTCCTGCATCTACCAAGCAAGACTGTCTAGAGCTGCTTTTGTTACTGCTGGTTATGCTTTTTTCTTTCTTCATTAAATAATTATTTATGTTCAAGTAGGCTTTTGTTTTTCTTTTGATACAGTATAATTTCCTCTTTCTGCATAGAGATGCCATTAAAAAGGTAATTGAAATTCAATGATGGGTTAATATGCAGAATACAGTGGATTGACTGCAGGTGATAGTGAGCAGAGATGTACTGTAAGATATTTATGTGCTAAAGCAGGATCCAAAGTGCCATGTTCTCCTGTAAGAATGTGTTGGAACACACAAAAGAGAAGAGGGGGAGAGATCCTGCGTTATAACCTGTAATGAGCAGTTACTTGTAAGTTTAATCCTGTTGACTGGAGAACATTTTTCTTCTGTATGATTATTTACTCCAGGATTGTCTTCTCTGCAGTATTTACTCAAGTTAACTCTTGTTGAATCAGCTTTGCTTGGTCAAAAACTGTCACATCTTATAAAATGACATTTGAATAACAGGATGGTTGGATATACAACACGATGTTTTGCTGGCAGCAGGTATTAGAAGACAACTGTTCATGATATTACTAAATTTAGTATGAATATGAAATGCACTTGATCCACATTCCTGACAGGTCAGCTGACTGGTGTTTGAAGTACCACTTAAAGCAAGCTAGAGACTTTTTTTGTGCATGAGGAAGTCAGATACGCCTTGTGTTCACACTGCACTGAAAAGGAGATAAGAATAAGTAGGGCACAGTTTGGCCCACCACACTGCAGGGCTTCGAATCTGGAAAGCAGACCAGTGCTCATCAGAATGACTTACTTTTTTTCCTGTAGTTGATTCTCCCCTCTCAAAAGCAATAGTTTGGAGCAAAAAATTCTGTAAGAGACTGATGAATATTTAACAAGTTATTCATGAGTGTGAGGGAAAGCTGCCTTTTTGCTGCTGCTTCACCATTTGCCGAAGTGTCATTTTCGGAAGTGGTATAGGACTTTGCAGCTCTATGGCTTGTAAGTATATAAATTGAAGAGAAGCACAACCTGGATGGGCTGTCCCTATGTGTGGAGGTTTTATCTCATGCAAGTTTCAATTTGCAGACTGTCATGGCCAGAGCTGGGCTGCAGTCATCAAAAACAAGTCCTTCACTAGGAAAGAAGAAATGGGCAGATGGCAAGTGCAGTAGTGAAGGGACAAGGTGGTGGCTCTGGCCAGTTATTATACACAATGAAGCCTCATCTTTAGCACTCTGCTTCCCCAGAGTTCTCTACGTATAGTACAGACCAAGGCAATATGTGCATATATAGGTATGTTTCATTAAGCCATATCCTGCTTTCTGAAGTTGTTGACATATCTCACAAAAACACAGTGTGTACTGATAGAAATAGCTTCCCACACAAACAGTCCAAGGGAAAGAAGGACTTTTCACTGTGGTTTTTTTATTATGCCAGTCTTATGGATAAGCAGACTGTCTTCACAGTATAGTTGTAACCAGCAAAACTAAATTAAGCTTGGAAATTGAGAGACATTCCTTCAGTATCTTAAGACATAATCAATGAGACAATTGCACCTTAGTACCTTCATTCATCAGGAGTATTCAGCCTGGATCCAGCACCTGAAGGTCTTTGCCAACAGTGGTCCTCAGCTATGGTGAATAAAGTTTGATTAACTGTGCTCTGCCCTCAGACACTGATTACTGTGTTCATTATCAGCAAAGTAGTGTAAGCAGAAAAGATGTTAAGGTCTTGAGAGTGAGTTTCTGAAATGCATAGCTGAGTAAATGCTAGCACCATTGTGAAGAAAGGATAGTTGGGAATTTCTATAAGGTTAACACAGAGGCTGGAGCTGTTGCTCAGTGCATACCCAAGCAGCGCTTCAGACAGTTTCTTCTTAGAGCCCTTGATCCTAATGATTTATCTGTATAACTCTTTGTCTGTCCATCTGTACTTCTCATCAGGTGTAAGCTTATTGTTCTTCCTCCTGAAGATAAGAAATTATATAATATTATTGTAATGAAAGGCTTCACTGTCATAGGAGACAGAAAATCAAGCTGAGAAATTTACTGATATTTCAATCTCTTTATGAGATACATGGATCACTTCACATACAATAAATGGTTGGATTACATTTGCAGAAGTGTTTAATACCCTGTATATACTGATTGTCCATTGGGAAACAGTAGCAAAGCATTCAAACTTACAGCCTAACAAACATATTCATGTCTAAGAGTAGACAGAAACAAGGAGCTTTCATTAAATATCTGTGGAAACAAATATTAGTGTTGCTCTGTAATTCAGCCATGAAGCTATACGTGCTAAGAGCCTTTTAAATGAGAAAGTAACTTTGTTATCTCAGTTCTGACACTTTCTAAGGTCCATAACCTCACTATTCTTTTGCTTTGAGTTTTTCATATGGAGTATTAAAAATAGAGGTAAACTTATAGGTGGGATAGTGAAGGAATGTTTATAATCACCAAAGAGAAGCTAACAGAAAATCAATTATACAGACTCATCTCTTTGGTTGCTGAAAACATGAAGACCAGTAGTCCATGTCCAAGCTTAGTAAATAGGAGAAAAGCAAGCCCATGTGTACACACTCATAGGGTATAAAGTGAAAGGTGCAGTTCATTGCTGGCTTTGTGCCTTGTAGTGTAGAAGAATACAAATGCATCAGCATCATTGTTTTACTGTAAATAGTACGCAGTAAAAGAGAGAGAAACTTCGAGAATAAACCTGAAAACTTCCAGCAGCCAGTTGATTTTCCTGCATGCTACAATATTTGCGTACTGTAAAATAATGTATGAAGTGACATAACCAACCAACAAGGTGAAGAAATTATTAAAATGTACATAACATTAGAATAGAAACCTGTGTAATTTTTTTACTGTAGTTTGCATGGTATATGTTAATTATTTAGCAGAATGAGTTCCCTGAAGCCTGTCTAGCAGAAACACTTGAATAAAGAGATGCCAAAGACAAAGAAAGGAGGAACAAAGGCATACATTTTCAAGAAAGAAAAAGTATATTAAAATGTATATTAAAGTATACAATTTACATACAGGGAAGCAGTGGTATAGCTGAAGTAGCATTACATTTCAACCGATATCAAATCTAACAGTAAGCATTCTGTAACAATACTGTAACTTTAACAGTGTAGGCTATGCTTTTTAAATGTTATCCAGCAATCCTTTCAAAATACATTCTTGCAAAATGTGTTCTAAGCATATTTTTGATAGAAAAAAGTAAAAGCAGGCTCCGTGTTTTTCCCAAAGCGTGTTTGGAAAAAACATGTAACCCAGATTTTAGCGTTTCTGCAGAGATCCAGGAGACACAATTGCAAAATTGTTATAGGCAATATCTTGTTCCGTATACACAGTTGTTCACTACTACTGAACCAAGCGCTTTGAAATACATCATTATACTGGTGTTTCTATTGTTTCTCAGTCTGATATCTTACTTGTTTTACACATGCTTTATCGGTGTGATTCTGAATGACTTCTGACTCCCAAAAGCAGGATCTCTAATACCCCTCCTTCTAGTAAATGAATGCTCTACTTCCTCAGAGAGCAGTAACAAAAAGACAATATATGCTTTCGTCCGGATTTTTGATAACTCAATTCTGTAGTGCCTGGCTTCATTTTCTTTCATTATGGTATTCATCGGAGCTGTGTGAAACTGCTTAAAATGTTTCTTTGAAGTTTTTCCCCACAAAACTGTTTGCTATTTCATGCAATTTTGCCTCCCCTCAGATCTACTTTTCTATAAGATTTGACAAAATTGCCTTCTTATTTTTTACATCAAAAATACAAAAATGTCAAAATCAAATTCTTTATCGGTTTGGAATGAACAGATGGTGGTCTAATTCTACTGGAAAGGGACCATTCTTCTGGTTATGTACCAATTTAAATATAAAAACCCATAACACTTCATAATAACATGGAGTTCCTTTGTCTTCCCACACATCCTTTAAAATAGTAAATATTTTCTGCCTCTTTAGGGAAATGTAGTGATGTTTTAATATATGTTGAATCACTACATGGTCACATTTTTTGCTCAGTTTCAGAATATCTAGTTCCACATATTTTATATAGGATACTAAATTGTATTACAGTCTGGTCATATTTCAAGTCCAAGAAGGCACATGGTGCTTATTTCCTACTTAAATGCCTTTCCAAGAAATCATGCTGTTAAATAATGAACATGCACACATCACACATTGCTGAGGAGCTCTGCAATATTTATTTTCTCTGACTCCTTTGCTCAGCTCTGTGTTATTCTCTCCCGGTTTCCTGCTAATTAATTTCTTTCTATCCTGATAGTGAGGCAAGTCTTGTCAACATACCTGAAAAATTGTTTCTCTTCTGCTGGTTCTTACTCTCTGTAATGTGTCTCAATATTAGTCTCCTAAGCTTAGTTGTTTCCTCTCAGTGATGTAAAATGTTAGCCAAATATGCCTGTAGGATGGATCCCAGGTCTAAAGTGACTACTTCAAGTATTTTATTTATCACATGCTAAAACCAATTTTGAACAGAAGCAGGTGGGAGATTGAATTAGGTCCAAGGGAATGGATTGATTAATTGAGCTATCTAACTTGATTATAAAGCTGAACAAACTCAGAGTTCAAACATTAAATCTAAGGTTATGAATAAACTTTCATTGTGGAAGAGGGGCAGAGGAGTCAGAGAAAATAAATATTG
>WAAD01034484.1:0-36107 GCA_013389945.1 Fregata magnificens | reverse complement strand
TTAGGTGTACAAATACAGAATTAATGTGTTCAGGATTCTTTGCCTTGTCTAAAATATAGTTAAGGTTATTGATGGCTGTTTGAATGTTGCTTAATGCATTATTAAAAGAAAATTTTTAAATAACATTTTAGATCATATTTAGTATTGTTTAACACAAAGTCAGATACTTGTCTGAAGTTTACTTACAGGTTTAATTTGGATATATGTGCTCACAAGCCAAAATGTTGTGCTATGTGTTTCTCAACTTTTTATTTTCAATGCATTCTTTTAAGCTAAAAAGTAAAAGATTTAAAATTAAATCCAGTATGTTTAAGCAGTACTGAGGCAGTAGAAAATGCACATCAGAATGAGTGTAGTTTTCTTTAACTTGTAGAACATCAGCAGGTATTAAGAAGCCATGGTACACTTACATTTAAAAGTAAAATATACCAGTCAATTCTATCTGAGTATTATTAAACTTCTGATTTAACATTTTAGCTAAGCATATTTTTATTGATAAATATACTTGTAACTTGCATTTTGGTGGATACCTGCAGTTGTCTTTGGTTGGTGTTCCTGAGGAAGAAAGGATTTTGTAATCAGTCTGTGTCTCTGCCTGGCAGCTTAACAGTAGTTTTTTGGCCAGTTGTAAACAAAGTTACTAGGGGAGTAATGCCTCAAAGACAGGAAATTTCACAAGTTGATGAAACCTGAATGTGTATTGTAGCGTAAATTCTGGGGAGGTCCTCATTGTCGCAAGCTTGAAGAATCTCAAACGTTCATTGCATGATGACTTGCAGGCTAAACTCTTACACATTTTAAATGGATACTGATGCGCTGTCTTCAGGAGATTTCAGTAAATGCTGGGAACGGGTGGGGTGGGATGGAATTTTTAAGAGACTTTCAGCTTTAAGAAACAGCACATTAAATCGTCAGGGCCACCAAGTAGCTAGGGAAAGGTATTGATAGACAAGTGGAGGAAAGGATGCAGATTGGTTTTGTTTGGTTGTTTTTTGTATGAGTCAAGTAAAAGTGATATGACCTTACACTGTAAGAGGAAGGATGCAGACTTACCCGGCTGGGCATGAAATTTGCATCAAGGGACATACGGAGGGGTGTTACTAAGGCTGATAAAAGGAGTAGATAAGAAGCATGTCTCTGCTTTGTAATCTGTGATGACAGAGGACAAGGACAGAAGAATATCAGGGTAAAAAGCCTGTGAGATTCTCTGATAATAGATGAGATGGAAGGGAAAATGGTGTTAGGTATTGTGAGGGTGTCAAAGGTGATTAATAGAATTGGGGCAGTTGGCATGGAATGAAACTGGTGTGAAAAATTAGAATGGCACAATACACTTTTTGAAATAGAGCAGTACATGTCCATTTTTCTTGTTGAATTGAGAAGTTTTACCATCGACTCCCTCTATCACATATTAGAAAACAAATATGTTAATATTAGGTTGTAAGAATTTAAGAATAGAAAGACAAGACAAAACCAAATAATCTAATATGACTTGCATTAGGAAGGCGCATTAGGAAAAAAATATTTTTGTAAAAAGCATAATGGCTCTACTTCAGAATACTGTTGAAATTTTTCACTAATAAAATGTTGGATGACTTAACATTTAAAATCAAAACTAAGTTAAGCTTTTAGACTATGCGTGCCTTTAGGGCCCTTGTTACTTATTTAATCCCCAAATTACCCATGATTGACACAAATTTGGCATCCTATCATTCTGTAGTACAAAATTACAGATGCTGGAAATAGGGCTATTTACACAGAGGAAGTGAATTGCCCATAATTTTGCAATTTCCTGCTTGGATATTACGAGTTTAATCACAGATTGTGTCCCATATCTGGGCCTTGGCAGGTAGGAGTGTGAGGTTGGAATAACTCTGGTTGCTAGGAGCTGCTGTTGTAAAAGTGGATGAAAGGACTATTGATGCCATCATCACAACCCAATTAAGATTTTTAATACTTGTAAGAAATCATCCTTGGTTTCTTTGTAAATGAAATAAATCTTTGGCCCTCAGACAAGCCCTACTTTTGATTGCAGAATCACTGTGATTAAATGTTGCTTCTACCTGTGAGAGACAGACACATATGCACAAATATATATTTTTTGCATCTACTTGCATAGCTTTTCTGTAGAGTCCATTGCTCCTTTAAATACTCTGTGTCTCTATGAAGACGAAAAAACAAAGACTGAAAAATGAAAATAATGGAAACAGTGTTTTGGGTTTACTTGGAGTTTGCAGAGCTAGAGGGAGGTACTGGAGCACTGCACAGCTGACACAGGTACCTAACACTAAATTACATAGGACCTCCCAAGCCAAATAGCTGAGGATGAGCAAGCACCCATTGGACTCGATAGCAGTCCTCTTTAGCAATGTACACAGGTTGCCTTGCAGCGTTATTCTCGTCCTGTTTACCCATCCCCAATTGTTGTTGTTCCTGATGAAATAGTTCTTGAATTAGAATTCGTGGATGCTATAAATCTAAGGGCAGTTAGAAAACAGCAATAATCAACTCAAAGTGATAAAGCTTTGTCTGGGCTGTTACTGTTTCATGCTTTGTTTCATTTTTACTGATTCTGTATTTCTTTTACTGTTTTTAATGTCCTGCACATGAACGACAGAACAAATTCTGGCCTAGTGGCACAACTTCTGTCGTTTCAATAGAAGGTGCATTAATGAGGATCCATTCCTAAGTGCTTTTTTAATTTTGTAAGCGTTTTATGAATGTTCCATTTTGCGCTTGAAAACAAAGACTCATAAGACCTGTGACTACATTAAGTGTTTGTATTGTTAGTGTGCCTGTGCTACCGCCTTATGTACTTGCCCTCTTTTTGCGTAATACCTGAGTACTTGACTTCCTATTTCAATTATGTGTAAAGCAACCCTGTTAAAAGCTTTTAGAAGGTTTAGTTGAGTGGATTTCTGTTTTGATTCCACAATTGTTATTTTATTCAATGCCATTAGAATTAATTTATGGGGATTTTCCTTCGTAGATAGTGTTTCATTACATCATGTCACATTCAAAGCTTTCTGAGCAATTTCAACTTCTGTTTGTTTATTAAAATAGAGCCAAGAAAAATGAGTGAGCTTTGAGAACAACAATATTTTCTGAGTGACATTTCATCTACCAATCTAATTTCATGTGGGTGTATCCAAGTCATCTTGAACTATACTAGCTACCTGCTGTAACTAGTACTTTTCCTTCTTTGTGGATTATTTTTTAACATAGCCTCTCCCACTGTAATTGACTGTACAGCTTCTTGCTCTTCTCCTGACCTGACTCCATTCCCTAAAGAAGAAGGGCGGCATGTCTGTATGATACTCTGCCTTTGCCTTTTGACCACATTTGTAGGAAAAGTAGGGAAAAACATCTCATCACCCCTTCAACACGAGGGAGAAAGGGAGAAGTTATATTTTCTGGCTCATAAAATGATGCGACCCTTCAGCTGAAGTAGATGGTACTTCTCTTATGCGAAATAGTACTTAAGCATGATTTCTTCTGAAAAATGAGCCATGTTCCATTGGCACCAACAGCAAATCTCCTCAATTCATACCAGAAAATGAGCAAAGTATGCCTTCCAAATCGAAAACCATAAAAAACCTCTAAACTTTTCTTTGTAAGCCTGGGAACAGAAAGTCAATCTAGGTTAGTTCCTGAGACATGCCACTAATGATTTTCTGCCTTTAGTTATACTTAGATGTAATCTCAGAGTCTTCAGTGAGATTACAAACCTAAATTACAGTTCTTTGTCTGTGAAACTGAAGCATAGATGAATATAAGAATTAAAGGCAAAGCCCAACTAATACTTGCTTTCGCTTGGGTAGGTTGGTTATGGATGTGAAAACAGCATTAAAAAGGCTTTTCTAAGCCCCTGAGGGTTATGTCAAAATGTGAAGACTTGGGGTTGTTTTTTTAAGAGTTATTTTTAACCTGGGTCAGTTTGCAATCTGTTTCACAACACATTCCCATGAGGATTTTTCTGTGAACAACTGAGGAAGAGGCATGTCGTAGCATGGGGTGAGAATGAGTGGTGAGAATAGGGGCCATGGCTCTGTGTTGGTGTCACGCAGCAAGCTCAGTAAGTAGGTGTCATCTAAGAAGGGCCTTTCTACCTCACAGGGTCACTTGGGAGATAAATTCTGGGTCTTAAAAGTTTATTTGCAGCAAATAAGATGGTGAAATGAGAGGGCTGGCTTCACTGGCTTCACTGTGCTGTCAAATGTGGTCCCACATGCTGGAGCGACAAATAGAATCATGTTAATGAAATGCCAATATATTTGCATGTTGATTTAAATGCAGGAGAAGGAAAGGCAAAAAACCAAATAAAGGTAATTCAATCAGTAATCCTGTATACAGGGCACACATTTTATAAGTAAATAAATAATTTTATTGATAATTTTACATTTATCTGTGGGGGTTTTTTACATAGTAAATTGCTGTTTTCTGAGATTGTTTTACAGGTGTTTTATACAGGTTCAAAAGATTTCTCTCCTCTCTTTTAATTAAGTAAAAGAAAGTCTGTTTTGGTTCTCTGCTGTAATAAATTAATGGAAAACCTTTAGGGGCAAGGGAAGATTGCTATTGATGCAGGTTTTTGCTTACAGATTTAACTGACTCTGTATAATGAAAGAAGAGAATGCTTATTCCTTCTTGTGAAAAAGGCCTTATTTGTCCCTTTTTGTCAGGCAGAAAATATGAACTAAAATAATCTCCTGGTTTTGGCTGGGATAGAGTTAATTTTCCTCCTGGTAGCTGGTATAGTGCTGTGTTTTGGATTTAGCATGAGAATAATGTGACAACACACTGATGTTTTAGTTGTTGCTAAGCAGTGCTTATACTAAGTCAAGGACTTTTCAGCTTCCCATGCTCTGTCAGGTGCACAAGAAGCTGGGAGGGACCATAGCCAGGACAGCTGACCCCAACTGGCCAAAGGGATAATCCATACCATATGACATCATGCTCAGTATATAAACTGGTGGGAGTTGGCAGTGGGGAGGGATCACTACTCGGGGGCAGGCTGGGCGTCAGTTGGCAGGTGCTGAGTGGTTGCATCACTTGTTTTTCCTGGGTTTTGTTTCTCTCTCTCTCTTTCTGTTGTTTTCATTTTCATTACAATACATTATTATTATTTTATTTTATTTCAATAATTAAACTGTTCTTATCTCAACCCAGGAGTTTTCTTACTTTTACCCTTCTGATTCTCTCCCCCTTCCCACCGGGGTGGGGCGGGGAGAGGGTGAGTGAGCGGCTGTGTTGAGCTTGGTTGCTGTCTGGGGTTAAACCACGGCAAATATTAACTCTATCTCAGAATAATTTTTATTATTTTCTGGTATCTAAACAAAAGCATAATATTACTATGCTATTAATTTGTAAACTGCCTGTGTACTATATGTTTTTGAGTAGTAAACAAATAAATATTTCAGGAGGTTTTTGTGAAATCCATAAATCACGAATTTCAAAGAATTATTTCAGGTTCTATTTCTGCTTTTTAAAAGGCACTTGCAGGCAAGCACTGCTGGGCCAAAATGATCAACTTACTGGCATTAAATAATTTTTTCCCATTTACTTTTTATGTTCAATTTCAGCTGGCAACACAAAAGCCAGTTAAAGTATTCATGGTTTATTTCTGCAGATTTTACTTTAAGTAACTGGAAAGAGATATAAATTATTACACTAGTATTGTGTGTCAGGAGCTAATGAATTCCAGATGAAAAATATTTCCCCATTGTGTGGGGTTGTATCTTGACATTTCTTTTCCAACAATCACACACTTTTTATTTCTAGGCGTTGGACACTCTGGTTTTGTTCATTGATTTTAAGAGATCCCAGCAGTATTAAAATAATCTTCATTTCCCACACAGTTTTATTCAGGACAAATGACCTCTTAATGATATATTTCAACATGGAGGAATATAGAATCATAGAATCATTAAGGTTGGAAAAGACCTCTAAGATCATCAAGTCCAACCATCAACTAACACCACCATGCCTCCTAAACTAGGCCCTGGAGTGCCACGTCTACAACTTTTTTGAACGCCTCCAGGGTTGATGACTCCACCACCTCTCTGGGCAGCCTGTTCCAATGCCTAACCACTCTTTCGGTAAAGAAATTCTTCCTGATGTCCAGTCTAAACCTCCCCTGATGCAACTTGAGGCCATTCCCTCTCGTCCTGTCGCTAGTTTCTTGGGAGAAGAGTCCAACACCCGCTTCACTACAACCTCCTTTCCGGTAGTTGTAGAGAGCGATAAGGTCTCCCCTCAGCCTCCTCTTCTCCAAGCTAAACAGCCCCAGTTCCCTCAGCCGCTCCTCAGNGACCAGCACCCCCAGGTCCTTTTCCGCCGGGCAGCTCTCCAGCCACCCTTCCCCAAGCCTGTAGCGTTGCATGGGGTTGTTGTGACCAAAGTGCAGGACCTGGCACTTGGCCTTGTTAAACCTCATACAATTGGCCTCGGCCCATCGATCCAGCCTGTCCAGATCCCTCTGCAGGGCCTTCCTTCCCTCAAGCAGATTGACACTCCCGCCTAGCTTGGTATCATCTGCAAACTTGCTGAGGATATGTCAGATTCATCATGGTTTAAAAACAAATTATATTTTAATCTGATTCATTATGTAGACCTACGGGAAAGAAAACAGTTTTTCCATTACTAGCAGGTGGATGTTTTCTGTCATTACGTAGGGACCTAGCCATTCTCCCAATAACGTTAACCTATGCATGTACTCTTTTATTGGGTTAAAAAATATAGGGCTGAATTGTAAGCTCAGCTCCCACTGTCATCAGTGACTAACTTGTTTTTAATGCCAGTTGAAAAAAGACGGCAACTTGGGTCCTATGTATTTCCATATCTGGGGAGTTTTGGTGAAATGTTTGTGGACCTACCTGTGTCTTAGTCAAACAGTTGTTCATGATTTTGGCCTAGAATCACACTAGTGAACTAAAGAAGTCCAGTTGTACAGAAGCTGGTTTGCATTTCCTTCCACCAGAAACAGAGAATAAACTCTCATCTGCAAGTCTTTTGCCCATCTTCCAGGCTTGCTTTATTTCCAAAATCACAACTCAAAGCCAGAACAAGGTGGTTTAAACTCGAGAGACAGCCTCTAGAGGCCTTTCTCGGTTTACTCAGGTAAGAGGAGAGAAAATGTGCCTCTCCTACCTTCCCTCTCCAGCAATTCCTTTTTCATTCTGTATCTCAGACAAAAGCCTTCTAACAGCAGAGGCTGCTGAGATCTTCTAGTGAAATGTAGTTTGGTGCTGACTATTCTTGTGTGTTTCTGTTGTCTTCCCCTTTCCGCATATTCTTTTTGTACAATTGTTTATAAAAGGAGAAATGTAGATGCTGCCTAATTGTAAGTAATTTGGCTAAAATAATAAATGGTTACTTTCCTCCTAATGCATAAGTTCCTTGAGATCACATCCCACTTAAATATAGCTCAATTTTTTAGTAGAATTAATGAATTGATGAATGATGTCAGCTAAATTTCTACATGGATGAGGTCTTGCTACCACCTCAGCTTGACTTTTTTTCAGAACTATTTTTGTGTTGTAGTGAACTGCCCCCTTGAGCCAAATGCAGCAAAATGAGTTGCTTATGGATCAAATGCTTCCTGCTCAGGACTTGTTAAAAGGTCATGCTGAAATTTTTAACATGTGCATAAGCACATTAAATCACTGCAGTAGAAAAGTCCATGAACCAAGCCACTAGGCTGGTTGGCTTTTGGGTTTTTTCTGGTCTATGAGAGTCTGAGTCAGGGAATTCTAACACATTTTTGGAGACAGCTGTGATTTCATCTGAGTTTATTAAAGGTGAAGAGTGAAACTCAGACTCTGATAGAGTGTAATGAAAATTCATGGACAATTTCTATACTTTCAAATGACTTTTTCAGTAGCACAACTGCTAGAAATGGTTATATTCATAAATGAATATTCCATTTATGAATGTTTAATTCACAAATGAAATATCTTTGTTTCTAGCATTTGAAGATCATTTTCTCATGCTGAAAAGAAGCTACAGTTTTAAATACATGGCTTTATCTGATTAAATGTCACCATATCGTACTTACTTCCTCCATGGAAACAAAAGCATTGACATAGTGGTTGGGGAAGTCACATCAGGTTGGGTTTTCCATTCTGCTGTGTCATTTTACCCATGTTCAACTGGACCTTCTAGCAAATGACTTTACTGTAGGAAATCATGACTGACTGTCATCCTCTTCCCTGGCCAGGTCTCCAAGGTCCAGGACAGACTGCAATATTTCGTGTATGTCTGCAGATTCTTTATGAACTGTGCAGTTTTATACGAGACTCAGTTTACAAAGCTGTCATTCCAGGTTTCTGGTTGGTGGGTTGGAGAAAGAAATGTCTGTCCTAAATTTAATGGAATGAAATCTCCAAATTTGTTTTTGCATTTCCTATTTCGTAGGTAGGAGTTGGCCATAGCAAAAAATCTGGCATTTACATGTAGAAACTTGGTTTGAACTTAAGCCAGAGACTTACTGCAAAGTGAGAAAACATTGTAAGGAATCCTTTTCAACTGAACAAAATTGTACTTTGAATATTACATGAACCCCTGAAAAGTTAGAGCTGCCAAATCATACTTTCCTTCTACCAACCCTCCCGGGTTTGTGGACCGAACCTTTTGAAGAGGACATTGCATTCAGAGCCCTCTAATGGCTAAATGCAAGAAGGCAGCAAGTCTTTAAACTGTGCTTGTCTTTACACTGCCCACAGAGTGACAGTTCATTTTAAATTCAGTGGGTTATTAGGCAGTATAAAGTCTTACGTAGTATCTTATACAAAAACTGTATTGAAAAGATTTTGCAATATGTTAGTACAACAGAGGATGTGTAGAAAGCAATTTTTAACTACGATTCAACATCTTTTAAGTATGATTCCCCATCCATTCATCTTCCATGTGAATGTTCCTTTCATTATTTATTTTAAAATATATTAAACTCCATGAATCAAGTTTTCAAAAACATCAAGAAGGTTCCGTTCTGCGATCTGCAAAATGTGGTGGATTATTGCCAGGTGCAGTTCACCAAGACACAATTGTGGTAGAACTGTGGAACAGAGTTATTAACAAAACCAGTAGTTGGCAAATATTGACTGACTTTCTGCAATATAATTTGGTTTTAGATATCCATATACATCTGCTGCTTAACCTTTTCCTGCCTAATGGAAAACACATATCAAAGTCAGTCTCCATATACTAAAGAACAGCCTGTCACGTAAATGAATAAATTAATGGCAACTAAAGCAGGGCCTGTCAATTACTAGGAACATTAATTATTCCATTAATAATGACTTAGTTTAAATCTTGTTTCAAAGGCATATTGGACAATGCAGTTCATTAATTTCATTTGAGGTTTCAGCCATGTGTGCTAATTGAATTATATATATTTTGGCATAGCAGAATTTCCATTATGTTTCCATTCCATCTAGTTCTCATCTGTCTTTCCCCCAAAAACCTGAAACCCTGCCATTAAGGACACTCCTTTGAAGCTGAATAGTAAGGCATATTAAAATATGTATTACTGTGCAGACTGAATTGTGTAGAGATGGAAAAAAATCTAATTTTTCCATACTGTAATTTTGAAACTGTGGATAGTTTTCCCCGAATGCACTGCATATTTAATGTCAATTTTTTTCATTGTGGAGGAGCTAATTAAATGATAAATTAAAATCCATGGTTATTTTCAAACACATTTCATTTCCTACTTTATCTCTTCCCTTTTTCTCTTCATACTTTTAGTTTTCGTAACTTCCTTTTTGGAAATTTTGCTTCCTTTATTAAGTCTTTTCTTTTAAACAGAACCTTAAGTGTATAATACATAGTCCATATGTATAAAAGCATGCCACTAACATATTACAGAAATTTTGTTATATGTATTAATCCTGTAAAAAAACTTTTTCCCCGAGTTAATGAACTGGACAATTGAGAAAAGAGTATTAGAATGCATTTTAAGTCTCAATAAGTGAAAACAATTCCTAATCTGAAAAAAATATTTCTTCTTGGAATATTCTGCTTGACAAAGAATTCTTTACCATCTCTATTTCCCATTTTATGTAAATATGTCTTAAACAATGAAAAATGTTTAAAAGTTAAACCGCTAAGCAATTATATGTCCAGGGAAATACACCTATCACTGGGAAAACAACAGAAGTGCTCGATTCAACTGAATATATTTACTAGCATGTGTTCAAGTGTGTCCTTAGATAGAACAAATTGCAATCAAGACCACTTAATCAAATCAAGGAAATGCCATACTCTCAAGTACAAACTGGTCAGGGAGACATGATACTGTTCCAGTTTAAGCTTTTTTTTAGTCTGAGGGTGAAAAATATCATGTTGCCTCAAGCCCAACTCTGAAGGCTGGGCCAAATCTTCCTTGCTGTGTGCTTGTTTTAGGGATTGAAGATGCAGACTAGGACCTCATCCTGGCAGGTCCAACTTCTGTAAATGCTAAGCCACACTCAGAAGCTCACAATTCCTATAATTAAGCTATAGTTTCTTAATTTCTTTAATCTTCAGCAATCTTTGATTGCTTCCTGTCCTCACCCATACGTTGTCAGCATGGAGACCACATAACTGCCCTTTAGGTGTCATTGCTAACTGTTCAGCCATTTCTGTGACATTAAATGGGAAGGGGTGACCAAGGCATTGATTTCATCCATGTGATTAGCACCCGGCATACACAGGCATAAATTACATGTGCTGTGTGAACATAACCATGCAAGATTTCTCTGAGTTATAGAAATGTTCAACATGCTTTCCCATTGTTTTTGAGGATCACAATCTGTGAAACTGTTTGTGGTAAGCTTGTTCTGGGCTTAATTGCTCCTAATCTTGTATATGCAAATGGTCCTGGTGCCATGAAAGTATTTCTGATATAAGTTTGTGCCCAGTTTACAGTTTCATGTTTTTATGTTTTAGTTTTTCTCAGATGTCGTAATTTTCTGTGGCATTTTGTCACTGATTTTAAGTTGAGGTTGGGATTTTTTGTTTTCCCCGTTTTGTTTCTTTGGGTTTGGGTTTTTTTTTTTCCCCCTTTTTTTTTTTTTTTTTTTTTTTTTTTTTTTACAGAATTCCTTTTCGGGCTCCCTTTGTTACTCAGCTGTCTATCAGACAGAGTCTCAGAGGTACATGATCCATATTAACAGACTGTGGACTTTTTGGGTCAAGCATCTCTTTGTCATAAACATATTGCTTCTGTCTTTCCAATCAACATCCCATAAGGGGTCTAAGGAAGCCTGGTGATTAGGAAAGATTTTATCTTTCTAGGAAGCTTTCTGTGACTTCAGAGATTTCCATAGCATAGCAGGTGAGACCAAGATTAAAAAAAAAAAGCATCTGTTCTGAAGTAGCAAATAACCAACAGTTCTAAAATGTAGTTGTGACGGCAGTGATTCGGGTAAAATTCACTGTTTCACTAGTGGCTTCATTTAATTTTAAGTCATTGATGCTGTATTTTATTTCCTATTCTGCAAAATATTGCTTACAGTCTTTTATGGGGAATCGGTATGGATAAATGGATTCAAAACTGCAAACTGTTCACTAGAAAAGCTTATAGAGAACCAGAAAATAAATACTACTATAAGCAGAAATCTATTCTGAAAAATGAATCCAGAGTAGCTGGACTGATAAGATGTATTTACTGCTCATTTAACTATATTTAGAGCAAAGTATTGAATCATTCTTTGAAGAAGGTGATTCTGTTCTATCTGAAGAAAAACTCTCAGTATATTTCTTTCTTCCTTGGGTAATATTGAAGAGGACATTAAATCCACAGTAGTTGGAAGCTGAAAGTTGGTTAAAAAGAACTCTTAAGAGGGATGTTCTTTCCTAGGGATGTGATTTTTTTCTTGGAAGGTCTATACCTACATATAGTTAAGACTCAGCTGTCTGTGTATTATACAGAAAACTATCTTTTTAATGATGTTCCTACTTTAGGACCTGTTTGGTGGCTGTTTTGAGGTAGAAAGCTAGGCTGACAGAGATTCCTATGAAACAATTTTCTTGAGTCATTAAAATGCATCCTAGCAATAATCATTTGAAAATCTAAGAGGAAACGTTTCTCTGGTCTACAGATCTATAATGCCCAGAGATTGGAAGTAGGATTAAAGCAGATTTATTCATGTCCATCCATCCTGTGAATTCAGTAGTGGGCTGTTGGACATGGACAATTTTCATTCTTTTCATAGCATATTCACAGCAAGTATTAAAAAAAAGAAAGCGGGGGGGGGGAACAGCACCAAAAATACTTTCTAATAGAAAGTGTCATATCATTTATGATGATTGGCAACTTCTTCTTTCCATAGTAGCTTTTGGCTATGAATGTTATGCATGCTTTAATTTTTTTTTTCCTTCTACATTCACATTTCCTTTCCTGTTTTTTTAGGAGATAAAAACACATATCTTTTTCATTTTCAGACCCATAATGTGCTTGAGTTCTTATTCTGAGCAGGTTAGACTTGTTGAAGGAGAAAATGAGTAATCCGAGTCTTTCAGCTGTGACTGCTTTATATCCCATGTGTTTTTTCACCCATTTTTGCTTCTTTATTAGCACCTTTCACTTTTGCCAGCTAGAGCAGATTGAAAACTAATGGTGAGGTCCAGCTGCTAAGTTAATGCTGACAGAGAACAAAATCATTTTGGAGTAGGCAAGTGAATTCCTCTGTAATCTGATTCAGTACTTTCGGTAGGAGAGACATTGTTTCTGTTCAATGCAGGCAGAACTCCGTGGTTTGAATATGAAATACTGTAAGAAGTCAGCCTCTTTGAAGAATCGGCTAAATCCTCAATTAAACTACACTGCCCTAGTATTTGTATTTACTGCTTTTAAATCAGCTACCACAAAAACTGTTGTGGAAAGAAAGCTTCACAAGTTTATAAGCAACAGAAGAGAGACTTGAATAATTTAAGCAAGCTGCATGAAATAATTGGATGCCATGTACTGCGTGTGATCAGCCACTCCAGTTCTTTTCCTTGTTGTCAGTCTTTTGATCCTTTGCCTGACATTAGACAAAGGAGTGGCAGATATGGAAAACTAGGTAGCTGGAGCAGAGAGGAATGAGCTGATAAATCAAACACCGTATCAAAAGAACTACCAAAACCCAACAAAATCAAGGTGTGACTGCTTAATCCATCATGCAAAGAATCTGAGACTGAATAGATCTAGTGGGAATGGTTCGTTTCCCCCTCCCCCTGTATTTTTAAACTATTTTTCTGACCCTTTCTCTCATTTTAAGAGCATCCATTTGTTTGGTTTTGTTTTTAAGAAAGAAAGGAAGTCACTTGCTAACAGGGAATGACGTTGCCAGGTCACTGTGATTGTCCTCTCACCCAGAGGAGAGAATAATATGTCTTTATGATTAGTATCTTTCTTATCCACTGCAAGACTCTAAAAAAGAGCGATCCTTTATGAGCTCCCACACTTCCCATATGACAACATATCCTTTTATGAGAGCCCTAAAAAAGGTAGCACTGTGTAAAGACTTGGGGATTAGTTCTGGCTTCTTACTTTTAGATCTTAATGGATGCTCTGACTGCAGCCATTGCACAAAAAAAATGCCATGAAGTACTGTGTTCTGCAATAAATGTGAGAGTGAATGTGTCCAGCAGAAGGCATTAGCTTATACATTTTCACAATGCTCTCCTTCATGGAAAGTTATTAGAAGAATTTTAAACATGTCAGAATTAGAAAATGTCATGCAGAGAAGCACTGAGAACCTGTATTCCAGTTCTCAGGTCTACTACGACCCTAAAGAATTCTTCAGATTAGGATAAGAAATTTCATAGAAAGTCCTGCTCAGCCAATACATGCTCTCTGCACCTGGGACTGAGTGTATCTGCCAGGTTTGTTGAACATGTCCAAATACTGATTTCCTCAGAAGATGAAAACTTGGTCAAATTTGGATAGGATAGTCCACCATCCCATTTTAAAACCTCTGTAAAAAGTAAACAGATCACTGAAAAAAGGGGGCTGGGGGCACAGAGCTGCTGTTAACAGAGCTTGTGTGTCTCTGTGACTTTGAACCAATTGTGATGAAGTTTTTGAAGAACAGAGCACATTAGAAGTCATGACGGGGAAACTGAGATCAGACAATAAAGTTATGAACAAAACAAAAGAGGGTCTAGGAACCCTCTTTATAAATAGGAACTTTAAATAATAGGAACTTTTGTCTGACTTAAATCATGAGCAACATAATCCATTTCACCTTTAATCATCCTGTTGTCACTGCAAGTTTAAATATTGAACAAAATTACTGTTTAAGAAATACAATGGCTATAATACATAGATTTTTATGATCAACCTAGGTACTTCTTTAAAAGTACTTTAAAGGAAAGTTGTTGCATGAATAACAACATTGTAAAACCAGAGATGTAGCTCCAGTGTTTATTGTGCCTCAGCAATTTCCATTTTAAATGTTCAACTTAGTGTCTTAAAAAAAAAAAGTTTCTTTTTCTGAAGTAAAACATTTAAAATTTGAATCTTTAATCTGTGGAAAGAGTTGCTGTTCTTAAAGATTTTGCAGACCAGATGCTGATGTCTGTAATACTTTGTCATGGAGGTCAAATTAGGCAGGTGACGTAACCTAAAATAAGATTTATTCCAACCGAAAGTGCTTTGATACTCCAACAAACATTAGTTAATCACAGGTACAGGATGCCAGGCAGGAACTATTACTACCCAGCCGACTTAAGAATTCTTAAGGGTTTTAGAATGAGGATCCAAAATGCGCAATCACTCACCTAAGAAGATGAGGGCTCTCAACCTTGAGGAGTTACCTTAGGCAGCATCCCGACCCAAGGGGAGAGTCCCCGACTGCAGACCTGCTGCTCCGAGGAGGACCGGCTCCATAGGCCCCCCCGGCAGGGCTCCATTTATACCTCGGTTGAATCTGATCTGTGGTCATAGATGGTCATATCTGTTGCCTATTGGCCGGGGGCTCTGTCGGTCAGCAACAAGGCAGCGAAGGCGTGAAAGTAAGGACACGAAAAGCAGCAGCGGCTGCTCTGTTTCAACAGTTGGAAAGCCCCGGTCTCTGTAAGGGTGGGTGCACCTACCACATAATTGCACAATACTTCTGCCTTCAGTATTTTTTTCAGAGTGTGCTGAACATCTCATGGCAAGAGGTTGTTGGTGATACCCAAGAGGGAAGAGAGTGCAGATTCGTCGAGTTCTAGGTAGTGTGGATTCCTTAGCCTGAATAGGCCCTACAGCATACCTGCATCTCATTCAGGACCAGATCTTGCAATCTGTACCTCTGGTAATCCCTTGATGGGAGTGGTCAAAAATGGCCGCATTGTATTCAAAATGAACGAGATCTTTAGATCTTCCCCACATACCCCAGGGGTTGATAAAGTTATGAAGGTTTAACCAAAAAAAAAAAAAATAGGCACTTTTAGTTCCAGAAATATGTGTCTGAATTCAGGAAATCATGACATGCATAGAATAAATTGTACGATTACTGCCTTGGTATATTCCTGATAGATTGGTAAAACCAGTTTGCTGGCTCTGACTCTTGAAAATCTAGCTGCTGCTTTTTTTTCTTAAAAATGGCATGATGGCTTGGGGATAAGCTGCATATGTGTCTTGTTCCCTAGTTTCTCCACTGAAGATGCTTTCCAAGAGACAGGTCTCCCTAACAGCGTTAAATTCTGGTATTTACCCTACATGAGGTAGGACTGGGACCGTAAGTTACTGGTTTCTTTGTTTCCATGAGGGTTTGACAAATCTGGATTAGTCACTGCCCTCTCTTCACTATCAGTCCCTTACAGCCTCTTGCCCGAGTTGAACCTGACTGTGCCTGGCTCTGTGGAATCTGTCTTGGGGTGGAATTCCACAGATTAATTATCCTTAGGTTACAAGAATAATCTTAGATTAGAATAATAATCTTTCTGATCACTGGTCATACTAGTCTGTCTGTAATCTATAGCAGGAAGACACCATGCTGCATTCTCTGATGCTTCCTGCCCTTTTCTCCATCAACCACCTGCTGACAGCTGACTTCTCTGTTGTTAGGGCAGGGATTTTCAACCAATTAACTGTCATCTTGGTTTTAGATCTCATCCTGGGAGTTACAGTTTTACTAACCCTGGCTGGAAGGAGGAATCTCATTGATAACCTATTCATTGTTCATTCAAAGACCTCTCAGGTATTTCTTTGGAAGGCTTGCTTTCATCATTATTTTGTTTCTTGTTTTGCCTCATGCAGCACTATTCTTTCTGATGCAATTCCACATAGATAGAAGGCTTTTAAAAGAGATGGATCAAGGAACTCATATCGTTCATTTAAAATAAGTCTTTGTTCTCCTGTGTTAGTAGCATTTTTAGTATAGAATTCAGAAAGCCACTCTGTATTGTTGAATATGTATAATTTTTTAAAGCAATTGTAAAAACAGAGTTGAAAATACATGGAGTATCTCTGAATAATTGTTGCCAGTACTAATGTGTCTACCTTAAGGCTTTTTTGTCATTCTGCCAACAACGCCACTCAGAGGAGAAACCAAATGTGTGAGGATGATTGTGACTAAATGTTTTCAGTATTACAACAAAGCATAGGCTGCCTGGCTGCCATTCACTTCATGGAGCTCCCTCTCTGGAGAACAAACAATTAATGTAATAATGAATAATGGTTTTCCTCACTCCACCTGTGTAATATATATTTTGTCATCAGTTTTGTGGGAAGTTGAACTTTGTTCTTGTGATTTCGAATTAGTGCTTTCACTGTTTTAAATACAGTATTACCAAAAGAATTTCTGATTATTTTTTATTGTTGTTCATAAAGCAAATTTATGAACCAAGACAAAGTGATCTCTCATTCCTTGATAGCACAGTCTGTCAAAGATCTTTCCAAAGCTCCTACCAAAGTAGTACTGTGGTTGTGTTTTAAGGTAATCTTTTCCATGACCATATTTTACTTCTATTTCAGGCTAAGAGAATAAAATTCAGGGGGAGACACTGTGGTTACTGTGTAAAAATACCTGCATATTCCTGTGTCATGCCAACACAGTCACTTTTTGGGTGTGGTTGTATTTGTGTATCTTTGACTTATAGGTCAAGGTACTAGTGACTGATTAGTGGTAAAATAACTCTTAAATTATCCTTTTGAGGTCACCAGGGAATTTACACAGCAAGACTCTTGCACAGTTTTTTACACTTACAATGTATATGCACTATTAAAACAAGAAATGTCGGTGTGTTGCTCACATTAAAAAAAAGGCATGAATGCTCTGAAATTTCCACTCAAAATGCCTCATTTGCAGCTGTTACTGGGGATTGTTGTGCTTATCTCATTCTCTTACAGCTGTAAAAATAGAGAAGAGTTTTCTGAGGTCAGTGGAGCAATGCTATGAGTAAACTGATCTGAGTGAGAGATCTAGTTCATCATTAAAACCAAAAAAAGTCATTATCAGTTCTGTTACTAGATTGCCCTGTACCTGGAATGTAAAGCTGAGAATCAGAAGCAACAATACATTNAAAAAAAAAAGAGCGGGGAGGGAAATCTCTGAAATTATGGACTAGAGCAGAGGGCAGTCCTGTAAGCAGCTTGTCTATAAATGCCTGCATGTTTATATATTTGTTCCACTGTGGAAAGTAAACCATAAGAAACCATTTCAAAAGACGTACTAAGGCTGGCACATATTTAATCAAAGTTTTAGTTATTCCTCAGTGTCACTGACTTACCTGATGTTGATGAGCAGATACCAAGGGTTCATCTGCTTTTAAGCTAGGATTTTTTGTATGTTTGTTTTTTAACTGCTAGTATTTTTCTACCTGCTCTCTGCAGTACACAGGTGTGCGCACACACGCTCTTCTGAGAATTCCCAGAATTCTGATGAAGAGAAGAGGGAGCTGCTACATCAGCTGAAATGTGTCAGATTGATTGCTTTCAGATATCATCACACAAACTTGTACCAGTGCCACAGCTGGGAAGCTTTTTTACCCCATTTACAGAACATGGTTTGTAGGTGTAAAAGTTGACACACTTGATAGTTCAAAAATCACAACTTGTCAAAAATGGTAAGTGCTTTAATAACTTTCCTTTTATCATCTCGTTTATCAGACCTATAATATTCAAAATTCTTCAAGGGTTACTTGGCTGCGTATCTCCGTACAATTATGACTGTTTAATTAGTTATAATCTAAGTGAGCTGTCATAGTATATGGATAAGTAATTTTGAAAGTCATAATGTACTAATTATGTAACAGCACTGGGAGGATGACAAGGGTTGTTGCTGGGTTTTTTGCCAGTTGAGGCTGCCTGTTTTTCATTAACCACAAAACTGATGTTAATGCATTTTGGACTGTTTGAAGAACTTCACTCAGGTGAGATTTACCTGCTCGAGAGTGCCACGTTTCTCTGGGTTCCTTCTGGTCCACAGGAGAGCACCATGCCCAGAGCCCCATGAAGCAGCCAGGAAAACAAGGCGGGGTGTGAGTGGACAATTTTCGGTCCTGAATCCAAGTTGTTCCCAGGTGTTTGCTAGGCTTTGTGGAGGTGGCCCCCATCACCTGATTGTGTGCAACTCTGTCCTACAGACAAAAGCCTTGGCACAAGCATGGCTGCTTCCCTGTGTTTTTTCATTTCTACGTGTTGTCTTCCTTCACTGTGCGGTTTCAGATGCTGTTGTAATGGGTTTTTTACCCTGATCTCCCCGTCTGTACACGGTGGTAGAAGGACCTTGGAAAGGCTCCTGAGGAACAGAGGTCACTGGGTGGGTGAGAAACTGGTTAAAGTGCATATTTTGCAAAAAATGCCTAAGTTGCGAACAGAGCTATGTACTGAGGGAAGAGTAGCTGAGTTCTTAAAGTGCATTGTTTGTCTCTCTTTGTGTTTCATTATTTTCCTAGGTATTCAGTTTGCAAACAGATCATAAGCTTTTTCTAACTGTTACATCTATAACTCAGCCCAGTCTTAGAGAGACAAAACATTTTATCTAAACATTTACTGGGAATAAATATTCCTTGGGCTCTCACTGGCAACTGTTCGATCCCTCTATCTTCAAACTGTGCCCTTAAAAATACTTGTACAATCATGTTATTTTGCTCAAATATGATTATGACAGATGGCCTGGGCTTTAGGCTTTGTAACCACCTACAGTTTCCAGTGAAGTCCAGAGGATCAGCATTTACTTAATATATCTGGAAATGAGGCTTTTAGTAAACAAGTCTGTTAATTATGGGCAAGAAGAAGCATGATCCTGTTCACTCAGTTTTAGTTACGTGCTGCAGGGCTAATAGGAGAAGAAACTGTAAACCGTTATTTGTGTCATGAGAGCAAGCAGGTATGACTTTTGAGTAAAGAAAACAAACCAGTACAGATAACACTGCCATTACTGGTCATTTCTAGAAGACAAGGTTGAACTATATTCACGGAGAGAAAATACCAGTTTTCAAATGAAATCAGAATGTTCCAAAATATATAGCCATTTTCATGGCAAAGCTAACAGGAGCTGTTTTCAGCAAATGCCCTGACAAGCAGTTAGTCAATTCCTCCTTCCAGAAAATTATTTGTCACCCAAAAATTCGAGTCTGTAAATGTCTGTTCTAAAAACTGTGCCAACACAGTGTTTGCTTCCCAGGACTAGAGCCAAGCATTCACAAAATAGTACTGCCACAACCAGTCAAGTTCTGTTTGTCCAGTCATGATCATGTAAATGCAAATACCACCAAATAGTGTCTAGTGTTAACCACAAAAATGGCTTTGAATTAACTTTACATCTTGATAAAATACTTTGTGTTTCCTACCAGAAATATTCAAATTAATATTATAATTTACTTCCAAAACTGCAAATATAATTTGTTTCTTTACATTGTTGAGGAGCAGTTAAATAGAAACTATATAGATATTTATTTGCACTTTCTAAATTGCTGAAATGATTTATTATTGTGCAATTTTCGTGGCATTACATTTTTATTGCTTTATATTGCACATGTTGGATTTTAATAGTTGCATCCTTCATTCCATTAATTTCAAATTAAATATTAAATTACAATGAAAGTTCAGTCATAGCTCCTAAAGCATAAAGAATAAGCTTTGCTCTTCACTTTATAGAATGAAAGTGGGGATGGAATACAGACTAAGTAGAAAAATAATCTGTTCTCTCAGCAAGATCTGCGATATTATACATAACAGCATCTGGTAACCGTGAGATCTGTGTTCATTTCTGTACTACAAGGTTTAGTTTTATTGTGCTTCAGTTAAGCAAGGATAATTTAGCCTTTAGCAATTATGGATTTTACCAGTATTCAGAAAGGGATTGCCTTTTGCCATTGAAATAAATGTAAATTTTGTACCTAATCATTAAGACCCAGGTTGTATTTTTTACTTTAACTCTATTTTCAGGTAGTCTTTTTTTTTTTTTTTTTTTTTTAAATGTGGTATCTCATTTGCTCAGAAACTGGATACAGAAACATCCCTGGGAGTTATAAAACATTTGAAGGGTTGGGTCTGCAAAGACTTACATCTATAATTAAATTCATACCTCTCAAAGCTCCCACAAAAGTCTTAACTCTTAGAGATGCAAAATATGCCAAAAGAAACAAATATTCTAAGTAATTTAAAGGAATAGATAATAAATCCAGGTATATTTTGATGTAGAGATTAAATTGAAATATATGTCCACAGCATGGTTTGCTCCATGTTGAAATCAGTTAGAATCTTCCCATTGAATTCAGTCCAGTTTTAGTCATTCCTGTGTGCACAGGTCTCAGGACTTCAGTTTTCCATGAACAGCAAGTGACTTATTCAGATGCTGATTTGAGGCAGAAGGTGAGGGAATGACCCCTGTTACATCCCCAGACACCGAAATGTTTACAAGATCATGTGCGTTTTGAGGACAAGAAATCTAGTGATTAGAAATTCCTAGAAAGTAGGAATTAAATCCAAGGATGAAATCCCAGACCTGTTATAATCTATGACAAGTGCTACATGTTTTCAGAAGGGCTAGCATTCCCAGTCTCTTACATGTATAGAGAAGCAAGGAAGCATAATTTTTCTAAAACGTTAAAAAAAAAAAAAAAGGCACAAAATGCAGCTGGGTATGATGTCATGAACAGCTGTCTGTCTAACATAGCCAGAAATGGGCAGCAGAGAGGGAGCAGAAATCAAAGAGAAAGAGCAAAGTCATTAAATATTTTTAACGGGGCTGGTAAAAAAATGATTTATCAAAAATACAGTTTTACTGAAGTAGAAGTACTTTGTGGATGTTTTGATAGTTCTGCCATTTCTGCAGTGCTGATGGGGTTTTTGAGAGGACTGAACTGAAAATCTGACCGTTCTCTGAAAACAGCTATTTTGATGCAACTCAGTTTCATGAACAGTTTCAAATCGTTTTTAATTTCACATTGGGAAAAAAGCTAACATCATCTTCAAAGCTGCTGAACAATACGATTTATGCCCTCTGTATAGCTCCTGCTCAAGAGAAAAGATGAGGGCAACAAATAGGATAACATCTAAGAAATACAGCAAATAAGTAGGGTTTTTCAGTATGTTAGTTGATAAAGAAGCACAAAACCCAGCATGTTGAGCTCATTGTGGCTTTGAATTTACTGTTTAAAAAACAAACCTCCTTGCATTACTGAATAATTAATATGCATAAGATATCCCAGTGTAAAATCTTAAAAGGGACAGAGCCCCTATTTTTACTGTGGAGTTCTTAATGGTTGTTCTGTATCTTTAGGTTCAATGCAGATGCAGTTTCTATATCCAGTATAGTTATTTTCGTATCAGTGAGCGTATAAAAACTTAATCTAAGTGTCTATGTAGGGGAAGTTACTTTATACTATTACTATGAAAGAGTAATGTTTGCAATCAGCCTAAGATTTACTGGTGAAAAATACCCCCTACCATTATAAATACTACGCCAAGGGTATGTGCTTCTGAAATTGTTTTGGTGGCTGGAGTCCCATCTGAATCACTGAATATACCAGGACCTGTTATGGCTGACACTCCTGCACTAAAAAGCAAGGATCTTACTCAATTCTGAGTAGGTGTAACATTGTCTCGGAAAAATCTGAGATTTTGTACTGCTTGAGTATTTGTGCTGCTGTTAGCAGAATCAAAAGCTGGAAATAAGGAACAAAATATCGAGTAGCAGTTGCTCAAGGGCAGCTCTGGAAATAGCGAGGTAGTCAGCTCACACAGCTGAGGTTCTCACACCTCTAATGTGTAAAATATTAAGCATGAGCAGGCTCAGGCAGTCCTACACAAAGCTGTGGCGGAGAATCTCTCTCGGATTTCTATGCCTAAAAAACAGGCTTTCTCATGAATTGCCTGTGAGTGACAATTCACTACAAACCTTTTCTGCATAAAAATGCAGCCATTTACTGACTGAACTGTGGTTAGTGACTGGAGCCATTTGATGACTTATGGGTGATGGTGGGGAGCAACCGTATGCTTAAGAACAGTGCAATGTAAAATGACACCAATACTTATCTTTATAAAGGCATGGTAGGAAATAAACTATACAGAAAAAAAGAGGAGGAGGTTGTAAGGTTCAGAGGAGTAAAATAAGCTAAATATATTTTTTTAGAAATAATGATAACAATTCTGTGTGTCCACACAAATTAGAGTGCAAATGATCTTCTTGTGAGAAATCTGCATTTACCTTTTCTTTTGATGAATTTATCATTTTTGGTATGTGAGTTCCATTCTGATAAAAGGCCAGATGCTATAATTTTGACTATGTTATTTTTCATTTGTGATGATGCTTTCTAGTAGAAGCATTTGTGTCCAAAGTAACTCATCATGCCTGGAGATCCAGTCCAAATCATGACTTTACACTTGGAGCTGAATATTTCAGACTATTTAAAGACAAACAAGTGGAAGTAAAAACAAATAAAAAAAAGCCGTGATCAGGAGGAACCATATGGTACTCTTGTAACAATTAAATTCAGTGCTCTACTTTACTGCATGTCTGCAGGATGAACAGATTAAACCCTTGTGCCCAGGCTCCATGCCAAGAATGAATTAATGTTCCTAAGCTTTTTATTTAATCTGCTTCTGTAAGAAGAGGCCATAGCAGAGTAAATAGCTGAGTGAAAACCTGGGGATGTGTAAGCACTTTACCCCTTTCCTAACCTCTCGCTCACTGTGTTCTCTCTCATGTGTGTTTTTATGGGCATAAGGTGAAATAGTCCTGAGATACCTAATGTGCCTCTGACATATTTTACTGTGTGTATTAACAAGAGTTTAGGAGCCAGTGAAAAGATCCAAACTGCATAATTTCCCTTTTATCCCACTTCATAGGCTGCCAATGCCATGAAAATTCCATGGTTATCCAAAGGTATTTTGCATTGCTCTTCTCTAATGCTTATTTTTGCAAACCTGACATGTCTGCATACACACTTCAGAGAAAATTCTCATTAAAATTCACTTTCTTTGTCCTCACTTCATTTAAAAAGAAAAAAAAGTAAAAATCACTTTTTTGGGATTTTGGGGTCTTGCAGTCCTTTCTTATGTGCACATCCAGAGTGCTCTCACTCCAGGGTTTCTAGCCATGAGACAGCCAGTAATCGGCACCTGTTCATTCAAGTACAGCACCATGCTAATGTGACTGCTTTGTTTCTAGCTTAGAGCTGCTGGCATCCAACTGTCTGCAGACTCCCATTTGCACATAGCCTCAAATGACCACCCCTTGCTCTCGGGTGATTCTGTAATATTTTTAAATGGCATTCTGTTATCATCAACTTGATCTTTCAAATTACAAATCTGAGAAAAAAAAGAGGGTGAATGGCTATCTCAAAATATTGGCATGCTGGAAGAAGGACACAGGTCTATTGATAACAACCAGCAGGCAATCCTTTATTTCTGCCTCACTTTTCTGTAGAGCCCGATAGTCATTTCTGGTTTGGTCTACATATTTGGAATTATTTTATGGTTATTATTTTTGCAAGACAGCCCTAGCTCCTAGTACTTGCCTCTCCTTTGATTTGCGTGGTCAAGTCCACTGCTTATATTACGTCCTAGCCAGTCCAAAGTTCCAAAGCTCTCAAGTTAAAGCTGACTGATGCCTTTGAGTAAAAAGAAGCAGAAAAATGAATTGATCATTCACTGTGTGCTTTGAATTAGCCAACTATACTTCAAAACAATACATTTAAAACTATTCAGGGTAATAATTTTAATAAATGCAAGATTTTCCAAGCTTCTTTATCTCGGAAATTGTCTGTCTTGATATAGGGCCCCAGGGAGAGTGGTTTAATTAAAAAGTAAGTTTTTTTGTCAGTCTGCTGAGTCCTCAATAGACTAAACAGTTGCTAATTTTCTAATCTGCGTGTGACATGGTGCTGTTGATTTTCTTATTTATCTCTGTATATCTCACAAGGGAACCAAATCTGGCAGGTCATGTTGGTGCACCTATCCTGCTGCAGAAAATATTTGTGTTAGGTTTGCCTACCAGACTGTAGGAATTGTGTAAGCAGTACATATTTGCTAGCCAACATTCCTAATCCTAGGTCTTTATTTAATTTGAAATTCTAGCCCCATTATACATCATTAGCTACTTTTATGTATTTTATTAGCATTAGTCCTTTAACAGCTCAGCAATACTTAGTGGCTAGAAATTATTGCAAGCATTGTAATAACCTTTTTAATCTTACATGCAGAGGCCTCTAGGTCTCTTTTATAAAAATGGGTTCACTTTTTTCAAAGGATATACACAGTAAAATGGGTCAGTGCCTCACTAGGCAAGTTATTTCCTATTTTTCTCAGTGTAGACCTCACTAATCTAGAGGTGCAATAGCTTCATGATTCATCTTTCAGACACAGATGTGGAATTAGGGCAGTGGTAGCATCTGGGCTTCTGTGTTTACTGAAAGATGACTGAAGCAAAGTGATGTTTGATCTGCTGCTTCAGCAGGAAATCTGCGATCACTGATTGCAAATATTGCAACCTCAAGTGAACACTAATCAAATAATGCAGGTAGCGTGTGTGAAGACGGCGATCTGTACATGTGTTTATGATTGTTATTGACACGTGAAAAAGTAGATCAGAAAATGACCCAACTGGGAATCAAGTAATTATGCTCCACTTAGCTCCTGGAGGATAAAGTTCCTTTTATTAATGTGCTATTTTGCAGGTCTAACTGTGCAGCTGCAGGATTATTTTTCAAATAGTTCATTATAATGTGGTATTCTAAAAAATGGCAAGGCAAATATTTCTTAGTAATGATCATGTAACTGTTAAAGAGACTGTGGTATGCTGTATTGGGTTTGCATGGCAAGGTTTTGGTAGTGGGGGGGCTACAGGGGTGGCTTCTGTGAGAAGCTGCTAGAAGCTTCCCCCATGTCCGATACAGCCAGTGCCAGCTGGCTCTGAGACGGACCCGCCGCTGGCGAAGGCCGAGCCCATCAGCAATGGTGGTAGCGCCTCTGGGGTAACATATTTCAGAAGGGGAAAAAAGTTACTGTGCAACAGCAACTGCAGCTGGAGAGAGGAGTGAGAATATGTGAGAGGAACAACTCTGCAGACACCAAGGTCAGGGAAGAAGGAGGGGGAGGAGGTGCTCCAGGTGCCAGAGTGGGGATTCCCCTGCAGCTCATGGTGAAGACCATGGTGAGGCAGGCTGTCCCCCTGCAGCCCATGGAGGTCCATGGTGGAGCAGATATCCCCCTGCAGCCGGTGGAGGACCCCATGCCAGAGCAGGTGGATGCCCAAAGGAGACTGTGACCCCATGGGAAGCCTGCACTGGAGCAGACTCCTGGCAGGACCTGTGGACCTATGGAGAGAGGAGCCCACACTGGAGCGGATCTGCTGGCAGGACTTACGACCCTGCGGGGGATCCACACTGGAGCAGCCTGTTCCTGAAGGACTGCACCCCATGGAAAGGACCCACGTTGGAGCAGTTCGTGAAAAACTGTAGCCTGTGGGAAGGACCGACGTTGGAGAAGTTTGTGGAAGACTGTTTCCCGTGGGAGGGACCCCACGCTGGAGCAGGGGAAGAGTGTGAGGAGTCCTCCCCCTTGAGGAGGAAGAAGCGGCAGAAACAACTTGTGATGAACTGACCGCAACCCCCATTCCCCGTCCCCCTGCGCCGCTCGGGGGCAGGAGGTAGAGAAAATGAGGAGTGAAGTTGAGCCCAGGAAGAAGGGAGGGATGGGGGGAAGGTGTTTTTTAAGATTTGATTTTATTTCTCATTATTCTACTCTGATTTGGTAATAAATTAAACTAATTTCCCCAAGTTGAGTCTGTTTTGCCTGTGAGGGTAATTGGTGAATGATCTCTCCCTGTCCTTATATCGACCTTTTCTTATATCTTCTCTCCCCTGCCCAGCTGAGGAGGGGAGTGATAGAGAGGCTTTGGTGGGCACCTGGCGTCCAGCCAGGATCAACCCACCACATATGCCTCACAGCATTCAAACTAAATTGGACAGCTGTTTCTGTGTGTTGAGTGTGTGCTTGTGTGATACTCAGGTGCACTGCTGAATCCATAGGATACTTGCAAACATGAAACGTAAGGTTAACAAAAGCCTTCCATTGTTGCAGGTGGGCATGGAGCTCCATATATTGATTATAATAGTATACTCTTCTTAAAATCATACCTTCTTGCTTTCTTTCTGTCTTGAACCTTGTAGATTTTAGAAGGAAGAAAAGATTAAGAAATGTTTGAGGTTATTTATAATAGAACGTTAATTTGATATACGTTTGATGGGAGGAACAAATGACAATATTTTGTATTTCTATGCTTTTAGAATAAAGGGTGTTTGAGAGCTGTATAATCATTAGTTAATTAAGCACATCTTTAAGCACACAAACCTTTATCTCCTTGTTACATATTTTTCTGATCCGCCTTAATGTTTATTGCGATCCTCAAATAAACATGTATCAGTTCTCCATCATTTAAGCTGGAGTGCAAGGATCTCTTGTGCAGATCTGAGTGCACAATGTGACGTTATGCATCTAAGCAGTGGTGGTCTAATTTCCAACAGAACAACGTGGTCATATATCTCACTATAATTACAGCATGCCCATAAAAATTACACTTTTTAAGCAAGCTTGTTTAAACAAAATTGTTTTTCAGGTGCTTTGTGACTTCATGACCTAAGTGATTTCCCTGGGAAACTGGGAAACTGGGAAACTGGAGCCAGGAAGAAACCCAGATATGACTGCTGCTTATATGCTACCCACAGAACTATCTTTTTATCCTGAGAAATTGGTCCCTGCTTCAGCAGAAGAATGAAGTCTGGTTCATTTGGTGTGAGCTTATGGCAACAATGAATCACTTGAAGTGCAAATGCAGTTTCGTGCACTTTCCGATTTCAAATCCATAGGAATAGAATAGGAAGGGTAGCAGTGGATTTATGCTCTTGCTTTGCAGAGCTTGTTGCCCATAAAATTAGATATGAGGAAATAATAAGTTTTGTATTTTATTAAGGTATGAACGCCTCCCTCTGTTTATGATTTCAGTATTGCTTCCTGGATTTTAGTATTTCAGTATAATAGCATTGACTTCAGTGAGCTGGAAAAGCATATATAGTAGTTACTGCCTTACTTAATTTTTTTTATCCTTAAAGATATTTTACATCTCTAATTATTATTTTGCCTCCTTTTCCCAAACAACTACCCTTTCCTCCCTCAAAAGGTAACCTTCTGTGTTCTGTAATTATTTAAACAGTAGCTACAGCTTATGATAGAAAAACTTGTCAAAGTAGTAAACCTTCCCAGTGGCATGGAGACAGTCAAAACGTCAACAGCTCTGCACTACAGGAGGTATTTGCAGGCTTCCAGCAGAGAAACTTGTGTACAGTTGTTATCCTGGAAGGCTGGATTAAAAAAACAAAGAGAAACAGCAACCCCTAAACAAACTTATCGAAAAACCCAATATCGACTGCGCGTAGCAGGTCCATGCTGCATTTCTGAGAAAACAGACATTAACTTGAATAGTAGTCCTAACTACATCGCTTATTTGCAAATTTCCATCCAATTGTCAACAGATGTCCATCTGTATGTGGAGAGAGCACATGTAAAGGGTTAAAGATTCAAATTTGATTCAGAGTACTTCAATTTCGTTGACAAGAATGGTTTAAAACCTTTAGTTATAGCAAGAGGAAAGTCATATCGACAAGCAAATTTATATGTTTTATGAAATTCTTGGAAGTCTAGTTGTGCCATGTAGTATATGAAGAAGATTCATTACTGATGGTTGTCAAATACCTCTGTTATGACATGATGGATCTATGTAGCTGAATCAAGTTCTTGAAGGACATACATAAGGAAAAAACAGTGTTATTGTCATTCATATGCAAGTCTTCAGAGGTCACAGTGACGCCTTGGTCATGGCTTTCCTATCTCTGTTCTTTGAATTGAAACTCAAGATGCATCTCTCCTGAACAGAGCATTTGTCCCTCCTAACATGTGAGTGGATTTGCATGTGATCACACAGCTTTGATTTTTAGGCACTTCGGGATCTTTCAGGGACACTGTGCTTACCTCAGGAAGTATAAAACCACAACCTTTATTCTAAATAAATGATCAGCTATGTTGATTTGTGCATCTGAGAAAAACACACCTAGAAATATAATAAAAGGCTAGAGAGTAATCAAATCAGAGCAGGATGTGAATAATTTTGTCAACAGTGAACTAATGAAGCCTGGTTTCCTACAGGTTTGAGCTTCATGTTTGATTTACTGGTACCAAAAAGGTGCAAGACAGAATTGAAACTTTTCTTGTTGTTGAGCTTTTACAAGGTCTTTGTGTGGACTGTTTGCTATCTAGTGACATGTGACCTCTTTGTCACCCCTACGCTATTTCTGTAGTGTCTCTGTATTGTGCAGCTGCATATTTTCATAGCACTTGTGGGAAACAACTCATCTTTTTAAAATGTAGTTGAAATTAGTAAATGGTTTGGGAGTTAATGGCAGGAACAAATACATGTGCATACACTCACGCACATAGACATGTCCTGAACACAGTTGTGTAAACTCTACTCCATAAACAATCATAAAGCCAATGGAGAGAGGATAGAACATTCAGGGAACTCATTCTGGTTGGAGTTAATCACAGAGTCATAGAATCGTTTAGGTTGGAAAAGACCTTTAAGATCATCAAGTCCAACCATTAACCTAGCACTGCTAAGTCCACCACTAAACCATGTCCCTAAGCACCACATCTACACATCTTTTAAATACCCCCAGGGATGGTGACTCAACCACTTCCCTGTTCCAATGCTTGACAACCCTTTCAGTGAAGAAATTTTTCATACTATCCAATCTAAACCTCCCCTGGCGCAACTTGAGGCCATTTCCTCTTGTCCTATTGCTAGTTACTTGGGAGAAGAGACTGACCCTCACCTCGCTACAATCTCCTTTCAGGTAGTTGTAGAGAGCGATAAGGTCTCCCCTCAGCCTCCTTTTCTCCAGGCTAAACAACCCCAGTTCTTTCAGCCACTCCTCATAACGCTTGTGCTCCAGACCCTTCACCAGCTTCCTTGCCCTTCTCTGGACGTGCTCCAGCACCTCAATGTCTTTCTGGTAGTTGGGGGCCCAAAACTGAACACAATATTCGAGGTGCAGCCTCACCAGTGCTGAGTACAGGGCGACGATCACTTCCCTGGTCCTGCTGGCCACACTATTTCTGATAGAAGCCAGGATGCTGTTGGCCTTCTTGGCCACCTGGGCACACTGCCGGGTCATGTTCAGCCGGCTGTCGACCAGCACCCCCAGGTCCAGCCTTCCGGCCACTCTTCCCCAAGCCTGTAGCATTGCATGGGGTTGTTGTGACCAAAGTGCAGGACCCAGCACTTGGCCTTGTTGAATCTTATACAACCAAATGAAACATTTGGTGATTGCTGATTCACATACAACTGTTGCTTTTTATTAACTATTGATGAAAATGATCAAATGTCAGAGATCCCAGCTTTTCACTTGAAGTCTTCTGTATTCTTGGTGTAATGAAAGCTGAAGAAAAACCAAAGGTAGCTGTGAAAGGCAAAATAAGCATGTGATTTTTTTAATAAATTCTGAAATTGAGTTCAGGTGAATAATTCTGTGTACTTGTTAAAGGAGTAACATTGGGGATTTTTTTTCTACTGAAAGAAGCATAAGTTTTGTTTTTCGTATAAAAGGCAGTCATTTGTGATACTGTTTTGTTGACTAAGGCTTATAATCACTAAATCTTGCACGTGAATGTTGCTGAATGTGAAACATTGTCTTTAGCAATTTCTGAATAGTGGAAAGATTTGTTGGTTATATTTCAGAAATGATAAACTGTCAGTAGCTTTTTTTCAGGCTATTATAATTTTTGCAGAGGAAAATACATGATTATGATCCCTGCGGTAGTAACGTATGGATCTCTACCAGAGCTCTTAAAATAATGTAAGCTTCAAAATTAATAGGTGCTTATGGCTAATGCTAGTCTGAATGATTTGAAGAGAAAACATAATGTCCAGAATTTAATTAAAACATGTATTAAAATGAAGCAACTCTTAGTAAAGTTCAACGCTGCAACCAGAAGATTTTATAGGAAGCAAATGGAAACCCTCAGGGTGTACATCCTGGCCCTGGGAGAAGAGATATTTTCCCTCTACCCTGGACGCAACTGCTATAGGATTTCATGGCTGTGCTTCTACCTTTGTATGGTATCACCAACTTATCCCTATTTTACCAACTCACTGCCACCATGGTTTTTATGATGACTAAATCCTATATGCACCTGTTCCCAAACCCATTCAAATTAAATGAAGAGTAAAGCTTAATATTTTGCTGTGTTGTCTGTTGTGAGGAAAACAATGTCCCAATTTGCACTCTATTTCAACCTTACAAAGGAGAAGGAAGGTGGATGGCATCAAGGTCCTGAATGTGGTGGTTCTGCAACTTAAATGTTGAGCCTGAATAAGAGGGAGACCCTGTCTCCTTTTCCTCAAATGAGTTACATAACAATACGTATCTAAGAACCCAGTAAATAATACAAGATTGGCACAATTCCCGTTGGCATCATGTAGGTCTGGGGTGAGCTCAGCTGGGTTTAAATAAAGCCCTGTAGCTCCATTTAATAATGAAAAATAGTATCTGTTATATTTTAAAGGCACTCTTTGTAATGCCTAGTAGTAGTAGTTCTATATATCTGTAAATGTGTGTCTCGCAGCATAAAGGTGGACCTTATTTAATATTCTGCTTTGTTACAGCTGTTACAACTCTGTTATCATTTCCATTTCCAATATAGTCATTAAGGCATTTTTGTAGAATCATTATGATTACTATATATTTTCATTTTTCAACACTGTTAACTCATTTCTTTGGAAACAGTAGTAGAATCCTTCTTCAGAAAAAATCCTTACCTAGTTTTTAAAAACACATACAGTTGTTTTCATATAAGTAGGTTGCTGTAGCCAGAATCTGGAAGTGTATGTGGGTTTTTTGCAGTGTGTTTACAAATATATCTCCATATCCATGCAGGGGCCATTATTTTATCTTTGGTAAATGGGGATATAAAAGACAAAATTAGAGTTATATATAAAGCTGGAGTATCTAGCATAGGAGCAGGATATAGACTTCTAAAATATTTGCTGAGAACTAATTAGAACATGTGCTGCTTCTATGATTGCTTTGCATCAGGCCTCTGCATTTGGAGAGGAAAAAATGATAAATGTTTAGATTAAGGCCAAGAGAACTTTTTTCTGCCCTGAGTTATTTTTTAAGAACAGTAGGCTCGCATGTCTGCAAACACTGTATTGTTTACAGTCAAACAGTGGATCAATAAAATAATAAACACAAAACACTGAAGTTATGATTTCTGTTGATGGATTGTGCATCTGAGGAAAACTTTGTTATTAAGAAACTATGAAGGCTACTGTTATAGAACACAACAAATAGTATTTTTCCATTAGACTTCCCATATTTACAATGTTATTTTCATATTCAATTAAAAGAAAACTGAAATCCACAATATCATTTTAGATAAATGTTTCATTTTGAAGTAGCAGGGAATTAGGACAATTTTTTTTCAAAGGTATGTGTGACAACATTGAGATACAAACTCAGTGATCAGTGTCCACGATCAAAGCTGAACAAACTGCTTCATTTCAACCTTCTCTTAATCTTACGCTTTGTTTCCTATGCAACAGTTCATAAACATTGTGGAGCCTGCTTTTATGGATATGCAAAGTGTTAGTCTTCTTCGGAGTCTGATTCTCAGGGTAAAATCCATTCCTTCTTGTATAGCCCAAATATTTGGGCTCATTGAAGGTGAATGAAAGAGAGCCTGGAAAAGAACACATCTTTTGTCTATCTTGGGAAACCACACCGCCCTTTCATGCCACTTGAATGATGGGCTGGAGCAAGCAAATGTCCAAGCAAATACTTAATGTATTTTCCCAGTGCCTCATAATTACTAAAACAACTGTGTGCTTATCCTGTAAAGACATTCATAGGATTGATTACAATTGTTAAGTGTGGGATTCATCTGCCTAAATGTCAATGTATATAGCTGAGCTCACCTTCAGCTCACATTATAATAACGGGAAACCTATGTGGTGGTAGTTGAGGGAATATCCTAAAAAGCCTGTATTTATACTCTGAGTGTACCTTATCCCCACCCTCCCCACACACACTGCTTTCCCATTTTTTCTTTCTCATACATAATAGGAATTATGAACTCCAGCACTTTTATAAAGTCACTGTCTACTCTGTTCTCTAAAAATAAACAATATATTCTAATAGAAAAAGAGAGAGAGGAGCCAGGCTTGAATTAGAGGTCATAGATTCAGAGTTAATTTAGAATTTGGCAGTTGACTCAGATATGACTGGCAAGGAGATTTCCAAAAGGCTGCAACTGTAAATTGGAAATAAATGGAAAAGGATTATGTGAGTGGGAGAGAGCTTTGAATGTATAATGCATGTCCCGAGACTGACTTGCTCATAAAAGAGCATGTGTTTAATGTGTCGTAAAAATATTTAAGCCACATTGGTCTTTGTATAAATATTTCATTTTTAAAGTTGGATTCTGGAGTGGCTAAAAATGAATTCAGTGTGCATATCCTTGCCATCAGTATGAAGGATAAAAAAAAGGATCACCAGAAACTGGGGGGTTTTTTCCCCCTTCCAGACTCATATTCTCACAAGATTTTTTATGTTGTCTTTTGTGTCCGAATCAATTTTTTTAGTCCTTGCTATATCATCTGTTTTGTTACATAATATTCCTCTGAGAGAAGCTATGGATCTATTGTATTAGGAGGCAGTTTGGAGGCAGTGAGTTGCTGCCAAGAAGGCATTCGTGTATGAGTGTGTGAATGTGGGCAGGTGACTGAGATGTCCAAAAGGGACACTTGTCTGTGTTCCTTCAACTACTTCTGTTTCAAAGATGATATATGTCTGTAAATAAAGCAAGATATATTTTGAATGTGCCAATGTTCTGCATCATTAGTTTTTTCACTGCTGGGAAACTAAACTGCAAGAATCTGAGCATCTGCTATCACCTGGCAGCTCAAGTGGCTCAAGGAAGGAGTGACAGCAGTTAGAAAAAAACCACTTCTAAAATATTATCTATTTTTCTTCTGCTATTTTCTTTAAGTAAATACAGTCGTCATCGTCTTAATTTAGCTCAAAAATAATTTAACTCAACATTGATGTTAGTACCATATCCAGGGAATAGTCTCTAGGGCTTTAAGAAACCATTTAGTAATGACAGAGGAAGAGGGAAGTACGTGACCAGAGCTGCACTCACTGCATCATGCTGTACGACCGTGTGGCTAATGGCCCTTTTGGATGTATTATAAACTGATGCCTGAGTCTGTACTTCCCCCATCTATAACAGCATGTGAAATAGAAATGAGTGCTAACTTCTCCAGTGTCACTCTAGTGCATAAGAGTTAGACCTCCCTGGTTATGATTGTTTTATACTATTCCTCACAGGTGAAATCTGTGCTTTTAAAATCCATGGACAAGAAATGCCCTTCGAAGCTGTTGTGCTAAACAAGACATCTGGAGAAGGTCGTCTTCGAGCAAAAAGTGCTATTGACTGTGAACTGCAGAAGGAATACACATTCATCATCCAGGCCTATGACTGTGGATCAGGACCAGGTGGAACAAACTGGAAGAAATCTCACAAGTGGGTGAAAACGAGGAGAAACTTTTTTTGCTCTGGCATATGTTTGTTCTACAGTACAGATCACATTGAAGGGCTCCTTTTTAATATTGTAGTCAGGCAGAAAGTAAATAAAACCTATATGAACTATTGTTGCAATAGTCCATCTGCTGTTATTCCTTTTTCCTTTTAGAAAATATTTTTCTTTTTTGCCTCCTGTAGTTTGACGCATTCTGCAATGGTTCCAGTTGAAGTTTTTAATAGGATCCCTGTTCAAGTGGAGATATGCATCTCAGTTTTGGTTTATTTTTCCATTCTTGCTTTCACATTAAATACGTTGACTAAATAGATCATCCAGGACATGGAAGCTAGCTTTTAATTGATACTTACAAATTCTAAGTAGGTTTTCTCTCTGTTCGTCTCATTTTAAATGGTAAGAAAAGAGGAATCTCCCTTTTTTTTTTAGTATGTGCATGTATATAAGCTGCAGCAGTGTTGCCTTTGCACAGTGTGCTTCTGACCTTAGCTTTTGGACAGCAAGTCTCAGAGGAATTAAAATCCTCTGGAAGGGGGGGTACTGAAGGTTAGTAGGTGGTACTTTTTACTGTGGAGCTGATTCCCTGCATAAGTTTAATTGGCACTGCCTTTTTTCCCCTTCAATTCATGAAACCAAGCTCCAGACCATTTGTCATTAAAGGTGAATTTAGCTCACATGTAGATGTATAAGTGCTGTACAAATTGTTCATTATGCTGAGATCCATTTAAATAAATGATTAATAGTAATCATTCTTCCTTTTGCTCATCCAGGACACATGACAATTAAAAATTTAATTAGCTCTATAATGCGTGCTGAACTTTTTGAGGATTGTTAAAAAGAATACACGTTTAGAAGGAAGCCTGCAATATCAAATAACCATCAAGTCACAGAAACAGTTTTTGCTTCATATTATTAAATCTTATGATGTTTTTCCCTCACACATCAGTAACAAACTAGTAGTTCCACTTATGGAAAATTTTGGTCTAATTCTGACCAAATGAAATCTGGCCCATTGGGACCAGACTTTGTTACACTTTCTCATAGTGGTCTGTATAGTAAACCACATGCTAAGCTAGGCTGGCTGGGGTCCCAACCTTTACTGCTGGCTCTGCCATTGATCTAGAAAGTCGCTTCACTTCTCTGTCCCTCTGTTACCTTGCCTATCAAACCAGATAGCAAATTCTTTCAAAGGAAGGCCTTTAGAGTTTGCTCATTAAATACTAAAGGCCTGTTATTTTTGACCCTCAAAGGTTTACACGTACAATGTTGTAACTAATTAAAGGATTAGGTAATTATAATCAGCAGAAGGTGAGAGCCTTATTTAATATCAAAGAAAGTTCATAAACTGACCATTTTTAGATAGTGAATATGTAAGACTACTGTAATTCTATTCCTCTTTTTTTGCTTATTAACCCATTTTACACTGGAATGATACAAATGACTTTCTGCTGGGGTCCATTTTAAGAGGCAGACCGATTTTAATAGGGAGCACTGTGAAGCTTTCTCCCCACAAGCTGTGGCAATAGGTTTTTACCTAGTGCCACATTGAGATATTAAATTGGGCAAATTAAACATAGAAATTCAATAATATCTCATTTTAGCAGACATTTACATGGTTTTCTACATATGTTTTGTTAGTCTTTTCAAGTGTTTTGAAAATAAACTGTTAGTGATGTGTTATGATAAACTAATTTTTCTCTTTGATGTCTATATTTACCTATTTTAGGGCAGTGGTCCATATCCAGGTAAAGGATGTCAATGAGTTTTCACCAGCCTTCAAGGAGAGTGTGTATAAGGCCACCGTGACAGAGGGAAAGATCTATGACAGTATACTGCAGGTAGAAGCCATAGACGAAGACTGTTCCCCACAGTATAGCCAAATCTGCAATTATGAAATTATCACAACTGATGTTCCTTTTGCAATTGACAGAAATGGTGAGTATGGAGAAGGAGCAATTCTAAGTTCTGGAACAGATAGCAGTAATTTCTGTAGATAGTGTAATTATCTGTTGATACTAGCTGATAACCCGGTTTGAGTTTTAACTCAAGAGA
>WAAD01034483.1:441181-461053 GCA_013389945.1 Fregata magnificens | reverse complement strand
TGAAATGAGGGATGTTCCTCAAAACAGCAGGAATTTATCTGGGGCACTTTTCTATTTGAGTAACTTCTACTTTGCCACAACATTAACAACAAAGTTCCATGAGAAACAATGAGCCATCGGATGGAGATTCTTGAGTCCAGGTGTGCTCTCCTCTGCTCCTACTGGCTTCCACTCTGCTACCCCTCACTCTTGCTGCTCCCCTTGTACCAGTTCACTTGGTTAGCTCAGATGATTTGGTGCACCTGCTTTACAAGAGTCAACTTAACTAACCCAGCAGAAAACAAATCCAGAAAAGAGTTTTCTGTTGAGTTCATGAGTTGAACTGGTTCATGGAAGAGTATGAATCAGAGCCACTGCAAGGCATGGGTTAGAATTGTGTTGTGTAAGGAAGAGGAGCAGCAGCAGCCTACTGGATTTGTGAAATTATAGGTGTCATTACAGTAGCACTACGGCTGTTCAGTAGGATTTCATTGGATTGAACTGGCAAAGAAGTAGTATCTGATTCATAAATTTAAGCAGTAAGATCAAAAGTGTCTTTAGAATTGTAGTTCCAAGTCCTACGTCAGTCTGGATGAAGTTATATTGGTTTGTTTGGGTTTTCTTCTATTAACGTAGCTAATCTCTCCTGAACAATCAGCACTTGTGACATAACTTTTTTTCTCTGTGGACACAGGACAGAAACATGTTTTGAACCCTGCAGCTGAGAGTCAGGCATTCCTACAGCTTGCTAAGCTGTGCCAGGATCATACATTGGTTGGCATGAAGTTATTGGATAAAATTTCCTCTGTACCACGTGGGGAACTGTCATGCAGTAAGTAAATGGCAAATAATACTTGATGTAACTAGTGCATTACTAAACATGGCATTACTTGGTTTAAAATCACATCATGAAGAATAAAAGCAATGCTGATGGAAGCATCTATTAGTGATGTCAAATTTGATATTAAATTAATAGATCTGAGTATGTGCACAGTAAATAAGCATGTTGCTTAACTGTTGCTTCAGTTTACTTTCCGAACAAAATACAGATTTTTTTTTTTTTGTGCCAGTAGCTGGGAAATGTAGTCAGTGAGTTACCTGAACTTCTGTAGTTATGTTACAGAAGGAGGGTATTGTGACTTTCTTTGTATTAACCACAATTAGAAATTTCTTTCTTTATCCATTTGTTAAACTAACTTTCTAGATCTTTTGTTACTAAAGTCCATTTTACACTTTGCAGCTTTATATGCCATGGAGATGTTGTTATTGAGTTTATAAAACATAGCCAAGGTAATTTGATACTGTTTTGCCACTGCTGGTCTAGACTGTTTTTAAAAAAGATTTATTATGGGCAGTTCATCTCTGAGGAAAACGAATGAGGATAAGATTTTAGTGTGAGTTGTCTCGTGAGCATTAGCGTGGGCAGAACTTCCAATGCTATTTTGTCCAGAGTAGAGAGGAAAGAGCATCTTCTAGAACATGTTCTGCAGAAGCAAAAGCATGGCTGAAGTTAATGTTGAAACTGTTCCATTAGAATTCAGCTATAATACTGGAAATCTGGAAAACCTTTGTGAGAAAATAAGTGATTAAAAATATCATGTTCCACGTAATCTTTATGTCCCTAACACATTTGTCCTGTTACCAGATCTTAACTTACCCCTTATTTTGTCTGGTTAAGTAATTTAAGGGTGAATATTAGTATTTTCATGTATGGCTGACTAAAGTAAGGAAAAGACTGAGGAAACAATGCTGGGAATTACCAAACTGTGCTGGAGGAGTCTGCCTCTCTTTGAATGGAGTCTCTGCTACAGTACCTTTTTACAGGTGGAGGTATAATTGGTTTGTTTCAAAATGTGTTGTATAGGTTTATGACATTAACTGTGTTCTTTTCAAAATCTGCATTTTTAAATACGTTGTGTACCAGTTCATATAGTACTACTACTTTTCTGAAGTGAATTGCATGGTGCTGAGAGTAAGGTCTGGGACTCCCCTGTCTCATGATTGCTTTACAGTATTAGATCAGGCCTTCTGTGGAAAACGGAATATGCTAAGATGTACTGTTTAAACTCATTTATTTAGTGTATGGAATTTATGAATGATTTTTCAAACCCAGATGCAACACTTGTGGCCTTCCTTTTTTCAAATGCAGAGCTGACTGGTAATAGCAGTGTGCTGATGTATTATTATGTGCTTGTCAATCAGCTTTTGGTGGAGGAGATTGGAAGTTTTGTGTGGGGAATAAAATAACTTCTCAGAAAATGATCCAAAAACCTCAGACTTTCCCACAGATTGAGAAGCCAGACTGAATGCATACTGTTATAGAAACTGATACTTCTTAAAATTGCATAGGACAGAACCATAATAGCTCAACTTTCTAATCCATTTCTGCTGTTTGTAGCTGGAAAGGTTGTGTATCTTCTGGAGAGAGGCATAATAATTAACTTCCTCAGCTTATTAACTGAAATACCTGAGTTCCTCTGTTCTTCAGTTACAGAGTTGCTGATTTTGGCCCATAATTGCTTTAGTTTGACTTGCCACATGGAAGGAATCACTAGAGTCCTCCAAGCAGCACGACTTCTCACAGATGAACATTTGGCACCTAATGAAGAGTACGGACTTGTGGTATGTGTCTTTGATGCCATATGTGTTCATCCAGATGCTGTATGAAGGTTTCCATGTACCTGTTAGCAAATAACTTTGCTCATGAGCGGTGCAGGGGGAGTAGGTGGGTGATGGCATGGAGTACAGTCTTTCACCTCTGGTTGACTGGCGTTGTCCTGCCTGTCCCTAGAAGCTAAAAGTGGGTGTTTGGTCTGATGGGTGCAGGTGATGATTTTTGTGTCACAGAAGCTCTTAGAAGACTTCTCTGGAAAAATAGAGGTGGAGGTAGTGGAATGGTGAGGTGGCAACAGTGTAGTAAATCAGAATGGGAATGTCAAAGTAATTCAACTCTTGGAGAAACGTGATGATTTGTATTACTGGGCTGTCATGCATCTTTAAGTCCTGCCTTGAAAGGACTCCCGGAGTCTGAGACATGCCCAGTATAATGGTGTCATTGCTAAAAGGTTCACTGCATATTTTCATTTGGTAAAATTATGTCCTTTCACCTCACGGTAAAAAAAGATGCAGTAGGTTGTTTTAAAAATAGAACCTACGTGGCTGTAAGGGAACATTTGCCTGCCTAATGCAACTCACCGTGCCGTGTAACTGTATCAGCTAGCACAGCACTCTGGCCTCACGCAGCCTTCTTTGTGGCACGGCCTGCTTTGGGAGAAAGGATTTTTCTGCTTTGCTTTGAGCTTCACACTTACACTGTTACTTCCACAGGTTCGTCTTCTAACTGGAATTGGCAGATACAATGAAATGACCTACATATTTGAACTGCTGCATGAGAAACACTACTTTGAAGTGCTCATGAGGAAGAAATTAGACCCAGTAGGTGGAGGGGGATATAGGGGAGAAAAACAGAGAACTGTGTGGCCACATCAGAAACTGATATTTACACAACAAGGTGGAGTTATCTGGGGTTTTTAATTACTGGAGTGTAGGAAGTGTTATTCAAGTTCATAGTAATAAATTAATTCTGGGTTTAGTTTAACAAGTTTGTTCTAATTAGTTCAAGTGCTGCAACAAGAGCAGCATTGAAACTTCAAGCTTGAGAATATCACTTTGGTTTTACTTCCAGTTAATGTTTCATGGGTTTTAAGAAATCATAAATATTTATGGCTTTCTTGTAACATAAATAAAGTCATAAACAAATGTCAGTTTTGACATTTGTGTGTAAATAAATAAATGCATAGGTGCTGAATTTTCTTACCTGACGTAATGTAGTTAAGCCCAGGTATAATATTGCCATTATGTTTTAAAATGGCATGGAGAAACCTCAAAGAGTGTAATGATCACTTTTTGGAAAATTGCACCAGAACAGTTTTGCTTGTGGGTACCAAAATGTGAATAAAAAAAAAAAGCTCTTCAAATCTTAATCTGATATTCCTTCATCTGACCAGAGCGGGACATTGAAGACAGCTCTGCTGGATTACATCAAGCGTTGTCGCCCGGGGGACAGTGAAAAGCACAACATGATAGCCCTTTGCTTCAGTATGTGTCGAGAAATTGGAGAGAATCATGAGGCTGCTGCTTGCATACAGCTTAAACTCATTGAATCTCAGCCATGGGGTGAGTGGAAATCGCAAAACCAAGACAGACAAGCAAGTTTGTTTAAGAAGGAAGACATGATGGGTAAATGTAGTTCTGATTGCCTGTGTTGTCCTGGTAACATCCACCGAACTTCCGCTGTCTGGAAGGAGGGTCCTATTTGCCAGGCTTGGGGTATTCTTGTACTTAACAGTTTATCTGGCTGCTCTGGTATTTTTCAAAGAGTTGAGATTTTTGGCTCTTACCATAATGTAATGTTCCTGTGGTACCATGCACGGGAGGAGGTAAGGACACATGCATGTTTTCCTCACTGTAATAGGGTGGGACAGAGTGGTTTTTTATATAAAGTGTATATATAAAGTGTTGGGGTGTTCATGTTTGTGCAGGGTAACTTGTTAACATCTAAACTTATTGAGTTCTGGACAGCTAGGAGAACGCTGGGGAGCACACAGAGATCTCGCTGCAGAGCAGTTAGCCAGTACCAGAAAGGCAACTAAAACAGAAGCTATGCCAAATGGTTTTCTGAATTTATCTGGTAATAGTCAGTGCTCGTATCTACCATAAGTGTGCTCGTATCTACCATAAGTGTATGATTCGGGTTTCTTTTCAGTTCTTCAATCACTTGACTAGGTTCCAGCAATAGCTTTGGTCCATTAACTGAACAGGCATCACTGTTTCTTCGCGCTTTTTTAGTACAAAATTTTTTTTAGCCTTGTGTTGCTTTCTGAAACAACACTAGGGACAGACTTGGTACCAGAAGGTATTTTTGTAACTTACTTTGTCACCTTTATAAATAATAGGTTATTCTTTTTTTTTCCCCCATTTCAGAGGAGTCTCTTCAGGATGTTGCAAATTTAAAGAAACTGCTGATGAAAGCTCTGACTCTCTTTATTGATGCGGCAGAAAGTTATTCTAAGGTAAAATGAGATGGAGTTGTATGACTTCTGTACAGCATTGGGAGCACATAAGGAGTGAGCTGAACTGGGAGAACAAAGCTGCTCTAGGGCGGGTGTGCAGAATCCTGTCCCAGTAGAAAAGGAGCAAAGGAATCTCTTGCTCTGTCAGCTCAGCAGTATCCCAGCAGCATCAACACTGTTGTATCGAAGAGCAGTACCCTGTTCAGGCTTTAACATCTAGGGTTACAGTTAGGTTCCCCAGTTTCAGAGGAGTGACCATGAGCTTAACGAGCAAGAATAGAACAATATAAAGGGTGTTCAAAAACTGGCATGATTATGATGAAAGGAGTATTTGTGGTGAGTGAAGCTTCATTTAAAACTAATGCAATATGATCAATGATAAAACTGCAGTGATCTAAAAGATGAAAAAGCAGACAGCTCTGAACTCATTGTTGCTCTCAGGAATATTTATTGCTTTTCTCTAGAAACGTGCTTCAGAAGCTTGCATTTGTCTTTGATTTATAAAATAGGACTCCTGTGTCCGCCAGTCCTTGCGCTGCAGTCGGCTAACAAAGCTGATAACCCTCCAGCTGCATTTTCTCAACACCGGTCAGAGCACTATGCTGATCAACCTGAACAGACAGAACCTGATGGACTCCATCATGTCCTTGCCTAGATTCTATCAGGTAAGCTAAGCTTGGCTTCCTTATCTGTTATTTTTTCTGAAAATTATTGTTTTAAACAGCAGGTACTGAAGCACTCTGCTCCTGTGAGCATAATGCTCAGCTCTTCCATGTGGCCACCAAGTCCTGTGACTACTATCTCATGATATTGCTGCAGAGGGGACCAAGCTTGGAAATGCAAGCGCAACCCTGGTGTGGACTGATGCTTTTAGCAGTCCTTGCTGGCTTGCTACCATCGTACAGCCAGGACCTTGCCTGTCCAGCGGCTCTCATGCTGCTGTGAATCTACAATAGAGCCCTGAAATCTAATCTACATTGGCATCCATCATTTTGTAGATTTGGAAATAAGAAGGAAAAGGGCTTTTTAAAGAGAACAAACGACCCCCGCTCTGACATCTTGTTAAGGGGTTAAGGAAAATTATTTGCAGTATTTTGTTACCCTTGTATTTCTCTGTAATACAGCTGCTCTCAAGAACAGCACGAAGAGATGGGCCAAACAAAAGACCTAGAATATTTTAAGTATTCTAAGCATAGGAGTGTTTCTGTGCAAGAACAAACTCTTCCTGCTCAGTAATTCCAGCATCTCTTCTCCCTGCAGGCAGCTATTGTGGCTGAGGCTTACGAGTTTGTTCCAGATTGGGCTGAAGTGCTGTATCAACAAGTGATCACCAAGGGAGACTTCGCTTACTTAGAAGAATTTAAACAACAAAGGTCACTGAAGCCTAGCATATTTGAGGACATTGCTAAGAAGTAAGTAGTTCTATGGTCAAACTGGAACTTTCTTTTCCACAGGCTGCTTTAGAGGAGCAACTGCGTGTTTAATAGCATGCAAGTCTTAGTACTGTTTGAACCTTTTATGTGATAAAGTGTAGCATATAGGGACTTGAGATCTGTGTTCAGTTTCTTAAGCATATTGTGGAAATAGCACTGGATCTACCATTTTTATTGAGCTGGATAAATAGGGTGCCTTAGGGCTGGTCAGATCAAATCTTTTTTAAAATGAGTCAGAGCAAAATAAACAACCAAGAGAATCCAATGTACATGTTGAGCACAACCCCTTTTTAAGAAAGAAATATAGTTCTTACAGTTCTATAGCAAGACAGTCTTATAATCGTTGTCTGTGAAGCCTTTCTATTTCAATTATACATTTTTTTCAGAGTTAAACACCACCCACCTACTGATGCTGCTCTGAAAAATCTGAAGAAATTGCTCGCTTACTGTGAAGATACCTACACATACTACAGACTGGCTTACGATAACAAGTTCTACGATGTGGTAAATATGCTTCTGAAGGATGCACAGACTGGCTGTTGTCTTAACGATATGTTATCAAACTAGACTGCAACCTCCATGAAGGAGAGACTGGCTCTGACAAGTACCAGTGCCACAGCTTCTTGCATGGTTAGTACTGATTCTTTAACAGATATTTTTATCAATTACCTGCTTACAATGACATGCTGCTATGTGAAAGTTATTCCAGAAAACTGGTGGTGGTTGTAAATATTTAAAATGCTGAGACTGTGTTAAACCTAAAAGTGTGTTTTGTATAATAAATCTTACTGTTTACAAAATAGTTGACTAACCAGCAAATACAGAGTGGCACAGCTGATGACAAGCCAGAGAGACCCAGCAGTCCTTTAAATTAGGGGTGTGGATGATGGATCACCCTAGGAATTGTGTCTAAACCAACAAAAGGCTGAAATAGAATGTGCAGAATATCCAGTACATTGACAGTGAAATAAGCAGGAGAAAGTTTTAGATACACGCTAGGATTCCAGTCTGATTAGCCTGGTTTTGTTTCCTAGCTTAGTGATAAAGTGAAAGTCTTATACACCTCTGAACAGCATATACTTAATTTGCTACTGTCTCAGAGTAAAAGTAATCAAGTACACATGTATTCTTACAGTTATTAAATTTTAACTCCTTTCCATGCTTAGACAGCCCTACTGGGCAGAGAGTTGGTATCAACATCTTGTCAGGAGCTAGCAACCAGAATATTTTGCCACTTAGATGTTTTGGCAAGTTTACAAGATCGGGTCTGATTTAACTGGGGAGGGGGATAAGACTTGGACACTGCTTCAGGCAGCAACCCAGTTTCAGCTTGGATTCTGTATGCTCTCCAAAATAAACACAGCCTGCGGAGCTTCCAACTAATCCAAAGAAGTGACCTCCTGTCCAAAAAAGGGGGCTGGGGAGGGCTGACAGCTGACTGTAACAGACAGACAGCTTTTAAGTAAAATTAAGCAATGATATAGTACTATCTTTCTTTAAACATTATCCTAGCAAAAATACAATTGCCATAGCAACCCAGTTAATTAGCAAAGAGATGCTAACTTGGATTTATACCTTACAATCTCCTTTTGGTTGCTGAACATTTTCATGCTAGCAACCGCTGCATATGACAAGTATTTACTTGCACAGTATTTATCTCAAATCTGCAAGGGCAGCACCAGAAGTTGTATACAGGTATACATAGTACAAGTCACAGCTCCTCTGATAAACAAAACATAGAATAAAACTGTAGGATTATGCCTGAGCAGAACCTGATTTAAAATTCCAGTTCTAGTCAGTCTCGTAAGACCAAATTAGACTGAGCTGGCTGTGATTAGTCTAAGTTAAATAATGGCTAGCAAGCTGTCAACTCAAACTTTAGAGTTCCTGGCATGAAAGGAGGACCTTGAGCTATCCCTTCTGAGAATTATCATCCCTGATCCTTTAAAAAACTGGGATCACTAACAATGGGAAGGATCTGGAAGAACACCTGCCTTTGGAAGCACACATGTACCCCGTCCATATTGGGAACAAACATGGAGTAAACCGCAAATTGTAAATGCAGGACTGTTTGTGGTAATGGCAGCTGCCAGTTGGAATAAAGTAACTGCTTGCACTGATAAGGGCCACCCTAAAATATTCCTGAGGTAAGTACAAGCCACTGAGCTCAGCCATTCCAGTGACAGAAAAGATTAAGTTCATCATGGAAATGCTTGGATTACGGCAGTCCTAGAAGTATTTTGTTTACTGTCACCATCTGTAAGGGTCTTATCGTAAGAAACCACCATTTTACAAGAACAAAATCTTGCCCCTCCAACACCAGTTAAGCTGGAAGTCAGAGCAAAGACTAGACCTAGTAACACATGCGCAGCACACGGCTGTTTTGCAACTCTACCATTTCAAATATTTTTATTTTAAGATACTAAAAGAACTGGTCCAAAGACAGCTGCAGTGAAGTCCTCAATAGTGATTTTTATTAAATTAGTTGCTTTATAAAACATTGCAGATGTCATAATTGTTAACATAACAATTTGCCCAACTGTAGTAACTGTTGCAGTTTGCTAAGCAAGTTTTGTTTTTTTTTTTTTTAAATGAGAGAAAATGGCTGAGTCGTGAAAGATCTACCACAACCCATGAGAGACCAAAAGGAAGTCTTGGTTTTTTTACACTTAAACCAGGCAATTAACTGTTAAAGAATACCCAACCCATACAGCTGCATTAGTAGAAATTTAGATGAATGGAAACTAAACTTCATACTCAAGACACACATCATTTTTTTCAAATAAGCAACTCTTTCCTTGTCCTGACCCACCAAGTGTTCTGTTCAGATGTCAAGCGTTGAAATAGTGGGTGTATAAAGTGATGCATTTCCAGGTGCAGTATCCTCACTCTGAAGTTAGCAGTTCCCCTTCACAATATGCTGAAAACCTCAAGCTCTAACTTAAGACAAAGCAATTGTAATACTAAGTGCACACCATGCCCTTGCTGCAAACTGCTTTTGTTCATCAAACAAGTCATTCAAGGAGGTACAGTTAAGGCCATGTCACTGAACTGTGCTGGTAACAATACTTTGACGTGTTGAAATTCATTTCCAATTTAGTGGCTGTTACTGTAAAATCAAATAGCAGCAGTTACCATTATCAGAATTTGGGGGTTTTTAAACTGCAATTTACATAGCTTTTAAATGTCTTCATTCTAACCCCCGACCACAGAACAGGCAGCCCAGTGCTTTAGCACGGACCCGTCAAGAGTTAAACCACCAGCACAGACATACTGCAATTTTGATTGTAGCATTTGGCAGAATTTAAAGGAAGAAAAGTTGTGCTACATGTTTAAGGGATTATGGGCAACAGAAAGACAACAGAAGGGGAGATAAACGTCACATGAAGTCTTCGAAGTCTTGTACGTATTCTCCATCATATCCTCCGTAATCAGCCAGGTCATCTTTCATAGTAGCCTTTAAACCACCTCCAGGCACAACACCTTTTTTCTTCTTTTTGGCTTTATTCTGCTTAAATAGGAAGAGCATGTTTACTTTAAAATCCACAGTAATTTGTCATTACTCTAATTAGAGTAATGCCGCATGTCTTTGGGTATGAGCATTCGCATACCCATGAGGTGAGCGCACTGTTGCCAATGATTTCTACCCCTGCATTTCATCCCACAATCTGACCTATTCATGGTGAAGCTATGACATTTTCAGGTGTCCCACAGCTCCCTGCATCACATACTTGCTCATATTTTGTCTTTCATCCTATTTTACCTAGAGTCTAAACAAGTAGAATAACTAAGTACATGCAGAGTCTAGTGTTTAGTTTTGTGAAATTACCAGTTTAAGGAACTTAACGTGGCTTTTACCACCATAGTGGCTCAATGTGTTCCTTGTGAAAAAATGGAAGTCCTAAACAAACTTTACAGAACATTTCACAGTAAAGCACTGGCTTGGTGTACTTGTAGCCTTCAGTGGTTGACCAAACTAATTTACATGAAAAGCCAGGAGAGAAGAGTATAAAAGTAGGAAGTATACATACTTTAAAACTTGTTTGGTTCAACAAGTCACAGGCTTCTCTCCAAAGTGCAGTTCATATTAAAGAAAAAGCTTATCACATTTGCCAAACTCCAGACTTAATGCATTAACACTGTACATCAAGTTTGTTTTGCATTAAGGTGCTTCACTCACGCCTGGAGAGTTAGAACTGGCATCACACCTACCACTGGAACAGTTTGTGTCTAAGAGCTTTCCCATTTCACATTTACAAGTTACTACTTACTTTGACAACGCTCTGCCATTTGTTTCCTACCAATCCTCCAATTTGATTTCGAACATACCAAACACATGACCATAGTCATATTTTATGCTTGATTTTGTTGCTATCTAACACTTCAATTAATCATTGAACTCACTCCAACCCACCTGGAGTTTTAACACAGATGTATGCTATGAAACACAATGTTTTGCATCACATAAGCATCAGTTCAGCTATTACATCACTTTTAAAAACTTACTCTTCCTTGCCTATGCAGTTATTGCTCCTTTAGCCTGCACGACAGCGTAAAAATGCCAGTTATCTGCTATTCAAAATAGCAAACTTTGGCAAAGACTTAAATTACTTCCACAGATTGGTATTATATTGACATTTAATGCTAGATGAGGCTGGCTTCTGTCTTCAGGATATGGGCGTAAGCCCTTTTAACTCCAAGACAGCATAAAAGGTAACAAGGTTAGCACATAGGTAACATTTATGTAAATTAAGGTTTTGCCTGTGATGTCTACATTCAATCAACTCCTGATTGCCTCACACAGTGAAGAGGATTTAATGCTAAACCAGTATTCAAGGTTATCATTTAATCTCCTGCTATTACCTCTAACAAAATCAGCAGTTCATGTCAGTGTGAAACCTATTCCCATTTTCCAGATTAGCACCGTTAGCGGGTATTGTTACTGCTGCAGAAACGTGTAGAAGTCTTACCTTTTCTTGTTTTTGTTTTTCACTGCATAGTACTGTCAAAGTATTTGTGATCTTTTTCAAATCATCAATTTCCACTACATCAGGAGGGTGGGGGAGAAAAAAAGATTCCTCATCAGTATTATTCTTAGAAGGCAGTTAAACAACCTAACATCAACGTTCTCTAAAAACTAGAAATAAGCATTCACAGTAAGTACGGCAACTACTTGATTTAAATGAGCAAAATACAAACTGGGTGATTCTGGTCCTTATAATCACAATTACCATTTCAGATGGTCCCTAGTAAGCAGCTTGAATGTTGTAGAAGGTAAAACTTGCAAATTAAGGGTTAGCGAACACAGAAGTCTTAATGAGGAGGCATCTGAACAGTAAAATATGGATACAGTAAAATACAGTAAAACATATCAAAAGGAGCAGTGGATTAACAATAAATTATTATTATTAACAATAAATGTCCCGAGAGGTTGCGAGTCCTTCACTGTAGAAGATCTGGAATCCATTTGAAATTTAAGTTACCGGCTCCAGTCAGCCAGTGCTCGCTGTATGTGCACAGCACTAAACAGTATCAAGTTACCACTTCATGGAAGGACAACACATGTATGCTACAGGAGAAGATCTCAAGCAATGAATTCACCAAGTACTTCAGCCTACCAGAGCAATGGGAAAAAATGAGTTTAAGTTAGTTTTATCTCTGTATAGTTACATGTTGAATTCCAGAACAATTTATTTTGCAGTCCCAGAATTACATGAACTCAATTTTATAATAGCTTCCTTCCAAATGAGCTACTCAAGTTATCATCTGGCTCAGAGAATTTTATTATTATTTTAGAAGTGGCTTCAAGAAAAACATGCAAGATTTAGATCAGCATAAAAATTTCATGCTTTTTAAAATGACTGTCTTTAACTGACATGCAGAAAGAGTAACTCTTGTACAAGCACACAATCTGTAATAAAGTCTGTGGGAATGGAATCGGAGACTAGTCAGTGAAACAGAGTAGTACTTCGTTTAGGATAAATGACATAGATCAGTCTGGATTTAACGTTCACTGTAACAGCACATTTTCAACTCTATTGCAATTTTGGCAGCAGCATATTCTAGGATGTCTTTCACTTAACTTACATGAAATACATACGTCTCGAACTAATGCTTCCAAAAAACTGGCGTAATGTAATGATTTTTCATACTGTGTAATTTTCTCTTTTAGTAGTTTGCCAAATTCCGTAAAGTCATCTTTTGAAGAGGGATTCATGGCATCTATTCCACAAGTGTTATTTACACCTGCATGGAAAGACAGAGGTATTATAGAAAACAGCAGCTGTGATCCCTAAAAGATGGCACCAGAGGAAACAAGTAACCTCATCCACATTCAGTTCCTCACCTCCACTGAAGCTTTACAAAACTAAAGCTGAGGTTTGCTTACTCACTCCCCACTGGCTTCTGCCACACAAAAGCTAACAGCCTGAGTGACTAGCCTGTACGGAAAGAGATGTTGCTGCAAAGCTTAATAATTTGAACCAGCTACTCTATTCTCTGGAGCAATGTGCGCTACATGAAGCCCCTTTCCCCTTAAATAAGGAATTCCTGTCTTGAGCTCCTAAGTGCAAAATTTAGTTGGTTCTTTGCAACTGTATTCAATGCACCCCCCCCAAGGCACTGTACTCTTTCAGAAGACTCGTAGAGCAGAATTTTCACTGAGTAATAAGCTTTATAATTCACTATAATCAAGGACACACGCTTTCATGTTTGAAGAATGCTGCTATGAATCAGTATCTTTGCTAGTTCTGTCAAAGCACAAAACCAGAATGATCTGCTTTAAGTCTACTTCATCTATGCCAGGAAACAAGCTCATTCCACTAACTTAACTGGCTTTCTCAACATCTAGCTTATTACATAGATTGCCCGAAGTAAAGAATGCGTGAGTTATGCTGCGCCACACTCGTCCAAAGCCTCATTAAATCCATGTTGCAAAGCACCTCAGAACATTAAGAGGCAGCACTTTTTTCTTTTTTTTTTTTCTTTTTACACACTCATCTTTTTACCAGAAGTACCAACATATTGGAAAATTTAGTCAGCCATCTTTTTCCTATAACCTCCTACCATGACATGTTAAGAAAAAGCACCTTCTATTCTAAAGATGTTTTTGTGGTTCTCGCAGTTAGCCCTTAGTACCAGGAGATGCCTCCAGTAGTTTGAATTCAAACCCCTCTTTATTCTCAGTAACACAACCTGCATGTGCTCCAACAGTCAAACCCTGCTCAGTTTTTTTGCAGGGTATCCACACGTAACAGTTCTATTTAGAGGATACAGCGACATCGACATGCTTGACTCAGGCACAGCGCACTCACCAAATGTTTCTTTTGCTAACTCAAGGTCTGACTCCTCTTGTAATTTCTTTAGTCGTAGTTTGTCTGCTAACTGTTCTTCTGGTGTAAGTTCTTTATGTTCCTCTGGTGCCTCTAACTGAATTAAAAAATGCATATAGGGAGAACGTTATATTGCTCACCCTTGATCAGAGGTAGTACAAGAAATTGTTTTTTCCAGTGCTACTTGACTAGCTTCTGCCTGAAGTCAATACACCTCAAGCATGTACAAACCTGAAAACCACCCCAGTACAGTATAACAATGCCATCTCATTTAATAAATTCTTCATTTTACAAGAAGCAGGAAGAAACCCCTTAGTTCTAAGTTTCACAACTGCATGTTTTATCATGACGTGCATGCAAACGGAACAGCTATAAGCATTATTTCAATAACCTGGTTAAATCACAGAGAAATTAAAGCTAACATCCCCCAGATGTTATTAAGTACAAGACTTAAGTTTGTTTTATCAGAATAGTCAAGGTCTTTGCAGATCTTGTTCAACCTCAAAAAAAAAAACCCAAAAAACCAAAAAACCCCCACAACACACCAAACCAAAAAAACCCCCCAAACCTGCCCTCTAAATTCTACGAGACCCAGAACACAAAAAGAGTTACCCTTTTTTTAAGCTCCTCTTGCTTTTTCTTCTGTAGCTTTTCTTTTTCTTTTATTTTTTCTGCTATTTTCTTTTTTTCTGAAACTTTTGGTTCTGTAAAACATTGAACAATACAGCTCTCAAGAAGTCTACTGACTTTTTTTTTTTTTCAGCAACTATAGAAGCACTAATCAAAGAGAAAGCCACAGAACTCAATTACTGGAATCTGAACACAGAGAGTTAAAAGACATGCTTTGTCAAAACCAAAACTGACCCTGTTTGGAAAGTGGTTTTGATTCTTCAGATACACTCAAGACAAAACCGGTGTCTGTTCTGATGCTGCATACAGAGCCATGTACTCCTCTGAAGTCTTACCTTGTTTTATCTCTGTCTCCTTTACTTCCTCCTCTTCCTCCTCATCATCCCAGTTATCCTACAAAATAAGTTGTAATTTAAGATTTTTTACAGATACTTTCTACTTGTTTAGGTAACGAAGAACAGTAGCTTACACGTAACCTCTTTAAACGCTCACATAGCCATTAATCTTACATATTGGAGTGAGGAAGTGGGGAGGAAGTCATGGGCGCTGTACAAGGGTGCTGCTTTCGGGAGCTGACCCAAGATGTTTCAGGACCAGTTCTTACCGTGAAAAAGGCAGCTTTTATTCAAAGAATCAGAAAGCTCATGTCAATATAGTTACGAAGGCAAGATCATGAACAGTCAAATCAACACCCACGGTAGAACACAAGTTTATTATAATTTCTTGTATTACACATTACAAGACACTGCAATATCATCACATGCATGCGTGTAGTACAGCCACCGCTGGAAACAGACAACTCAGCTGAAACCGTTTTAAACCAGAACACGCTGTCACCACCACCACAAGACCCATTCTTTCCAGGATACCTGCTCCCCACAGCTGACTGATGCCAGCGTGCCCCCTTCCCCTGTGCCGGGAAAAGCATTCAAGTGGCTCCACGTGGAACTGTGACACACGGCTGAACACTAACCCGGACCTGCTGCCAACACAACATGCAGCAGACAAGGCTGTGCTGCGGGAGCAGGGAAAGCAGCAGTAAGCAGACAGGAGAATGCAGGGGGCCCAGCTTTAGGCAGGAATACCAACCTTTAACAGTCACAAGACCACATTTTGAACCAGTTTCTGACCGACTACTGCTTTTTTAATAAGCAAAGGAGCTATCAGAAGACTCTTCCCACAAACAAATCACTTAAGTGTTTTCCAACAGCCATCACGTTCTCCAGGGTGTTTTCAAACAGTCTCAGCTGTGGTGTTCGCAGTAACTCTGCCTCCAGTTTTCACCTTCAGCGTGTTCAGGATTCATGGTGGTCCTCAGCTACTGCGCTGCACGCCTCACCGTCAGCCATCGCTCACAGCCCTCCTTCCTTTCAGAGCCACCGTCTCCTGCTCCGCATGACCACTGTCCTGCACCCAGGTGGATGATCCCTGGTTCAAAACACTACATATGGTCCAACCGAGGAACTGAGGAAGCATCTTTTTCTACAGAACCGACCTGCTGACGTCATCCGCAGCCTTTGCCAGCAGTAATTCTGCAGTTTCTTCCTGACAGTTATCTGGGTAAGGGTTATGGGAATATATACTCTTGTCCTAATGCCACTGCAAATTCAAGCAGATGGCCTCCGCGTGGAAATCAACGCTCTAAAATTGATCTGAAGTTACATCATGTGGTACTCAGCATGTACACACCAGAAGTTAAAGCCAAGAAATCTCAGGAATGTAATTTTAGTCACCTCTTTCAACTCAACTTGCAAGCTTAAGAGATTACATTTGACAAGACCTAGTTTACACAAAAATCACACGTACTGTCAGCACATTGTTATAGGTAAGCTTAAAAACCGTAAGTCCTGAATTTTGTGATTTCCACCTCACAACAGCAATGCAAGCAGTCATGCAAGCTATTTATTAATTTCTAAGGGTTCCTACTGACATGGCAAAATAAAAGACATTGGTGGAACAACTCGGTATTTCACTGCAATGTGCTGATCCAAGCAAGGAAGACACCTACCAGCTCATCTACCAGCTCACTCAAGTTAATTGGCACTTGTAAGGGATTCAGCTTCCCTTCCACATTCCAAGAAGCTGACTTGAATTTGGAGCAGCATTATTTTAGCTCATATCTAATTAAGAGTTTGTTACACCCACTTCTTAAATAGCTCTTTTCACTACTGCTGTTTATAGCTTGCTGCCTTATCCCTTGCCCTGTCCTTCACAGGCAGATTTTAAAATCAAGTATTTCATGGTGCAAAACCCCAGAGGAAGGGCACCCTGTCCATTATGTAAAGGCACTCACGGGATTGAAGGGAACTACTGCATCTCCTTATTACGTTTGGGAGACTTAACAGAGGGTACGTGGGCAAGGACTTCCATGCGATGACAGACGCGCTCCTTCCCCACAGCGGACCACGTCCCTGCTAGCCACGCCTGCACGGGGACAGTGCACGATGGCAGTTTTACCTTGCAAAGCTGAGATGATAAAGCAACGTAGAAATAGCAGAGCCTTTGGCGGGCAGCGTGACCACCTGCCGTCTGGCCCAACCTCCCCCTGAGCTGTTAGGTGGAATTTAAGATCTCGACTTTTAACCGAAGGGATCGTTGACTGCTGGGAGCCTACCCACAGCTCCGCCAGTAGAACAACGCTGCTGGAACTGGGGACAGGCAACCGCGAGCTCAGCGTCGTCGTCGGAACCCTCCTGGCAGGGCAGCCTGCAAGACATCACCCCTAAGGACTCACTCTTCAAGCTGGTGCGCTAAGATACACAGTTCTCCCAGCTATGCTGAATACCGTCTCACTCTTCTCCAAGCTTTTCTTTTTAAACAGCAATACATGATTAATACATTGGGCAGGCTTTTATTTTTTTTTTTTACCGGGGGGAGCATCCAAATATACACCTATTTCTGTGTTTTATAAATTCCAGTGAACTCTCTTGGAGGAAAAGAAAATTGCTTTAGTGCTGTATCTTTGCACTGATACGAAGTAATTCAAAGAGGACATCTTTATTGCAACATATATCCACTAGAGTAGCTTAAAACTTGGAAGTATTTCAACAATACTCATTTACGCCTACTTATCCAAAATAAGGCTATTGAAAACACCTTCCATTTCATGTAAATAAACCCTTGGTGAGAGCAGCTCTCTTAGGATTTCATATGCTCCATTGGATGTACCTTAAACATATGATAAGGCACATTATTCCCCCCCCAGACCAGAAGACATGACTGGAAAGTGACAGGTACTCTGGTATTTAGGTTCCCAGCTAAACCCAGGTGCTCTCCTCCAAGGAGGAACGACTGTACCATCTCCAAGGCTGTCGCCTGGCTGATGACAGGCACATTTCTCAGTTCTGGCTTTGCTAAGCACAGAATTGCCCAAGAGTAAATAGATGAAAATTCCTTGGCAGGAGGCCCGTCTTCTGGGAAACTTGTGTTCGGGGTAACACTGGAGAGTAGTTTCGTTACTGATGAAGATGCTAATTTTAAACCCGGGGAAGTCAAAGTTTCCTGAACTTTACAGTTATTAAGTTCATTACTAAAAAATCTTCCAAAATAAACTACAGCATCTGAATATATAAAACACATTCCAAAGTGTGAAATACCAACCTGGAGACAAACTCATGGTCAGAAAACGCTTTGTGCTTCTAATTTAGGCCATGTCATTTTTTCTGATGCGGGCACCTCCCCAAGGTGGACCCTTGCAAAAAAGGTACCTAGAGCCAAAGCAACCACCTCCCAAGCGCGGTTCTGTGATCTTCAGTGTTTACACAGGAAGACCAAATCAAAGGAAGTAAACCAGCTTTCTTTGCTGGACTGCTCCTCTCTAGATGCAGCTCCAGTACTAAAACGATAATCCCTCAGAAAGAGTGAAGTGGTTGCATTCTTACATGTGGGAAAACTTTGTTCCTTTATTAACGCAGCCACAGAAAGCACAGGTGTCTTCAAGAGAGCGACACTTCAGAGGCCAGTCCCCTTGGTCACATTCTATCGTAGCAGAGAAGTTTCTCACTTTCAAAGGAAGGAGGCAAAGCAAGCCTCACAGACACAGTCAAAGATACACGTGTATATATACACATATACATACATAAATTATATATATATATGCATGTTATGTTCTAACCACACACTTTACAAATGACTGTAGCTACTGTATACAGAGATACCTTTACTTACATTGCCTGCTGTAATGTGACACATATGATAACTATAGGGTGTGGGTGTTATTAAATTTAAGAAGGAAAATGGACAGCCTGTAACTCACAAAAATTTGTTAGCTTTTTTTTTATTTAATAAAGAGAGGATGAACTACTTTTTTCATGCTATTTATAAAAAGAATACCACCCTAAGCCCCAAGGACAACCGTGTTGGTTTCTCAGAGGTTCTGGTAACATAGTCAGCAGCCTAAATACGAAACCCAGCGAGTCCTCACTCAGTAAAAGCAGCAATACTCTGCTTCCGAAAGCTTCACACTTGTGACCGTACTATAGCGACCAAGTCACCTCGTGAGATTGTCTATTACAATATCTCAGCAGCTCAATTTGAGACAAAAAGGTCTTTTTCAGTTGACCTATTTCCATTCCTTACATTCATCAAGCACGTTCCTAGTATGTTCCCTGGCAACATTTTGCTTACTGTCTGTATGAATGCAGAGCAAACTGAGGTTTCTGTGGCATCCGCCATTCAGCCACCCCGGCTTGCTACGGGACAGCTGGAACTAAGCAGAAGAAAACCGGCTTGTAAGGAAGGTCTGCATTCATAAGCATCAGACACGAACATCCGCACATTTTAATACCATGCAGACATCACTCTTTGAAACACGGTAAAAATCCATTCCAAATAGTGCCTGAAGTAAACGTATTTTAAGTGATCTGGGCACTACCAAACCTGACACTGCACAGTACGGCTGCTGTACTGTCCAGCTGTGGCGGTGGGGCCTGGGGGGGTGTGTGAAGGAGGAGGAAAAATGGGGGGGGGGAAGACACGCTGCTACAAGACATTAGTTTCTGGTCAATAGCAGAAGCACGAATACAGCCCTGCTTTCATTAAATCCCATCCCAACCTCTCACCCAGCACACCGTATTCAAAACTACGAATCCAAAAGGCTACAGAAAGCAAAGGGAAACTAGCCGGCCACAGGAAAGCGCCCAGAAGCCTGGCAAGCAGCTGGGAAGCAGCAGGTGGATCCCCCAGAGAACAGAAGACGCCTGAAAAGCGTCTGTCTGTCTGTCCTCTCTCCGCTGGAAGAGCCCAGGCCGCGGGGAGGAACCGCGGGCAGAAGCGCCGGCTCTGAGCGGGGACCAAGGGGCAGAGGGCAGAGCCGGGCTCGTTTTCCACTTGGCATTTTCAGTTGTCGCCCGGAGCCGAGCACCGACACCCGAGAGCCGCTTCTAGGCGGGCGGAGCCGCCGCCACCCGCCCGGGCCGCCCCGCCGCC
>WAAD01034483.1:429013-440463 GCA_013389945.1 Fregata magnificens | reverse complement strand
AGGGGAGCCTCGCCCGCCCCGGGGCCCGGCGGGGCGGAGAGCCCGTCTGCTGAGCGCGGCCCCCGGGAGGGACGGGCCTGGCTCCCTCGGTTGGTTCCTTTGCCGAGTTTGAGGGGGAATGAAGTGGGCGGTGCCGTGAGCTGCGGCTGTCGTTGCTGGAACGGGCGGCCTGGTGTCCGGGCACGTCGTGCTCTGAAGAGGAGGGAAGAAGCTGTTGTCACCGTAAGAATTTTTACGTGACCGTGACCGTGACCGTGACCGTGACCGTGCCTGTGCTGGGCACCTGCTGCTGCTTCAGATCACGGGTAAGGCTAAAGCGGTGGCACCTCGCACCTGCGTAACTCCTCTGCCCGGGGAAGCCGGTGATTTTCAAACGCTCTTTTCCCACCACTATGGTACGAAGAGCCTGGGGAGCCAGCCCCAAACCTGAAAACTGGCCTTCTTCCCCAAAAAGACAAAACTTGGGGCAGCCCGAGCTGATTGCTCGCGCCCTCTGCAGATGGCAGAGCTTTAACATAAATGGGCGTAACACCACAAAAAATAGCATCAGCTTTGAGAAACTAGTCTCAGACCGGGTGAACTTTGCCAGCTGGCGCTTCAGCGGCTGTCCCCCCTTCTCCTCTTCTTATTCACTTAGGCTTCATCTGATGCTGCGGACAGGCTGGTCTACGACAGTAAAAGAAACATTAAGTCTCATTTAGAAACTCGGTTTCTAGGTATAGACTCTTGAAAATATGTAAGAAATGGACACAAAAATGGAATACAAAGGGATAGAAAAAAGGGGAAAATAGTTTAAGATTTTTTTTAAAAAAACGGAGGAAATCCTGTTAAAGTATGTATTGGGGAATTCATTTAGGAGTTAACCTCATATCTGGTCTGAATTTATTCCCTCATCTTTGCTGCCATGTCTCCTTTTTTCCTTAGGGACAAAAAAGCGCAAAGCACACCCTTCTGAAGATCCCTTACCCATTAAAAATACTAACGCACGACTCAAACAGAGCAAAAGGCAAGGGCTAGGGAAACACCCCAACTGTTGACCGCTAAACTTTCTTAGCCGCCTTGCCTTCAGCTGACTCAGATTCTTCTTTTCCTTTCATAAAATGTTAGCAGCACTGATGAGTTAAATGCTTGTTGCTTTTCAGTCAGTCCAGAACTGCTTGATTCTATGAACGTGGCTATTTTAAAGTATTCTGGGACCTGTGTTATTTAATAATGCTTAGCAGCAATAACGTGAAGATTAGTATCATCCCGTTAAGGTACCTTGCCAGCACCCCTCTTAACTGGCTGAGGGACTCGCGTGCACTGCCTTAGGAGCCCTGTTGCGCGATCTTGGATGTCTTCTTCCCAGAAGCATCGTGCTTCTGTCGCGACACTGAAATAATTTCTAATTGATAGATCCACTGGAGACCAGGCAAGAAGCAAGAGCCGCAAATCCAGAAGTCCCACCTAGCAAGGCCTGTGTCCAGCTAAACATTGCTCTGCCTTTGGCTGTTTTCACTTCAGAGGACTTTGGGAGTGGGACGGGGAAAAGTTCATCTCCAATACTGTTATTTGAACATTTTTCACACTGACTGGCCTTGCCGGCAAATAATCTAAATCAAATTGTAATAATATGCGTTACTGTATTGGAAGAAGGCGCAGCCTAAAAAAGTCAGGTGAGAAGATACAAGATCTGATTATCAACGCATTGTTGAGTAAAGAGGTGTATCGGTGACACGACAGTACGCTTCTCCGGGGCTCCGGCAAAAGCGATGAATGAAGTTGGTCACACTCCCAGGTGAGGACACACTTCCGCTGCTGCTGCAGTAGCCCACCTTGCAGCATCAGGGAGGCTTTCAGGCTGGCTGCACGCGGTCGCCTTTTACAGTCCTGCTGGAAACGCGTTACACAAGTAATTTAATGGAATGATTGTATGGCTGAGTGGGAGAGAGAAGAAAAGAAAAAATCGTTGCAGTCTGATGTTCCAATAAAGTGTCTCCTAATCCCCTAAATAATAGGATAAGCTTATAGTAAAGGTAGGCTATGACTTAGTCATTTCCTAGCCTTCACGTTCGTGATCAGCCAGGACAAAACATGGGCAGATGGTTGCAGTAGAGCTACTAGCGATAGCCTAGCAGCCAGAATGCACGTTCACAATTTATCCACATGATGCTGCTTAGGGTGTGACTTTTAGCTCAGATCCCCGAGGGATCGTGGCCGCCTGACCACCAGAGGAGTATAGGCTTCAAATGCAGTAACTGACCTTAACCAAAGGGAGCAGAAGTGTAAAGATCACCTACAAGAATTAAGTGTCCACAAATACAACACTGGGTCCTCAGACAAGACAGACGTGAGGGACAGAAAGGCTGTAGCCTGAGGTGTCAGCCAGCCCTGGGCGACAACCCCAACTGCAAGCTGTCGCTCTTCTCCAACCTCCTCCCCACCCACCCCGGGGAATGTTTCATTTTGAAACTCTCAGGCCCATCTTGTCCCTTGAGATGGCTCTGCCCACAGGACCAAGGGAGAGAGACCTCGCTGGCTCCGGAACTCAGATTCAGTCAGAGGTAAGCAGACCTCTGTCAAAAACCTGATGGTGTTTGATGCTCCGCACTGTTTGGGTGTTCCTGATGGAGCAGGTTAGAAGTGGAGGACACCTTTGTCTCGGGGTTAAATGTCAAAGCCGTGATGCGCCTGGGGTCTACAGACCAGGCCCTCGTTGGCCTCCTCGGTGCTATGTTTCCTTCCACCTTGTCAAATAACATCAAATACATAAAAGCTGGAAACACTCGTTTCATCCAGTTTACTTCGCTGCCACCTCTGAACGTCGTGATTTCTGTGAGAATCTGAGCGATTCCGTGGAAAAGGAGGATATATTTTTTCTGAAGATAACAAATTTAGAAGAACATGTCTTTCAAATAACAAGCGGAACGATATACGATACTATGATATATGTTAGCTAGGAAAAAAATATTACTTCCAAATTGATTATCCTTTTTTTTGCTGTTACCCATTTACCAGGCAATATAAGTAACAACAGAGACATACCTATAGACCAAATAACGTCATAAGTTACATTCTCACCAAGTCCAAACAGTTTCACAAGCTCAGTATGCTGTGAGGATAATTATGAAACTGCCGAGAACTGTGCAATGATTGGGAAGATGTTAATTATAAAAATATTATGTATTTACACAGCACATTTAAAGTAATTTAAACATTTGGATTAAAACAGTAAAGTATTATTCCCATTGTATAGATGAGGAAATTAAGGCACAAAACCACGCCAACCCCCGCTCAGCACAGCTCTGAGTCAGAGGAACTACGGCCTTCTAGGAAACCAAACAGCTCTCATTTTGGAGAAGTCTAAAGGTTTCTGCTTAGGAGGAGAAACAAAAATGAGACAGATCGGGTCTTGTGGCCATTTTACAAAAGATACCCACTGGAATACGTATCGCATATTGAAAATCAGACTCAAAGCAAGACCACCTTAGAAGAATCTGCTGTGACAATTTTAGTACACAAACCGCATCTTTTTTTTTTTTTCTTGTTAGGCCTCCAGTATCCTTAGCTTTTACAACACATACACAACACTTCTTTTCTTTCCGTTTTAAAGGCTGAAAACTGACACGAGAAAGGTCTTGCTTTACAGAGAACAGAGTCTTCAGTGAAGGATGACACCAGCTAAAAATCATGGAAACAGTAGCCAGAGCATGAATATTTAATATAAATCTTTATGATTCTATATACTAGAAATGATTGCAGAAGAAACACTGAGTTCTCTTCCAATTGTATTTTACAAGATTCAGCCCATCAGTACAATGACGTTTTTGCAAGTATCAAAAAAATAAAGCAAAACAGTATTACATTACACAGTCAAGACAGCCAGAAGAGTGATGTGCCTCACAAAATCTACACAAGTCAATCCTTAGCAGACCACCCTTGCTTGCTTCCAAAAAAAAAAAAAAAAAAAAAAAAAAAAAAAAAAAGCTTGCTGCCAATGTTTTGGGTTTTTTTAGATTATTTTTAATTTTTTTTTACAAAATTGTGACTACTAGGTAAGACGATGGTGCACCTATGCTACTTCTCATCAGCCATTTACCAACTTTTTTAAGTGTCAAGAACCTAAGACGCAAATGTGAAATGACGTGGGTTTGGTGTAATCAAATCTTTGAGAGCAGTCCTTTAGCGTCTTCAAGATCACACTGACTGTTCTCCAGCCGAGTTTAGTGCGACAGTCATTTTTCCAGAAAAATTGTCTTCCCATGAACCTTCACTTAGCTTCCACTCTCCGGCAGCTTTAACTGATCTAAGCCCCAGCACCCTTGTTGCCACAGTCCCGCTTCCTCCTCTTCCTCTGTTCCACCATAGTTAGTTTTTGGCTGGATCAGCTCCCGGCACAGGCTTACCACATGGCTGCACGAGCACCAGTGCTGGCAGAAGGAGGTGGGTAAGGGGGGAAGGAGAAGTAGGAGAGAAAGCCTCCCAGGCCCCACCGCATCGCCTGTGTGACTGTGATTGCTTTATTCTTGTATCAGTCTTTGATAATGAGTTTAAAGATGTTCAATGGCATGAAACGTGGCATTGGCATGACTGCAGATCAAAGGTACCATCTGTCGTCTTTGCCACATGCATCCACAGGAGTCCTTTCACCAGAAAAATACTGCACATTTAACTTAACACTCTACTTGCAGTGGAAGACATTAATAGAAGAGCGATTAGTTTCTCTTGGCACCTGCTGGAACAAACTTGTCCAACCGAGCTGACATCACACCAGGAGGTACTGTCAGTTTTTTAAATTGACAATAGGTTGTGGATGTTGACTTTCTGGCCTTGACTTCTTGAATTCTATAAAGTTCTAATTTAGCTATCTGTACAAATTCATTTCAACTACGCAAGCATTAATTTTACATTGAAATTGAAGCTTTGCAAAGCTCTCCACGTCCTTCAAGTGGAACATCATGGGAGCACAGCACAGCGAGGGGACGGAAGAAGGCACGCGTTACTTTTCGAATTCCCCACGCTTAGGCGTACTCAGTGCTACTCCAGTCCTCCCTCAGAAGCAAGAGGAATGACGGCAAGGGTCGCATGACTGGTTCAGTAGCCACAGTTCCCTGCGATACAGGCATCGTATCACAGTCAGGGGCTCGCCTTAGTTTTCGTATAAATTGTGAAGTTACGAATCTCATCATCTACTTTAATATACTAACGATACATGGTTGATTCAAGTTGGTTCAGACAAAGAAGAATAAAGGGTACGATTTGCAACGCGATGCTATAAGGAAGCCAGAACCAGGAGGAAAAAATAAAGGAATGTGGGTATTTACTCAGTAGAGTCACAATATTTTTGTGTTTCTGGAGAGCTTTCCTTACCGAACAAACACGCTCCACTGTCAAAGGCTGTTTCAGACTGCGGGCCCACGTTACTGTTCTGCTGGTGGCAGACGGGTTGATGAGATTTCCACCCGCTCCACCTTCTCCTCATCCAGTCCTTCCTGGTCCCTCTCCCCACCGGGGCTCGATGCTTTTTCAGCTGCGCCAATCCAACCATCAGTACGACGTTGGAAAGACCTGCGTTTGGGGAGGGGGGACGACGTGCTACGAAAAGGACACTTGCTTCTCGGTTCTGCTGCCAGTGGCAGGCTGACCCGGCATCGCTCCCACCAGCGCCACGTTCTGTTCTCCTCCAGCACAGCACTTACACACCTGATTATTTCTGATAATGCATTTAAGTGCTTTCTTTAAAGAAGATATGTCTCCTTAGCATGTCTTTGGTTGATACCGCTCTTGTTTTGGGAGATTTTTAATCAGGTCTTGAAACATTCAGGCTTTCTGATACATTTCAAAAGTAATGAGAAAATGCTTTCCTACACAGATGGAAGGCAAAATGAATCAAAGGTGGAAAGGAAGCCAATAATACCACGGTGAACACTATTTTAGCTACATAGCAACTTAAGGAAAAAAAATAAAAAAGATTGAACATGTATTGCCAAAATAAGTATGAAAGACATTATTTTGCTGTCAGAACCAAGAATGCGCAAACCTAGAACAGAATACATACGGACACGTAAAATTAACACAGGATTACCATGATCAAGCAAAAGACCACAAATGAAATCATTAAGAACTTCGGAAACAGGATGTTGTGTTGTCTAAAAATACAGAAAATTGAAATAAATGATACAGCTACAAGATGAACTGCTTAAGTTGCGCAATTCTACATTCAAGACTCGAGTAATGCACGTAGTTGAGACCCCCCGGTTATCACTGTCAGTTTTGGCGTGCACAACTTGATCCAGGCTCATGTCAGAGAAACAGTTAAGTCTCACCCTTGAGACTAGTAAGACGAAAATAGATCCTGGTGGATTATAACTTTGCTTCATGCAAAGACCGTTTATGCCAGAAGCGTTTGCCGTTTTTAGGAACTTACATTTTGAAGAAGGTAGACTCATTCTGCAAAGAAAGTTCAGAATGATAAATACCAGACTTGCAGCACATTAAAATATTAATATTTAATATGTTTACTAAGCAGTCTCTGTTATTTTTGTGTGCATGTCTGTAGGACTAAACCCCTCCGTTTACATTTTGATTTCCCTCACTGATCTGATCATCACAACACAGATACAGCTGTAAAGTGCAATGTATACTTTGGTTTCCTTAACTAAAGAAAGCACTTTTAGGATGGTTTTAGCCAAAGATAGGACCCACGTGTTTAAGGACATTATTTGACCAGATGATCGTCTCTTTTTACAGTCAGAGAAAAGCGATTAACTACTTAACAAAAATCATTTCGTTCTGGTAGACTAGTGAATTTTAAAGAAGTTCTATTATGTCAATTACTTGGAGAAATTTGGAAGAATTCCACATTGAGCAAGGATTCACTGTGAAACTAATTAAAAATCTCAGATTTAGATTTACATTTTAACGAACAACTAAAAAATAGTTGGCAAACCATGTAGCAATTCAAATACAAGCTGACCATTTTCAAAATCTATAAATATTTCCAGAACCATCTTATCGACATAAAAACAGGGAGGAACGGGGATGGTTACAGGGTTCACACGTCTGCGCAAAAGCATATATAAAGGTAATGTTATGTACATTTTATTTCAATAAAGACATAAAGACAAACAGCGTAAAGATGCCCAGATGCCCTAAAGATAAATACATTTAAAAGATTCTCATTAAAATGAATCTGTAGTATTTCTTTCCTGCAAGCAAAATACCTTTCTTTAAATACAAAAAAAATCAGTATTCTGAATTGCAAATGTTTTCATTTTTTTGCAGAAAATCTGCCATGATGATTTTTTTTTTTTTTTAATGAATAAGGATTTTCCACAAAACAGGCTTGCTCTACATGCTAATTTTTTTAAACAGTTCAGTGACACAATGTGCTAGCTACATACACAACAGATAATATAGTAAGAAAACACTCAACCTGATGAAAAGTTAAAATCTTCATTAATACACTGGAAAAAGTTGACATAACTCATGCCTTTTAAAATCAAAAATACAAAAATTAAATGTTTTCCTAAAAAGATTTTCCTTATTTTAAGGACTCATTTGAAAATGAAGCTGCATGTAATTTGTACAATAAAATTGTACAAGTAAACAGGTAATATACATAAAAAATTAATTGACATACTTCTCAATTATCAGTTGTCCACCTTTAATTTCCAATACTGTACTTTCTTAACAAGCATACAAAATATCAAACTTCTCTTTAGAAAAAGTGCCGTTCTGTGACATCTTTTACACAAAAACAGTCTGAGCCTATGGCGTGTTAATGCAGTCGAGAGGCAAAGCATCCTAACTTTTACAAATTATACCTTCCATAAAAAGCCTCCTGAAAAGGAGATTACACACCATTATAAAAATATCAGCCTCTTGTAGTAGCTGCATTAGAGAACCAAGGCTGAGAGACTATTTCCATATAGCATAGAAAACCACTATGATAGCAGACTGACTGCGCCGGTGGCGTGGGAGTGTACTGTACCACAGGATTATGCATAGTTACTGCCAGGTACCTTCGCTGTCACACAGAGTTTAAAACTGATTGTAACGCCGAGTGTCACAGAGGTACCATCAGCCCATGCAAAACATCTTAGAATACTGAGCCACTGTGCAGAACACTTCAATCCTGGAGGAAACAGAAGGCAGCAGTAATTGCATTGCATTGAACCTAGCAGGTGACCAAACTAGTTCTCCTTTCAAGATCTGCATGCACAGCATAGTCTGAGGTATTCCTTGTCCGTCAGTTGTTTGTGCCACTGCAAGATATTGTCTGTCCAGAGTACATGCCATCACAATGGTTTAAAATATTCTGAATATTAGTAATTCTTATATTCTTCTTATCTAGCCAGTCTCTTGATTTTTGAAAAGATTTCAACTACAGTAGAATATTACAGAAAGAAAATATAAATGCAGGGTTTTTCTTTCTAAATGAAACTTACATGGACTAAAACTAGAGAGTATTTTTAAACAAATATACAGTATGCAGGCAGACGAAGCAGGAAAACGGCCATCCAACTGTTTAATAAAAAACTAAGAAAATTTGGCTATTTCCAGAAAAACTATGAAGCGCCTCAACTAAAAGGAATGCATAATGAAATTCTAATCTAATACAGGTCAAAAATGTAAAAAGGTTATAAACCTTAACAGGAAAAATAAAACAACTTTTACTGGCCATTCCTGTTGAAATGAGAATCTTAAAAGTAACAGAAAAGTGGCTACAAACCCACTTAGAGCACCGAACAGAGAGAAAACAAGAGTCCATTTTCAATCTCTGTTATATCATAAAATCCTGTGTTTCTACAGGTCAAACTGCTGGTGGCAGAAACAGAATTCTTTATAAACTGCAGATGTCCTGTACGTAAAAAAATTTCATTGGAGTTGCACTAGTTCTAAAGACTCTTCTGTTCTAGCCTACCTACTGCGTTGTACTGTATTGTACTGAATGTATCCGATCTCAGATATATAAAGTCTCTTTCTGTAACCCTTGATTATTGTTGGGCACCAAAGATAAGAAAAGCAAGACGGGGTACAAAAATGCAAAATTTCAACAGTAATGGCAATGTTTTGTTTTAGTCCAAAAGGGTCCTGCATTTTCTCCCCCCTTCAGTAATTAGACAAAAGGCTTTAATCTGGGGGTAGCAAGTCATGCAAGCGAAATCTGTCTCTGATGTGAGGTCGGACATCTTCGTTCTGTAAGGGGGGAAAAAAAAGGTGCTGGTTTTAGGAGAATGAACACACCTAATAAATCAGATTTCAACAAGGTCGATCTTCTAACACCGGTATTTTAATATAACACAATATAAGCCATGAATATATGTAATGACAAGAGACCTACAGAAATAACTGCATAACATTCACAGCCATTTAGGAGTAATTTATTTGCTTTTTAAGACCAAAGGCACACATCACAGCTAACAATAGGCATGGTTTAATCTAAATGCCTACAGATTCTCAATTTCGTTATACTTGATGTTACAATTCTCAATTTCTGGATTAAAAGCACAGTTAGAAATAATGACATTCTGTCTTTTACTATGTAAATAACTCCTCATGCATACTTGACTTACTGCCCAGAGTATCCTTTTCAAAGAGAGACGTACATGACTTTTAGCAGTCTAAATCTCAGTGACTCAAAAATCTTAAAATACCTGAAAATACTTAAAAGAACTAACTAACATTTTTGGGGAGGGGGTGAGGAAGAGCCAAATAAAGGAAACGCTTACCAGCTCTACAAGTTTCTCCAGAAATGGAATCAATTTTAGGAGTTCATTGTCATTTTTATCCATGAACCAGCTTTCTATAGGAATTCCATTTGAAAGCTAAAGTTTAAAAAAAAAAAAAAAATCAACACATGATTTCCACTTAATTGATCTAAAAATATGACTTGTGAAATAGCATTTTGGGGAAAATGTTTCCAAGCTAGAGTTTATTAATATGTATTTTTCCTCTAAAGGTTGTATTAAAATTCACTTCCAAAATATCTCCTTCCTTTGCATACATCACTACAAAAATTTCCACATCGAAGCTGCAACAGAACTACCTCTAGAAGTTCTGCTGAACTGAAAAGCGTTGGTATTTCGAGAAAGCGTTACGTTAAAGCACACCTGGATGCTAGCTGTGTACTGGCTGTACGCAGTTTGCGCAAATGAGGCTAAGTCAAACAGGCCTTTGGGTTTTTTGCTTCTTTAATGTAGGTGAGACCTTGGAGATCACGCTCTGCCCTCCTTTATCTACATAATAGGACTAACCGGAATAGTTACATACCATACTTCTGGGAAAACCTAAATCACAGGGTATAACTTTGTAACATTTAAGCATAAGCAATTTTCACAGCTGTGTGTCATTTCAACCAGCGATTTCTTCTTAATCATTTCACTAGCATTAAAAAACTAAATCCACAATAGACTCCAAGCAACAGACTTAGCAGACTGGTGGTTTCTTCAGGAAAGCTGAACGAGAAAAAAAACTGACTGGTTATGTAGTCTGTTCATATGAGAAGTCACTTACTTGGCACCTGCTCAGCTCCTCACAAAAATAAGAGAAAAGCAAGCAAACCTGAGTGATTTATCACAGCTTGTTTTGTAAACCTAAGCACAAAACTTAAATCAGAAGTGAAACCCAAAATGTAGTGTTTCACTGTCTTCCTCAGAAAGTTTTTTGCCATATCTGAAAAGTTTGCTGACAGCAGCACCCTTACCTGATAAGCAAAGGCTTGCGGTGAATTGTCAATTATGATCGTTTTTGAAAGATCTCTACCAAGAATGTTTAAATCCTTTATGTAATTTCCTTGTACACAAACACAATGCTCACGGAAAAGTCGATGCCTGTGATTAAAGTAAAATACTAGTTAATGAGACAAATTACAACATCTACATCGCATAGGGGAAAAGAAGAGTGAACTTTGCCAAATGTTATCCAGTCTTTTTCTCTTCTGATCTACTTAGCTCCTTTTAAATAATTGTTCCCTTTTTTCCCATTCACTTTTGAGCTTTTTACTGGTAAAATTACTAGTTAAGGTGATTTTATATTACCCTAGTTCTGCAGGCAGTTGTTTGTATTTAAACAGAAAAGCTCAACTCGGATGTAACAAATATTTGTCAACAGGGTCTTGCTTTCTAACCATTTTTGCAGATGGATTGACAAAGGGGCCCAAATTCTCAAATGATTTTTGCAAGGCCCCAAGATCAGAGGTTAGTTCCGCACAGGAACCAATTTATCGGGTTTTATTATCCTGTTATGTTGCGCCAGCTGTTACAGTACACGGCCTCCCTATGCCACTGCATGCCAGAACACAAAGTATCAGAAGAAATGTTTTCTTTTTTATGTTACCTCTGTTCGCAATTAACCCGTTTCAGTTATTAGACCTTGAAAAAAGCCTCAAGGCCAAAACATTCCATCAACTTCTTCCTTTCCAATTAGTCTACTCCCTTGTAATTCATTACAGAAGAAATACATAGTAA
>WAAD01034483.1:389004-416622 GCA_013389945.1 Fregata magnificens | reverse complement strand
CAATCCCCTCATCCAGATCATTGATGAAGATGTTAAGACTTCCCTAAGAGTACAAATTACAGCTTCAATACTTGAGTCCAAGGCAAGCACACATTTCTTACCTGTAAGTGGTGGCAGGTCACGGTCATTTGTTTCCTCCACTTCTTCTAAACCATTGTTGACAGTAGACCTGACCTGCACTGCTTGGCTAGTATAAGCTGCTCCATTGGTCGATGTTGCAGTACTTGTAGTAATCTCATCTACCTGTTCCATATCAAGCTGTTTGACTATTTCTTCAGCTTCAACAGCTTGTCCTGGAGAATCTGATCCTGACGTTCCTGAATTAAGATTTCAGTACACTCACAGTCATTATCTTTAAGCTGAGCTACATATCTGAATACTGATAGTCATTATTAACCGCACCAAAAAAAGTTTCAGAATACTTGAAGATAGCTGCATTTGATTCACGTTACAAAAATAAGAACCAAAATGGAAGAAATGTTCTAATGCATAAAAACTTATTGTTTCTTTTATTCTAAGAATTAAGGAGCCCTTTCTCTGGCAGTAGTAACTCTTGGTCTGTAATTCAGAATAAAAAGTGTACTGCCACTCAAAACAGCTTTTTCTTTAAAAAAAAAACCCCTATCATTCGTAGCTTTAACACTATTAGCTTTTTAAATAATACTCACCATTTTTATTTGCTGGTGAAAAAAAATTGAAAACAGGAGAAAATATGGTTCCCAGTAATGTAGTTCGTGGGGGACTGCCAGTGGCAGGATTATCTTCTAATTTTCCGTTTTGCTTTACGTGTTGGTTTGTCATTTCGTAACTACCAGCTTCTGTAAAAGAAAAGTTATGAGGTATAATACCATGCTTCTGTTTTTCACAGTTACATCCTCTCTTTTACTGTTATTATTTTCACTATAGGAAAGATCCCTCTTGCTCACGGTTCAACTTGGTCGACAAAAAAATTAGCCTAAGTATTTAATTTAAAAAAAAAAAAAAGCTAGCAATTTATTATCAACATAAAAACAAGATGCCAAGTTTCAAAACCATCTGAAGTTTAACACTACAAATTAGGAAGCACTCATTGTTTGTATCAAGTATGCTATAGATCAACAAATAATAGAAGTTTAAATCCTTTAAATGGGCTTGATGATGGAAGACAGACTTTAAGATGCTGCGCACCTTTCACAACAAATAGATGTCAGTATCAGTGGGACTCCACTAGATGGAAACAAGAGAAAGCGTCAGTGGAACTCCAATGGCTGAACCTCCAAACTTCACAAGATCAAGTCCATCATTTATTATTCTCCACATATATATACACACATAGATGCATAAATACAATTATGAATTAAAATGATTTTTAGTTGTTATCACAGATAACAAAGGACATAGAATTAAATAAATTTCCACGTTACAAAACATAACACATAACAATCAACATTTTCTATAAATGTGCATGTACAGTAAAGTACACCATAGAGCTAAAAACTGCCATCTCATGGCTGAGATCCAGGACATGGTTCTGAGACTGAAATGAAAGAGAAGTTATTTACTTCACGGTAACAAGTCTTTGAGACATCTGTCCATACGGAAGTAAGCAAATGTATTTCGTGCACATGAGCTGAGAACCTTTTTGTCAGCTGAGCCTGATGGAGCTGCACAAGTACTTCACGCTTCCTATCGTTCCTATATAAAACATAGGGTGTGCCAGCCGCAACTCAGTGCCTTCACTAATATGGAATATTTTAACTAAGAACTTCTTATCACTGTAACAGTAACATGGGCTCAGTGTGCTCTATGTGCATATCTCTGAACACACTTGATTTAAGTCAATAGATTCTCTTTCACCTTTGAGCAGTGTCTGCATGCATCACACTACAAGTGGGTGCATATCCACTATCTCTCCAGGAGGCAAAAAACCTTAATTAACAGCAGCAAATACTGGAAAAAGTGGCTTCTCCTAAAGCCGTGTTACACAGACATCTGACAACAACCAAACAGGAAATTCTCCCACATTGTAAACTTTCCATCACTGAAGTCACTCAGTTGGAGCTCTATCCTCTACCTACCGATTTTGCAAACCTTGTTGGGCTATGAAATCTTTGAGACCTCTGCCTTGCTGAAAAACTTGGCAGAAACCAGACAATGGATTCCCAAGTTACTGGGGGAATGGAGAATGAAGGAACACTGACAGGCAGCACAATCACATTAAGTCTTCTTTCCTTAGAAACTAAGTCTAAAAAAGGTTTTTTTAAAGTCAGATTTGGAACCACAGGTGACACTTTAAATGGCATTGACCATTTTATCACGTCATTATTAGAGATATTCAAAAAGAAACAATTTTCACGGCGAACAGGGTTGTGGAATCTCCATCCTTAGAGATATTCGAAACTTGACTGGACAAGGCTCTGAGCAGTCTGATCTAACTCCAAAGCCAGATCTCAGTTCAAGCTGGATCAACATTGCTGTGAGGGGAGCAGGGGGACTGGCCCAGATGACCTTTAGAGGTCCCTTCTGATCTAAATTTTCCTATGATTCTGTGACAGAAACCCATCTAAGTGTTTGACAAGTGCTTTCAATATCTAAAGACACCTGGTTCCTTCCACAAAGGTCATGAGTTGGGAAGTCACATTTCACTTTTTTGTGAGAAAATGGGAGAAGAGCTAAATCAAATAATTATCATTGGTTTTTTAGAATAATAATTTAAAAAAAAAAAGTTAAATTAGTTCCAAAATAGCTGGTGATGATCACATATCCAAATTGTTCTTACAAAAATACAATGGATGTGTCTGAAGTAATGTAACTGTTGCTTCCAGTCTTAGAAATCTTATTTTGCTATTAGCTCAGCCTTGCTCTCACTGAAGTCAATCACAAAACCCTTAACAACCTCCACCACTGAAGAAATGTCCTACATTCGTTAACAGCTGTAAGACTACTGAATCACCATTCAAATGCAACAACATAAGATTAGAATATTTACAAACCTCCATTCATTTGACTTTTCCGTCGTACTCGAGAGATCTGTTTATTAGGCTTTTCTCCTGTTTGAGGTGTGGATGTGATCAAGTTGTTATCTATATCCCGTTCAATTCTACTTCTTTTTGCAGGATTTTCTCTTTCTTCCTTAAAATAGAAAAGGGGGAAAAAGAAACATACTGAATAGTGCCTCTTTTCTCCACTGAATACTACCAGAAAATGTTAGCTGTTAGAGAAAGTTTCACAAAAGATCCATTTACTGTTCCACTTCCAGATGCAGAATATGCAACATGTATCTGGCCAGCTGGAATTCTGAACTCATTTAAACTGACACAACTCAAGGTAAATAGCAAAGAAAACTGTACTTGGAACTTCTGTAGTAGAAAAACTGTCTTTAAGTACTACTTCACCGGATAGCCAATTTATAAATACGTAAGTGCTATGGAGTTGGGGAAATGTTGAGACAAGGCAACTAAAATTTATCTGAAACTTGATTTCTCTGCCTGTTAAATGTACAGGAAGTAAACTGCACAACAATATCCAATATTAAATTCTCCACCATGCTCCCTACACAAAGTGGCTTGCTAAATTGTATACAAGTATGTCACTTGCTGCTTATTCAATCCATATCAGATAGTACGTGGCGAAACTTAGCTGTTAAAAATGTTGTAAACAAGGGTTATGGCCCAATGATTCTTCTTACCTTTAAGTAAATGACTGTTCTTCCCTGGGGCACTTACATGAATGATATAGAACCAAACATTTTTGCATATTTTCTCTGCATGAGTATATGTGTAGGCACACGTTTAAGACAGGTTTCTTCCCCTTTTTCCCCAAAGCACCTCCTACAACTTAATAAAATGGCAATCTGAAATCTAAAGCATAACCATACAGAGTACACTGAAATGTAAGGTGTGAGACAATGCAAAATAAATTGGATTAAATATAAAAATAAATAACAAGGCCACAGACCATATCAAAGTTAATTAAAATTTCAATTTTAGAATTACAATATTACCTTTCTGGAGCAGCAGTTTCACATCTTTAAAAAGAAAAGAGAAAAATGGTTTGCGTGCTCCAAAAAAAAAAAAGTCAATAGATCTTTTAGAAAAATTAATCTAAAGCCCATGCTAACAGTACAGTAGCTAAAAGAAATACTAACAAACATGGAAATGTATTGACATCCATATCAGAAGACAAGTGAACACCACTGATCCCAAAAGCTTCCCACTGGCAATATCCTTGACCAACAACCTTGGTGAGAACAATCTAATTACTACCACTTAGAATTAATAATCTTGTATATACCATAAATCCATATAATGAGAGAAAACGGATGGCTCACTGAACTGATAAAAGAACAGTAAGGCATCTCATCTTGTAGGTCATTTGTTCAAATGTTCAACACCAGGGAAAAAATGAGAGAAATTGATTAACTTCTACAAGCTATCCACTGGCCTTCATAAAATGAGTTGCGCTCTCATTCTGCTTTGCGGAAAACAAGTGTAGAAACATCACAATGGAAACAGGAAATCTGGCTGATGGTATCAGCAGGGACATAAAGAATTCACTAAATCTGGAGATCCCTTTCATCCTCCAGAAGAGGAGCTATCATGATGTGGTGGGAAAGCTCACCCTGCCATGCCCATGTTGTACTAGTTAATGGAATTCAAAGGTGAAGTTAGATATAATGTTATTGTGCTACTTGGTTTATACACTGAACATGTTATTGCACAGATGTAGAATTAAATATACCTATTATATGTATTTATATAACAATCTATATGAATTCTATGATCTAGTCAATTCAATATAACCTATTATTTTCAATAAATGTGCTATAAGGAACATGGCAATGTCACACCGACATTAACATTTTGTTTGCTTTTAGGTTGTTTTCAGAAACCACGTACGTATTAAGGAATGGCCTAAACTGAGACTAGAAGTAATGCCAACACGTTCGAAGTCGATGCAATTTCTGACGGTGCTAGAACCCCCAAAATCGAACAAGTTTAGAGGACCTTGCAACAGCAAGTTCTACAATATTTCTGATGTTAACACTTAAAAATTTTAACAGTACTTCCTGTACGCATATGTGTATCAGTTTTCTGGTATAGTAGATTTGTCATTTCGTAAATGACAAATACTACTGCGCGCTCCATGCTATTGCTGACTTGCACGGCAGCCATGAGTTCGCAAAAGACCTCAAGATCAGACCCATCACCATCCACATTTGAAGAGCCACATTTTAGTCTCTGGTTTCTCTAACTAAACAGCTGTAAGGTTTTTTCAGGTTTTGTTTGTTTAAGGAGTATTGTTATAAGACATCTTTGCAATACCAGATAAACGACCTATGACTATGATCGAAATTGTCGAGATATACCTTTTATGAAGACCTTTATTGCCATAAATCCATATAACCTCGGTGGTGATTTAGATTTTAGCATACCCATAAACAAACTACTATGCAAGTTGTACACATACACTATCTCAAAGAGTTATAACGTTTCCATGGCAGCCACAAGACTACTTTGTTAAGTCATTAGCGCTTTGGAAGATAGCCCGGCAGTATCAATATCATGCCATGCTAATGCCACTGGAACCACTCCAAGTCCTGCTACAGGCACAGGGGAGGACATGAAAGGAAACAGGAGAAAAATGTGGACATTTTATATTTAAAAAACCTGTCAAGAAAAAAAAAAAAAAGAATGAAATGTAATCCAAAGATTTGGGAGAGGAAGGGAAGAGGGGAAGAGAGAAAGTTAACAAAACCTTAAGGAGACAAAGGAAAGGAAAACCAGACATATTTCCCTTATCTTAAAATTCCAATGTAAAATGTTTTGCTTAGATTTCAGTGTTTTGTTGCAGTGGTTTTGCAGCCAAAATGTTGCACCACTGAGCTACAGTATAGATGCTGAATGTAAAATAGATTAATTGTCCTGGTTTAATGAAAAACAGTGTGAGCGGATTTAACCATTTATTTTTACTGAAACATTTCTTTGTTGGTACCTCAATGTTTCTGTGATAGGTAATTAACACATGCCATGGAATATTAAATTTCACTGTATTTTTGACAATTTAAGAATATACTGTTACTTTAAAATTATTTCAACTTCAGCTTGTTACAAAATTATCATTTCAACACTTAGTTCAAAACTCAGAAAATACTTCTGAATTTGTATCATATAGTAAATCCAGGATACATTTTAATTTAGTTACGACTTCTTGGCTACTCCTCTTTAAAATTTACAGCTACATAATGTCAATATCTGGACTGCTGGGACTGAATGAAGTTTGGTTTTTTTTTTAATTGGCCTCCCTTTACAGAACCTTACAGGTTTTTGAAGCAATTGCAAGGTTACATTCAGCCTACCAAAGTAACATATAAATGTAATTCACCCTCAAAATGTACATGCAACAGGTTTTAACATGTGAAGATTAGTAAAGTTCAGATTTCTGTCTGGATCAAGACAGATGAGATTCAGTGGTTTAGCCCTGACAATGTTTGAATTTGATCCACTAAGCGGGGGCAGTGTTCACTGCAATAATACACTGAGTAGTCATACTAATTTCATGATAGTTGAATTTGAGAGGTTTGACCTTTATTGATTGACTCCTAAACAATTTTGCATAAAAATGCTAAAAAATACTCAGCAAATTTGTGCTTTCAGACTCACTTTTCTTAGTAGCCAGTTGGTAATTCCCAAATTCAAGGAATCCTTAAAACAGAAATTAAAAATCTACTGAATTTATTAGGCAACGTTTTCACAAAGAAATACCTAGGAAATAAATCCTGTGATTTATTGGATTGTCTTAAATACATCTACAATTGACTCCTGTAGGGTTTGAAAGTCTGCTTCTTTTTTTTTTTTTTAAATATCTGTTACCTGACACAACTATCACAGGTACTTCTTGCCTTCCAATTCTTTACAAGAATGTTTTGCTTCCACGACATTACACATTTATTTATTCTTAATAGAAATGGTTTTAAATCAAATTTAACTGAACATGACCCTACTGAAAAACAAAAGAAGAAACCCACTGATGGTGTACCTTGGGTGTGCTTCCTTTAATAAACTTTTTGATTGACGACAATAAGCCAGTTTCATTTTTCTGTGGTCTTCCTCCACCAACAGGTAAGCTGTCTTCCACCTCCGAATGTTTCCTCTTTGCCCTCAAAGCACGTTGTGTGTGAATTTGATTCGATTGCTGAGAAGCTTTCCGCGTTCTCAGCCTCATTTTCATGTGTACCACATGTAAAGCTATAAAAGGAAAAAACAAGAATACTTAGTCATTGAAGAAATGTATTAAGCTTCAGCTCATGAATTCAAAAAATTATATAACACTGACAGTGCTCTGATGCACTGAGCTTTTACATCCATATATATGGCTTAATTTAAATCAAAGAGAAGAGCTATTTAAGTTAAATCATAACATTGGCAGTAGAACAAATGAATATAATCTGGCCATGGATACATCTAACCATTAGATCAATGAGGTTTTTGCATAACCCTCCAATCCGAGTAGTAGGAACAAAAAATCTACCTGCTTTTAAGATGAAAAGGATTGTATGGTGCCTGGTGCCTTCAGCATCAAATGACTAGGCTCAATGACCTAGGCAGTCCTTTCCAGCTCTGTGTTCCTCACAATACTTCATTCTAAGTCTCTACATTAAATTTGAGATGAGGCATAAATCTAAATTCACGTCAAGTGTTCACAGAAGGAGAAATCATAAATGAGACTATGCACTCAATATGGGTGAGGATATAGCAGCTCACCAAAGGAACCTGAGATTGATCTTCAATACAACTGTATTTGGGAATAAGATTAGACCACAGGAAGACTCATGCAAGGGCAATATTTATTAAAGCAGAGTAAGAGGCCATTCCAGGGAATGTGTCCCATTTATCTCCAACCTTCAATTGGACTGCTGGTATAGTCAAATTTGTGCATAAATATAACTGCTTTTCCGGGCTGAGGGATATGCCTTCTTCAGTTGACTGAAGCACATACTTGGGTTGATTCGAATGGAACTACTCATGTGCTTAGAATTATGCATATGTTAGATCAGGAGCAGAAAAAAGAAGCAGCAAGAAATCCATCTGAGCTGTAATGCACAGAAATACCAGTAAGAAAGTCATATGCATTTCCTAGCAGAAGTCACAACAAAAAGCATTTTTTTACAGAAGAAAAGCATATGCTTATCACGATAGGAATCAGTATCTGCTTTTTTGAAGCTCATTTAGCATGTATCATTGCTGAATAGACAGAATAAATAATCTATAACATTTAAAATATAAGCAATGTCACAACAGCTCTCTTGTTTAGGAGAAGGCAACGGTGGCACTGGTATGATTCACATAGAAATACTGGGATAGTATTTTTCAAAAACAGTACAAAAACTGTACACAGTTGCATTTGTTTGCAGTCAGCTAAATCTCAATCTCAAACAAAAGGTGTTCCTAACAAATTCCAGCTAACGAAGAACAACATAACTAGTGACACTATTTTTAGAAGACTTAGCAAAAAAAGTACTCAATTGGTATTGTCAAGAGTGAAATATTTTAATTACATATAATATTTGTTTTAACTGCCAGCAAACATGTGATTTCATTTTCCATACGTACATGTCCAGCATTTTCCATCAGTAGTTAATACAACAACTGTTTACAGACGGGAAGAGGACAAGTCAAGATTCTTACATGGCTGAAGTAACTACAACAAAAGTGGACTGATATGTGAGGTTTAACGAAAGAGAACAGCAACCGTAGCCTAAATTTATAAAAACTGGTTCCTTATAATCTTGCGCCCTCTAGTAACAGAAGCATTAAAACTCTGAGTCCATGAGAGTATCCTTTCATTATTAATATTTACAATAAAATTTGCATTTAATTTAAAAGAATCTACTGTATGTGGAAAAAAGTAATGCAGAGAAATAATGAAAAAAAATCCCCAAAGATTTTAATCCAATTTTCTGTTCCCACTCCTTGCCACTAGAAAGATAAAAAGATAAAAATAACATTCTTATACAAAGACGTAAAATAAATATGCCTGTTATCAGAACTTGCATCTCGACTTTTCTTTCTTACAAACTGCTGCCAGATGAATTTTTTGGGTATGATTTATGGTGGGAAGGATCCACAACAATAGACATATGCTCCTGTTGTACTTCTGTACGAATCAGGAGAACCTAATTATAAACTTGAAGAAGTTATCCAACATCAACGGACAGGATGGTCCAAAGATACCTTAAAACATATATTGTATTTTCACTTCAGAAATATTGAGGAAAGCATTATTTTTTATCAGCGTTCTGTGCATTAACTCATGTACTTTAAGTATGACTTACCAAAATCGTATTAGCCTAGGCGGCTGAAAAAAAGAACAATCACATTTAAGGTTTCTCAGTGTTCCTGTATGTGGGAGATGAACTAAGTCACAACCCTAGCAAGAAATACAGCCTGAGACAGAAAATGGCCATTAAACTTTCAAACCAAATAGTATAAATGTATCAATGTTTCAAGTTAAATAGTTAGCAATTTGTTGAAATGAAGTTAGAGAAAAACAACAATGTTTTGCCATGTTAAAAATATTCTTAAAACTCTCCCAGGAGCTCTAGTCCTTCCACGCTTTGAAAAGGGAATTTTATTAGCAGTGTTATCAACCTGTTTAGGAATTAATTTGGCTGAATTAAAACTCTCTGAAATTCTTAATCTGTATACTGCAAGGAGACACATATTAGATCACAGACAGCAATCTCTAGGACAGAGAAGTGAGCAGAGAAGGAGTGCAGACAGCAGAGTCAAAAACACGTCAACCATCCCAACTTCAATTGGTTTCAAATGGGTATCAACAGCCCCAGCACACTAGGCTCCTTCACATCTCTGACATGCCAGCCAGCCAGCCCCATGCCATCCACAATGACTAACTATTCTTTTTTTTGTATTCCACAGGTCGAATGGATTTTTGTTTGCAATCCTTCCTGCCAGCAAGCCCTGGAAGCCAGGCACAGGAACAGAGCAACGAGGCAGCCTATACCCATGATGGTCCCTTGGGTACAAGAAACATGCTTCTGCTGAGAAGTTGAGGAGAAGCGGTAAGAGTGGAATAAAATCAGAAAGATACAGGAAAAAAGGTACAAGAATATGTAATCATCAGAGCAAACTTCTCAAAGGTACTTTAAGATATGGTAGGATGTCATGAGGGAACCCCGTGGCTTGCTCCTGCTCCTTCCTCATTTCTTTCCCACACTCATTTCAGAGTTTGTCTCCTCCTCAGAGACCAGGCTAGCTCACTGAGCTAATGGGGAAAAAAAAAGTACTTCATTTTTATGCCAGTTAAATCAGTTTATACAGGGAATCCATGGGCATCCAAGTAATGCAACAGAGCAGGCGCTGGAGAAGAACACACAGCATACCTCACACGTGACGTAGCTAGACATCACACAGCCTACTGAGCTGGTGTCTTTTGCAGAGCTGAATAGGACAGAGGTCCAAAGACGGATGGAGGGAAGCTGGGAGTCACTAGAGGCTCCATTCCCAGAGTACTCACTGTGATAGAGCACAGGGTTCAAAGTGGCCGTGATGTCTTGGAGCAAACAGGTAGGCAGCATGTGCATGAAGCCAAGCACCAAGCAAGCGGTATGGAGCGCAGTCAGTCCCACCAACTGCAGTCCAGGAACTCCCTGATCTCCGTGACATCTGCCAATGCCATCACAGAATCGTTTAGGTTGGAAAAGACTCTTAAGATCATCAAGTCCAACCGTAAACCTAACACTGCCAAGTCCACCACTAAACCACGTCCTTAAGCACCACATCTACATGTCTTTTAAATACCTCCAGGGGTGGTGACTCCACCACCTCCCTGGGCAGCCTGTTCCAATGCTTGACAACCCTTTCGGTGAATAATTTTTTCCTAATATGCAATCTAAACTTCCCCTGGCACAACTTGAGGCCGTTTCATCTCACCCTATCACTTGTTACCTGGGAGAAGAGACCGACCCCCACCTCGCTACACCCTCCTTTCAGGTAGCTGTAGAGAGAGAGAAGGTCTCCCCTCAGCCTCCTCTTGTCCAGACTAAACAACCCCAGCTCTCTCAGCCACTCCTCATAAGACTTGTGCTCCAGACCCTTCACCAGCTTCGTTGCCCTTCTCTGGACACGCTCCAGCACCTCAAGGTCTTTCTTGTAGTGGGGGGCCCAAAACTGAACACAGTATTCGAGGTGCGGCCTCACCAGTGCCGAGTACAGGGGCACGATCACTTCCCTGCTCCTGCTGGCCACACTATTCCTGATACAAGCCAGGATGCCGTTGGCCTTCTTGGCCAGCTGGGCACACTGCCGGATCATGTTCAGCCGGCTGTCGACCAGCACCTCCAGGCCGTTTTTCCGCCGGGCAGCTCTCCAGCCACTCTTCCCCAAGCCTGTAGTGTTGCATGGGGTTGTTGTGACCCCAGTGCAGGACCCGGCACTTGGCCTTTGTTGAACCTCATACAGTTGGCCTCGGCCCATCGATCCAGCCTGCCCAGATCCCTCTGCAGAGCACAAGAGGAGGATACCCTAACCTAAACACCAAAGCTTGGGCCTGAGCATTGCTGTTCTTAAGCCTTTTCTACACCGTAATGCTTTTGTGCCACTCATAACCGTGGTCTCAAGTTAACCCAATTACAGAAACTAATCTTCAATCACCTGTGCTATGAACTCTCTGGAAAGGGTGTATTGCACAGAACTGAAATAGTCAGGACTCCCTAAAATATATACGTTGAGTAGATAAACATATACACAAATGAGATTCTTAATTCTCATTTACCTAGTTCAAAAAACTCTGAAAGGTAAGAAGAGAGTTACACTAAACTAATTCAAGTTTTTGATTGACAATGGATAACTATTTACCATGGGGAATTACGTATTAAGTAAATGAACATTAAAATACAACAGGATTTAGTATATTCGAAGATGAAAACCACATTCACTGAAATGTTACTTATACATTTTGAAAAACTGGAACACATCCTGCAATCTGACTTTACAAAACAGCAGTCTTTTAAAATGTTCTGGTGAGAAATCTAAGATAACTGCCATTTCCTGGGTAGGAATTAAACAAGACTATACTAAAAACAAACATGTGTAAAAAGGAATTAGACAAAATTGTAAAACATTGAAAGAAGACTGACACGAGTGAAATTCCAATTTGAGAACGAAAATATTACTTAAAATTTACTATACTACAAGTTGCCTGATTTTTCTAGAACTGAAACAAATATTAGGCAGACAGAAGATTAACCAACTTAATGTTTGTCAATGATGAGTATGTATTTATCCAGCAAAGAGCCATTCAACTCATCTGTACGCTATTGCCAGAGAGTTCTTTGGCTCATTTCACATCCTGGGTATCACGCCTGGGGTTATAAATATCTCTAATGGACTTAGCAACAGTTACCTACAATCCTCTCAATGACAGAAGTTTGCTTTCCTAATGCGTGATACATTTGGCAGTGGACAGTTTTTACTTGAATTGTATGTGTGCTTCTTTTCTGAAACAAGCATAAACCAGACTACAATACTTAACACACTCTCGCAGTCAAAATAATCAAGTCTAAACATGTATGTGAATTTCCTTCCTCAAACACGTGCAGTTTGGATTCCACCACAGCGTGCCATTCAGCAAAGAGACTGACTAAACAACTGCATAACCAAGTATCTCACATAGCCACAGTCAGTCAAGACCTCAGTTGTGCCAGGGAGGTGTGCTAGGACCAACATCGAACAGTCGTACAGTCGGTTGCATGTGGGATTACACTAAACGATCCTAAGCAATTTCTGTAGTTTAATTCTCTTTTCAACGGATTCTCTTTCAGGAGCTTGCAGCTCAAAATCCTCTCTCTGTGCAATACTGTAATTCCTTCACATCATGAAAAGTTGGTGCTAAAGTATTACTGCAACATCACGAACCCCAAGTCAACTAAATAGATTAACAGCAAATATACTGAACATTTAAAGACTCAAGCCATGCTTCTGCACTGTATATGTCGTATTTTAAACTCTCAAAACCCCCTTCTTTGTTGAATTCCTTCTACGTCTATAATAAACCGGGGGGGGGGGGGGGGGGGGGGAAGAGAAAAACCTTGTTCTTCAAAAGAGAAATACATGGAAAAGAGGGAGTAAATGGAATTCTCATTAAACAATTTGTGAGACAGGAAAATAAAAAATGAAGGAGCTATTAAAAAGCAGCAGCTGAACAAGCTACTGCTGCAATAAATTCCCCATTTTCCTGAGTGCCCCCACACTAAGTTGTCAGGCTCACTACCCTGTAAATACTGCTCTTATTCCACGGCACAGGTACAGTGTACCTACAGGAAAGAAATTCCTGTGAATGACTCATATTTCTAAATAAGAGCATACCTCCATGAAATTTTCAGTTAGGGATGATTTATTTTCCCACTACATACGGTACTACTGTTTTATCTATTTTTCCCAAAACTATTAAAAGAAAAATTAGGTGAGGCACATATAATTACAGGGTTTAAGGCTTTTTGATACAGGAAAAAGTTTAAGATGGTAAAAGAACAATAGTGATGAACAATAGGAAGAGATAACTGACAAGAAAATTTAAAATTATAGCGTTGAACGATTTCTACATTTAATTTGGCACTCGGTAATAACACTGAAAACTCTGTATTCCAAGCCTGAACACCGCAAGAGCTCTAGAGGATTAAAACAACTGAACACACTTCAGGAGTGTAACTTGGTGAGCGACAGGAACACATTAGGGGAATTTTTTTTATTTATTTGGGTTTTTTCTAGCTCATAAATTTCTCTTGCATTCAAAGGTAATGCCCAGGTCTTTCCCAGGCAGATCAGACAGCTGCCACGAACCCTCACTGGGTCTCACAGAGTATCGTGCTCTCCCCAACACTGCAGAAGGGGGACGTACAGAGCTGGAAAGAGCTTGCGAGCTGACCTGGCCGCCTTCCCCGGCGCTGGAAGGGAGACCATGAGCCTCCCCTAAGAGGTGAGACAGTAAGAGAAGATGAAAGGATGAAACTTGTGTCAGCTATGTTGGGATCCTCAACTTTTTTTACACAACAGAGCTTCTGCTGCTATAGATTGTATTAAGCTCCTATTGTGGTGCCACAGTACACCTCCCTTCCAAATGACAGAAGTAAGCCAAAAAATGCTCCCTTCTCCCCAGGTAACTGTGCCCATACATTAGTTTTTGCCATCACAGAGCTGATGACCAGGGAGTAGGAAAAATTCACACTACAAAACAAACTGTACTGAAAAATTTTGTGGAATATACCCGATTTCAACAACCACAGTATTCTTCCCACATTACTTCCTGAGCATTTCTTGAAACATTTTTTTACACAAAGCCAAGAAGGCAGTAAAATTTTTTTTTTCTTTTTTTTTTTTTTTTTTATTTTGAGCAAGAGTGTCAATGCCTGCTGTTTATGTTGTAGATAGAGATGGATACATGACCACCACACACAAAGCTGTGAACTGTCACCAAATTTAATAGGTGTGACAACTGATGCCTGGGTTTGAATTTGTGAGCTACAAGTGGCGGGTTCAGTGTCCCACTATCAACCAGCTCAGATAATGCAGACCTCACTGCTGAGGAAGTGTGGTCATTTCGTTCAAATATCTCTGGACATACAAGCTGGATCACAGTGGGCAGATCCACAGAAAGAGGAACCAAGAACAAATGTTTTCTTCAATTTCCTTTTAAACAAATAATACCAGTCATATTTCGTCAGTACACTTCACTACTGCGATGTGACCCAGATTTCAAGTATGAAGAAACCTCCCAACGAGAAGACGTGTTCACTGAGCTGCCTGAAGTCCATTCACATGGTACTAGTGATGCTTTCAAGAAACCTAAGACCTTACGCTAGCATACAAAGAAGCCTGAGTCACCATGGGAAATGGACAAACAGTTGATAAGCCTATGCCTGGTGGGGAGAAAGAAATATGGGACAAATGATAACCCTCGTGTAATGATACACCTGTCTGGACTCACAACAAAGTCAAGGAAAATGACTTACAGTCTTTCATCCAGACAGGCCCCAAAGCACTTTAGAAACTTCAAGGAAACGCTTTTTGTTAGTTCAAAGATGTTGAGACTTTTCCCCCTCAAAGACTCCTGGCCTTTCTTTAACCAACTTATTTTCCTTCCCTAGAAAATTACTGTAATTTCATGTTATTCCAATTGATGTACTTCATACTTTGCAAAACATTGTATTACTTGTCACTTTTCTCAAATCTTCAAGTGTGTTTTTTCTGCAACTGCCTCCTAGAGAGACAACTATTAACTAGGAAACCATGATTCAAAGAAGTCCAGAAGCAGTGCTAGTACAGTGTAGGTAAAACCGAAATAAAAAGACAATGATTTGTAGAAACAGCAAAACACACAATATGTACTATTCAAATGTTGGTGCTTCATTATGAAATCTGGGTAAATGTATAAAGAAACCACAAGTTTCATCAAAACAATAGCCAGCAATAACTATCAAAGACGCAATGCAAATGGCACCTCTTCCTTGTTTCACTGAAAGCACATTTTGTTCTCCTCCATATCTTTCAGGTTACTAAGTCATTTCAATCTGAAATAAAATCACGCTCAAAACCCCTGGGTTTCAGTCCCCTTGTTTGAACCATGATTCCTCAGTACGTCTGCCTTGGGCTCACATGCAGAGTTCTATGCTCCCAAAGCTTAAGCATCTCCCCTAAAAGAAACATTTTCTTAGAAAGATTCTGCCAAAGAATGAAGGCGGCTTTTTATAATTGGCCTTAACAGAAAATAGATTTTCTGTTACTTTATTTTTCTGCTCTAGCAATCATATTTCTAGGCACCATTGTTTTGCCATTGCTTTGCTAGTGAGGCTTTGTTTTGATTATACTATGTGCGTTTGGAACTGAAAGTTTATTCCCTCCAGGCCAAGACATTTTTCTCTTTGCGACTGAGGGTACACACTTGTAATTAATTCAGTCTTTTCAGTTTGGGTCAGACTACTAACCAACAAAGAAAAACGGAGAGCTGGGTTAGTCATAGAAGAGTTAATCTCAGAACAGAACCCCAAAATCTGTTGCCGAAGAAAGACACTATTTACAATCTCCGACGTTGCCAAGACAAGAATTTTACATTAGTCATCTCTGGAGCTTGTGGAGCTCACCAATAGCTGAGACGTTTTGAAATAAGTTTGCAGTGCTCGAGTTTTAGACCAGCGGATAACAAATTCCACTAGAACCAGCACTGTTCCTGTTGAGATTCTGGAACAGACCAGCTGTCTTTAGACATATTAGGCTCTCTGGACATTTAATCCACGCTGCTAGGCACACAAGGAGCCTATTTTTGGAAGTCATCTCCCTCTTGTTACAACCCGTGGTATAGACAGGTTGCTAAACACTTCCTGAACAGACCTTCCAGGATGTTGTCTGACCACAAAAAAATCCTAACGAGTTACTTTTTTTAATTGTTCATCTCATCCATATCAGTTATCTTTTTAATTAAAAAAAAAAAAAAACACCCCAAAAAATGAAGAAGATTAACAAGCCCAAGTAAGTCTGTGTCGGACTATGGAAGCCATGGAGTAACTCCTGTGTTTGTTATAAGACGCTAATAATTTTTGCAAGGTCTACACAGATGAGACCACTGCATTTTGCTTAACTTCACCAGAAAACCTAATCTTGCTCTACTTCACCTTAATCTTCCTGTGGGATCAGAACCACAATCACATATTCCACAGGACTTTGTCAGGTTGCTATCTTTTAAAAGGCTAGATAACGTCTTTGGCTGCTCCTTTGGCCTTAAAAATAGCAGACTATTTTTACTGTAGGACAAAAACCTCTATAATGATAATATGATTCTTACTGCTCTGGAAAACATTTTTCCTTGGTGCACTATATAGCTTCAAAACCTTTAAAAATAGTTTAAACTGTGCTCTCTATCTTGTAAGGGGCTGCTATTATGCTCTTCTCGCACCTGGCTTTCCTGATTTAAAAATAAAAAATAAGAAATCAACCAACTCTGTTGTTAAAAATGGGGAAAATGCCATCACAGCAAGATTTTTATCAGTCACTGTCCGTACAAATTTTTAACTAAACATTTTCCATTACATATACATGCTGACTTAAACCTGACTTTTTCAGAGCCCATTCTGGCGTACTTCTTGCATGGAAAACTTCATTCTTATAAATTTCAGTCTCAGACTAATTTGCTAATTTGTGCATGTACCTAAGTTAAAACTGACATGAAAATAAGTGCTAAAGTTTTAACAGCTTTACTAATTTGTGAGTGGTATTATGTTTCTACATATAACCTTAAAAACATAATATTAAGACATTATGAACTTGAATCTCATTCACTTTCAAAAACATAACTGAAATGAGTTTCAGGGACCTGTCTGATCCCACCACAACGAGGCTATTTTATACATTTTATTTTCTTTCATTATTTTTTTTTTTCCTATTTTATTTTGGGTGAAAAATCCAAAAGAAAAAAAACAAACCTCATTGGCTGCTCAGTGGAAAGTTATAGGAAGTTTCTGGTCGATATTCCAATAATCCAAAGTATAATAAGCATGAGTTACCAACAGCAACAAAAGTTTTGTAAGCCAAAACTGATCTGCATACACATTATGATGTTTCCATTCTTCATTGATTCTACCCTGAATTTCACTTATTTGTTTCACAAGCTAATTGCCTCCAGTTTGGTCTAACATATCTCTGCCACTTTAAAATGCATGAGATGTAATGAAATAATAACTTTATGGTTGTAAAGTAGCAGATATGGCTCTGTAAACAAGCAGGGAATTGCTCTGTTGGGTGAGAAGATGGTGTTTGTCTAGTGCTTTACTTTGAAGAAGTTTGTTTGAGAAAGAGGTAGGAGCTACAGAACTATTAATGCTACCATTACTGATGCCGTATGGTACAGGTTTGCATTCTTAAGAAAAAACACACAAAATCAGTTAGCATTTTAGCATACCTGGCAACCTGAGGGACTTTCTGAGTCAGAGAAAAGGGAGATTGCGCATCTGTATCACAGGGCATAGATTCATACACTACACTAGTAAACCTGAATGGAATGGAGGCGGCTAAGGTCCACTAATCTCCACACTCATCCCATAAATCTCTATCTATGTATTTTAAAACAGAGAAATCTGCAAGAACAAAAAGTGCTGATATCACCTGTGAGCTTACGCGGTTGTTGGATTTTTTTTTTCCAATCATTCGCCAGTATTAGGATGGGAGCAAACCTAACCTCTCCATCAGGAATCCCACAGAGTAAGAAACGGCCATGCCACGTTCCAAAGCCATGCAAGTCTTCTTGACAGCGGTTAATTTATTACATTACAAAGCAGTTACATTATAATTTGGGAGAATTTTCCAGATACTGAGGAAACCTAATTTAACTTAAATACCAAACTTAATGCAAATTAACTTAAATACGAAACAAATACTTGGAAGAAAGTTAGTTGTCACCTTTGTGCCTTCGATATATACGACAGAGCACACAACACACTTCACTAGAAGCACTGAAGAAACAATTTAGCAAAATCATGGAAGAGTATTCTTGATACTTATAAACATTTTAATGAAAATAGAAGGAATGCTTTCTAATTCCCATACCTCCTTCCTCTACACCCCTTCCAGCTCAGTAGGTACTTTTTCATTGTGCATTATGACCAAGGAGGGGGCGTAGGAGGAGAGGGAAAGAAAAGGCAGGCTATAGTGCAGTGATGTTTTCTCCAACAGTAAAGTCAATTTAAGGAGCTATTCATTCCTCCACTGACTGTGCTGTTTGCTGCCTTTCAGCATGTAGTTGCAAGACGTTAGTTTTTGCAGAGCAGCTGGCACAGGGAGTTCCAGCCTCCCCTTCTCCGGCACAGCTCACTCTCACCCGCATGATAGAGTTTGCTGCTCTGACAGGCTGTGGCTGCATGACAGCCTAAGCCAATCTAATTGCTGTCATACTCCTGCACCCTCCCTGAGGCAGCTTTGGCACTCAGCTAACCCTCCACTGAGCCATATTTTTAGGCCAGCTTAGTAAACTGAAGTGTTTCAACACAGAATCACAGGAACAAGGGGTGGAATAAAAACATACAACTCCTGGCACAGGAAAGGACAGCTATAGTAGTAAACCAGCAAGCCCAGGGCATGAGGTTAAAGCACTGTACACGATCATCCGTGTATAACTACATAACTTCACACAACCGTTTAGCTGTCAGCATGGTCTCTGGCACAGTCACGAATGGTATCAATGGCACAGCGTTCTCCTGGACGGTGCTCAGGAACAGCTCAAAGCAATACGTGGGAGAGGGCTGTTCCCTACAGGCAGGGCAGAGGAGGTCACCCTGTTTTGGAGGAAGAGAGGAGGATGCAACCTGTGTCACACCGCTTGCTCTCAAGGCCAAGGAAGACATCCTGGCCCATTTCACTGACTGGTCCGTGGGACTGTAGCAGCAAAGAGACTGTTCTAAGCTGCTGTGGAACCACAGCCTCAGCTGCTCCAGTATCAACCGTGAGGCTGGGGTTTTTTGTTGATGTGATCACTGAAACTATTCAGGTTTAAAATTTCCCTTTCATTTTCTGGCACGTTATTTTAACAAAGACTATCCAGCCACAAATCTTTAAACCAACAGTATTTTATGTATGGTTTCATTTGCTTACTGTACTCTTTGAAGGGCTGTATTCTTTAGCATAAACATTGATAAGCTTTTTCTATTACAGCCGATTTTTTTTTTTTACAGCCTAGTTCCTAGAGAAAATGGCCTCAAGTTGCATCAGGGGAGGTTTAGATTGGACATCAGGAAAAATTTCTTTACTGAAAGAGTGGTTAAGCATTGGAAGAGGCTGCCCAGAGAGGTGGTGGAGTCGTCATCCCTGGAGGCGTTCAAAAAAGGTGTAGACATGGCACTCCAGGGCCTGGTTTAGGAGGCATGGTGGTGTTGGTTGACGGTTAGACATGATGATCTTAGAGGTCTTTTCCAACCTCAATGATTCTGTGGTTCTATGAAAATCAGGCTTATACAATTGCACTGTCCATAACTGTCTGTGTGTCTGTCAGTCCTCCCCTGGCAAATGCGGAACCCACTGACCAATATCAAACCAGTTTCACAGAGGGAGAAACATTTCGAACAAAGTTCCTACAAGTTTTCTGCAAATCAAAAGCTATGTAGGTAAGACAGACCCTTTTAGCATCCCCAATAAGCGAAAGACGGCCACAGCCCAGTCCTTACCCCACATCCACTCCGGCTACACACAGACATGCTCCACCTCGTCTCCCTTCCTAACCCACCTCTGAAAAAAAGGTCAGCTCCTCAGCAGAGACAGAGCAGTGAATGAACAACCGTGCATTCTGCTTCCAGCTCAGCCAGCAAGCAAACCCAGCGTAGGCACTTCAGGCACCAGGAGGCAGAGCAAACAGGAGGTACTCTAACTGGAGGTGGGGATCCTTGAAATACTGTGGATAGAGAGTCTGGACGTATTACAGGAGACAAGAGGGCTGGAAGGCACAAAAGAATACGAGTGTGGGAAAACAGACCTTATCAATTCTGCTGTTCAAGAAACAACAGACAACTAACCGGATTATTTCAGCTAGCGCTCGCTGTTATCTCGTTAAGAAGAATCCTCATTTATGACACGTACAATATGACAATAAAATAACTCAGAAACAGGGTTTGGAGAAAAACGCTAAGCACACCGTTCACATAAATAGTTAGCATCTTTTGTCCCTGAGCACTACAGTGGATCAAAACTCCTACAGAGTAATATTTAAAAACCTGCACGCTAAAGGGGGGGGGGAGGGGGAATCATTCTCTTCTCATCCTTTCAGTATCATATGTTATAAAACAGAACTTAGGTTTTTAAACTCTCTTTGAACACAGAGGATAAACAAAGTGCACCCAGATTAGTTTAAACAACCATCTATTGCAAACAGAGTTAATTCAGCAGACTTTGTACAGAAGCAGATGAGGAGTGACCATCTAGCCACAGGGGAAAGAGTAGCACTAAGCTATGGAACTCAAGTAACAGGTGAAACTGCATCTGTTCTATCCTCTGATGGATGACTGAAGGCTTAACCCTCTTTTACAGCCTTTTCACATCAGATTTGTCCCTTCTTCTATCAACTGCCATGTGCTTCTCACTCCTTTCACTAGGAGCTTAACACAAACTTTAAAAGTGGCATGGCATCTTCTGCCCTCTCACAAGGCAAGATATTGCTTAACATATCTGCACCAGTTTTTTAGTTTGGATCTAGCGTGAGCTTTTGAAACAGATCTCATCATCCCCTTCATAGTGCTTCGGTTCACATAACAAAGCAGTCTCGGAGCATACCAACTGGAGTCCTCTGGCTGAAACTAAACCGGAAGATACACTTCAACCACTAAAGGACACGGGACCAGACCGAGCTAAAACCTCCAGAAGTGCAAACAACATGGACATCAAGTCCCCAACACCAACGGACTCATTCTACAGGTCTGTTCCCATTGCACCACACTATTTGACAATACAGCTGAGGACTGACAACACTGAGTAAGCTGATATAACAGTAGTGGGTTTATCAGGATAGTTACTTTAGTTTAAAAATCAAACTAAACCATCAAACAAAAGAAAAAGCTCTCTACCCTAGTAATTCTGACAAAATATCAGCTATCTGCAAACGTAGGCACAGAGCCTTTCAAATTCCCAGCAACAAAGTAAATGGCACATTAACAGCTACGCAGGGTCCTCTAACCTTACAGCATCTAAACTAAAAGCGGACAGAAAATACAAAGAGGAGAAAGAGCAAAGAGCAATCTTCCTGAAATAACTTTTTAATTTTGGAAGCATGGACCACTGATGACAAATGTTTATTTTTTTAATCTTAAACTCTTTTACGGTTTGGAACTCTATTATGTTAATTGACTCGGGCCATTTTTGTATTAACTATTAATCTTTGAGATTGAACGTTATCAAACGTTTTCCAGGTATATAACAAACCAATCTCCTATCAAAACAGAATTATCTTCAAATAAGTCCAATAGGGTAATTAAGCATAACATTAAGCATGACACCTCTTCACCTGAAACTGCATCTATACAGCCCATTTTTCCAACTCAGCTCTCAAAGACCTTCTCTTAAGAGTGCTAGTAAGTTTTCTAGTCCCTAAGCAACACAAAACTAAGGAACTCTAAATCCAGTAGTTACAGTTGTTTAAGAATATCACTTTAGCTACACTCAAGTCTCCAAAAGTTTCTTCCAAATCTGTACTTTTAAGAACATAAATTAACAGCATCAAGATTATACTAATTTTCTTGTTTTCTTCTTTAATATTCATCGGTTCTGTCTTGATAAGCAAAATAAACAAGCTTTTCCAAGTGTATTTAAATTGATTTAATTACAACTGCTTGGTCTTGACAAGAGTTTAAGGTGTCAAATAAATTGAGCTAGGTAATTCAATCAAATATACTATATTTAAGCCTGGTACACACAAAGCTCCTAAGTATGTTTAACATTCTTAGAGATATTTCTGCTATTTACAAATTACCTCCTTTACTTCTTGTATACTTTTTTCCCCCCACCTCTGGAAACAAACCTTAAAACATCAGTTCCTACTATGCTTTTCTTTAGCAAACACAGAAACAACATAACTCTTGCACATGTAACTACTAGTAACTAGCTTTCTCTTATCCTCTTTACTTCTTAACTTCTGACGGACATCATTCTTCATCATTTCTCAGACATACACACAGATACACACCACAGACACATAACTACAGTACAAGCAGTGTGTCCCAGTTAGCCACATTTTCAAAAGAGAATGAACTCAGCTCTCACCTATAGGATTTATCTCCCTCCCAGGTGCTGGATTTGAATCAGGTGACCAGGCATCACAGGCCAGCCCAAAGGCATTGTTTCATATAAAAGGAAGCCTGCTGCACCTAAATGAGCTCCCCTAGGATAGCAAAATGAGAGGAGTTCCTGGGAAAGGGAGAAAAGAGAAGTAACTCAGGTAGTGTTATCTCTTATGAAAAGGGTATTGGAAAATGAGGCAAGGACAAAGGAGACTATAGAACCTAGCTGTTACCTTGAGTAACAGCCCACTCCTTCCTGAAATAGTGAATACTTCAAAAACACCAGCTATGAGATATAAACTACAGAAGAACAAGCCTAGAGGAAACTACAACGGATGAAGCAAAATCCCACCACAGGGGGTAAGATATAAATATACCTCTATTAGACTCTTTGCTCTAGCACCTTCAGCCCCTGTATACCAAGCAGAAGACACCAAGTACCCTTGAAGCTCTATCTAGCCTAAGGAAATCTATGCTAGACTGTGTCTAAACCAGAAGCTTTACCAGTACAGTACTACCTGTTAGAAATGTGAAAGGAAGGGGGAGATACTCTTTTTCCCTAGTCAAATACAGGTAGAGTGACAAGCCTCTTAGTGAGCACAAATGCACCTCGTGCTGGCAAAAGGAACCCCTTAGTGCCAGGTTTTACTGCTAACTAGGCTGGTATTGTTGTCCCAGTGAAGTCCTTGTGGTATAGTCTAATCCTTAGATTGAATTACCTACCTTCCTCTAATTAGCACCTCCTAAAATATAGGGTGCATCAAAGCAATCATGTTTTAGAATGGCCTAAAGTAAACTGAGTTATGATTTAGACTGAATCAGTATAGCTAAAGCTAAATTGCTTAGACCAACTGCTCTGATTTGATTTGAGTTCCTGTTAATTTATTAACTTAAATTAGCTATTCCAAAACATAGCCTAAATAAGGACAGGTTCCTTTTCTTTCATATGAGGCTTCAAGGATGCTAACGTGCCCTACAGTATCACCTTCCTAGCCTTACTCTGCTGATAATGACACTCCTGCTGTGGTGCCACTGTGTGTGTTTATATACACAAAATAAAGTAATTTATTTAGAGGTAAATTCTAATCCAAATGTTTTAGAGTCTTAGATTTTTTTTCCTCCTACTTACACTTGGTATACTGGCAATGAATAGCAGGATATATTTTTTAGCATTGTGCTACTTTAAGTAAGCACACATAGCTTATTTTCCAGATGCTGTGGAGTTAACAGCTCCTTTTAGTTAAAACTTATTTTGTGATGTATTATACTTAAAGTTACACTGCTGCAATAAATATTATGAATTCAAAACTAGAAGTTTTTTATGCCTTCTAACTAGATTCCCCATCCAACAAAAAGAGATTTTGAATTCAGACAGGAGTTAGGACTGTTAGGGATAGCTTCAGTTTCCATCGTCTCCTTTATATGCAACTCTGGCATCCACATCACTTAAAGAACAGAGGATCCTCGTTAGATATAGTGCAACAGATAGGCAACTTCCTAAATGTTGGCTTTAGGGTTATTTTTAGCCAGATGCATAGAAATCTGATTGATGGGGCTGGACTCACATAAAACTTTCCCCATGGGGAGCTGTGTTTTTTATGTCACAATGCAGCAGAGATCAATGCGGCTGCTGAGTTAATCCTGTCCACCAGCGGCTGCATGTTTCCTTCCCCTTGGCTTGTCCACAGATCTCAGTATTACCATAAATACTAACCCATCAGATAGGGAAACTGAGGCAACAAAGGATGTCTGTTAGATCACACATCTGACGGTGTTGGCAAAGGCGAAAATACACTTCAGGCTGATACTCATTATTTTCTTATACCAGACTGTCCTGACAAGTGTTTTCCTTGGATCATGAGGTATGATGAAAGAACTCCTTATTTTCCATCGTTAAGAGGGCCTTAATCAAAGTAATTACTGAAACTGATCTGATTGGGAAGTAATCTATTTAGAAAAAGTTAAGACTGCCAACTGGGAAGCTACTATCCAACCTCTGAAACTGATTGCTTCAGATGTCAATGATTTCACACTTAATTTTTCAAGTGCTATTGAAAATGTCTTCACCTGTGAATGTAAAATATTTATTTTTCTAAAATACCAAATAATGGCCATCTAGGCAACTCAACGTGTAAACAACATGTTCTATTGGCTTTCAAGTGTCTCAGTGTATGTGAGTTTCCCCTCCAAGCAATCAGAAGAGATACACGGCACTGCAACTAACACTGCACTTCAGCAAATTAACCTATGTTTAAAGTACTCTATAGGGCCTGACACTCTCAAAATCCCTGCCTGAGATAGCTACTCTTTTTAAACAGGGCTGTAAAGAGCTTACTGTTCCCTTACGGGATCAGAGCAGCATGATTCATTTTAAAAATTTTGCTCCCTAAAAATTGTAATCTGTTATGAATTTGATTAATCAACTATGCACTTACGGTGCATTTTTGGAAGACTTAGCTGGGATGTATAAACATCAAATGAACTTTTCACATACAATAAATGAAAAACAATCTTCCATTTAAAATTTACAGGAGATTGGTGCCAACACTTTAGTGGTAATGTAAGCTGCCAGCAAATGAAAGAATTTCATTCAGACTTAGTCCTTTACTTTCTGGGCTAATAAGAGTAAGAACCATCATATCTGATCTACTCACAGTAATGAATCAGAAAGGCACTTGTCTGAGGGGAATGCTCCTCAGAAAGTACGGAATAAGGACGCGGTCATAGGGGAAGTGGGGGGCGGGGGGACACGACAGCCTTTAACTCTGGGACAATTGTAATAGTCCTATGCTGACATTATCAAAGTCCAAAACCCATGACACATAAGAATGGGCTCCCCTAGGGAGACCAGGCTGAAAACACATGGATGGGGAAGGACTTGTACAGGGTTTTGAATAGGGAAAAGCTACAAACCCATAAAATGAAAAAGGCAATTCTAGAGTTATACAATTACACTGGCTTCAGCTGTGATCTTGAAATTATCATGATGATGTTCTGGAACTTCCAGTTATTCCTTCAAAAGGGCAAGAAGTCTCAAGCATATGAATTTAAAATTTCTGCCAAATTCCAGTCCTACTCGATACATCCTGCTCTTACAGACTCACAGAACAGTTGAGGTTGGAAGGGAACTCTGGAGGTCATCTTGTCCAAGCCCCCTGCTCAAGCTTTTTTTGCAAGCTCTTGCCAAAATAGTTCAGTATCAGTTCATACAAAAATGTGCAAGTACTCCAAGCTATTACTCCACTTACACCTATGAAAAAGTTTCTTCCACAGGAATGAAATATTTGCACAGAAAACTGTCAGAAGAGAAAAGGTGATTCTTAAAGTCTTCTGCAAACACTATTTTTGTTGGTGTCAACCTCAGCAGCATTACAAGTGATCAAAGAAAATAGAAGCCAATACAGTATGGAAAAACTTTGTAAGATGAAGATTAAGTTTCCTTTTGAATTCAGTAGACTTTTTTTTAACTGCTTAATGCTATTCAGCCTGCAATAGTGTCACGTCAGTGTGCTGGGGAATCAACATAGTGGAAGGAAGTTATCAACACTTGCGGTGGAAGTCTGAAGATGGAAAATTACCTTTAAATTATGAAAATGCATGTACAGCTCCAGCATATGTGGAATGTTTACATCTTTAGAAAAATGATCTAACTGTACCATTAAATCTCTGGGACAGACTGACAAGAGAATTTTTTCTTTAATGAAAGAACTTTCTCAGATGAAACAGGAATGTCAGCTTTAGTGCATACTCCACTGACTGGAACAGAATCAAGTCTTAACTAAGTTCCACACGATGTTTTCAGGGGAAAAGTGGAGAATGTTTTCTGGAATTTAAGTCTGGATTTGGCTGGCATCCTAGAACATATATCTTGTTATGAAAACTGCTGAAACACTTTCAAGTGGGCAAGCCGCAAGTGTCCTTGGAGCTATCCAGTCAACTGGAAGTCACACAGGCAAAACCTCCTAAAGTAGAAAAGCTTGAAATTGGAAGGGGGCGTGAGGGAGGGGCAAATAATCTTGGAAGCATATCTGTTATACAGAACTGTTCGCTTGTGCCTACAGCATGAAGTAGTTACAACTTGTTTTCTCCTACTGTCACAGATCCAATATGCTACTCTAGCTAAATCATAATCTCTTCCTGCCTCAGTTCATCCATGTGTAAACCTGGTTCACTAACTCTTACCTTAATGTGTCATGGGGCTTAATTAATAACACTTAGGTCCTTTAAGCCCTCTACAAACATTAACTACTTCTTGTAACAACTCTCCGAGGTATTATTATCCCCATTTTACTGATGGAGAAATGGCAAAAGAGGTTCTGACTTGCCCAAGGCAACAGAGTAATAGTTATACTTAGAGATCCTCTTCATGGACTGCTGTATTCTAACAGTGGAAACTTATCAAGAAAGGCAAAGTCAATAAATACACTTTAAAAAGTAATTTTCAGATTGTATCATAAGCAACTGGAAGACTATGAACCACCCCTACCAGAAACAATAGGCTTGGGATCAGGACAAGCACTACAATCATCATCGCAGAGGAAGAAATACCCTAGGCAGATCTAGACTAGAGATCACCAAAACGGTCACAAAGAAATAACAAGACCTGTCCTCTTATGTGCTCCTAAGTACCATAAAATTGAGCAACAGGCTTGTACAGTACTCCTTAGTAACAGAGAAGTGAGCAGATAATCAATGTGGTACGCAACATGCTAACATCTCACGCTGCGTTCCCACTATTGACAGGGAACGCCAATAACGGGTGGAGATGGCGGTGGTCCTGCACGCTGCTGCCCGCTACATCACGGCCGCCTCCCCCCCCC